>JAFEMH010002795.1:0-311851 GCA_022495995.1 Adenophora triphylla var. japonica | reverse complement strand
ATAAATTGTGGTCTAACAATCCCACGTACCGGTATCACCGTTTTCAAAAAAAAAAGCTTTTGAGGGTCAAGCTTCCGTCCCGGCTTCGAAAATCATTTTTGTGTGTGTATTGATTTTTTGCACAGTTTTCATGTTGTTTTGGCCGCCTCGGAGAAAGTCAAAATTTTGACTGTCGGAATAATGTCCCTAACTGTCGGAATTTTCGTGCTTATGCGCTCATTAAAAATTTCAAAAAAAAAAAAAGATTTTCAAAAAAAAAAGAAAATTTCCAAAAAAAAATCATGCATTATATTTTTAAGACACATAAAAAAAAAATCTCTATTTTACTCGATAAAGAATACACCGCCCGCACACTACGCGCAGCGCGACCGTACACGCACACCACGTCCCTAACCCTAGAAATCCTTGTCGCGGTCCGTCCGGTCTTATTACGCTCTCGGGCCAGCAGGGTGCTACGAAACATCCCACGCAGTTCGCGTCGGGTCATGCACTTGTCCGCTGACACACTTTGTCCGAGACCCGGTTGGTTTTTAGTCTGGTCTGTGTCATGCCCTGTCCGTGTATAGACCTTTCCTTTCAAGCCTTTGTCGACATACCGATTTAATATCTCTCGGTGTTCTGCTAATTAGCCGCTGATAAATCAGTCAAGTTCTGGCGGTGTTTCCGCTGGCAGACTTTGACCAAGACATTGACCGGCGCCTTGAACTTCGGCTCCTAACTGGCACAAATTATACACTGACTCCCAGGTATTGACACTGAGTCATCAAGGATTAACGGTTATTCCATGCCTAATTTACGGCTTAACTGACGACAAGTCAAGATCAAGATAGCGGACATTTATCAGTCCAAATCATGCCGACTTTTTGTTGAGCCCTCGGACACGATCTTGACTTTAACGTCAGCCTCCGTCCGCGTAATTTACATTTGAATGCTCGTTAAGACTCGATTACCCGCCAGGACTTTTAGGATCGTTTTCTTCCGGTCGGTGGGACCCGCTTGCCCTATAGGACTCTCGCCCGGCCTGTCCACCTGGAGGGTCGAAATACAGGTGGAATACGAGGGGCTTATAGACGTAGTGACGGGGCCCAGCTGATCCAGGAGATCAGAGTAGTTTGCGAAAAAGAAGAGCAATCTTTTTCCAACCGATTAGGATAATAAAACATGTTTTAAGTAAACGTGAACAAATAAGCTGCATGTTGCATGTAGCCTAAAGCCCAAACTACCTACCACTCCTTCCATTCCCAGACATCCTGAACCTTCGTGTCCCTTTCCCCGCAGCCTCCGCTACAAAGCTTGGTTTTCGGGCACCGGGTCACCGAATTTGATCAGTTGGGTAGTTAGTCAAGCGCATCGTCGGCTTCGCCATTTGTTCCGACTCTCGGGTTTCAGAATGTCTGCATCAGCCGGTAATGATGGGGATAACGTTGCTTCGTCCTCCAGAATCCCTCAGCAGACCAGCATTGGATCCAGCTTGGTAGAGCAAATGAGACTTCGGCATGAGGCTCAAATTGATGACCTACTGGGAGTAGTCGCAAGTCATGGTTTGACTATCAGTCTCAATTCCGATGGCACCTTTACTGCAAAGACAGAAGAAGGGTTCTCCTCCTCTTCTTAACAGTCCTGGACACACCAAGATGCTACCCCAAGATTCCTATGTTTCCACCGCCGGGACTCCTGCCCGCTGACTTACAGGGCAACTGGCCCCCAAACAGCAGCCAGGGGACGAAGAGTTTGGATACTGTCAGCTGTCCCCTCTCAAGGTGATGATCCCACAAATACCAGCTGAGTGATGAAAATCAGGAACAGCTAAAGAAATATGGTCAGCCATCAAATCCCTGGAAGAACGCCAGACAGACAGCATGCCTGGATTGAAGAGGCCACACGCCACTTCGGGACCTTAACAACATCCCAACTTGACCGGGCTGCCTTGAAGGACAAACATATGCCCGTTCCCTGGGCACCTCAACATCTCTCATTATCGGAGTCCAATCACTCGCTGACCGACGAGCCCAGCAGGACTCCCCCTGTCAGTTCCACTCAAAGTCATTCCAGGATGCTCACTTTGCAGGTCCCAAGTCCGCCACCAGCCGTAGAACACATTTGGTGGGATATTTGTGACCGTCCGACGCCTTGAAAGGGACTATCAGGCATTGCATACACGAGGACCGTCCTCCTAAGAAAAGAAAATTTCCTCCCAACAAAATTGAAGGAGAGATTCGAGGCCGGTGATAACAGCTGTGGGAACGCTCGGGAGCCATCTGGGGGATTTGATTATTATGTACTCTACTCGATCGAGTCTTCCCAAAGCAAAAAGGGATAAAAGAGCAGAAAAGCCTTGCCAATCATGGAATCGAGACCTTCGGATACCAGAGTACTGCAGAACAGAAGTCCAACCCCCCTCGGGGTCAGCCAAGGTTCAGTTTGTCCAGCTCCCGAGTATACACCGATGAAGAAAAACCGACGCCAGTCTGGCGCTCCCACTCAATCAACATGTTGACTGGAGATGGCAACCGCCACAAAAGGCATCAGTATAACCTAGGGGCTTCGGAAAGACTTTGCCTCGCAAGAAAAAGGCACGAAGTGGACCGGCTTGATGACTCTCCATCTCGAGACAAGGACCAAATCTATGATCCTCACCTATATGGGAGTATGATCAACTTCTGCGATGAAGATTTGCCAAGAGATGTCTCCCAACACAATGAAGCTTTGTACATCACTATTCGGCTCAACACCATGTCACTCTTGGGTATCAGTGGACAATGGATCATCGGTAAATGTCCTTCGCCTCAGCATGATGAGGGCCCTCCGCATAAATGAAAGGCGCGTGATCCCACCTACCGGGTGTCAAAGCCTACGACGGTTCGTCCGTCCCATTCTGGGGATGACTCTGGAACTCTGGTACGAAACCCAAATGGTGCCCGCGAAGTTCCATGTAATGGATATCCCCTCCGAGTTCACAGCCCTACTAGGGCGCCCTTGGTTGCATCACATGAAAGCCATAGCCTCCACTCTCCACCAATGCGTCAAATTCATCAACCGGCAGGAGACCTTGAAGTCATAAGGGGTGATGGAGTTTCCTCATAGGGAACGAAGCCCTGAAACAATAGCCAAGAACGCCCACAGTCAAACACCGGGGCTACATCCTTCAAGAGGCAAGTCTCGCCAGCATCCTTTGGAATCCAGCAATGCCAACTATGTCGACACACTCAAGCGAGCGGACTCCGAAGAAGTTCGATTCATCAAATTCAATTGCTATTTCCAACACTTGGAGGCGTACTGGAAGGAAATGCTGAACACCGCCGTGATACAGGCACACAAGTCCCCGGTCCTCAATCACAGATTTGTCAGCATTCTGCAAACCCATTCTTGGCCTCGCCTGGCGAGGAGGTTTTCATGATAAAAGTCAGCAAACACCGCAGGACCGGCTCGAATCTATGAACGTCGTGTGGGACGTCCTCCTTGCTGAACTACCTGCCAAGCCTTTCCGCTCGAGTATGGGACATGAGATTTTTCTAGCAGCTCACCGAGACGCAATGCGTCCTTACATCTGGATTGAGCGATCAGATTATGACGAAACGGAAGTCCCCAGAATTGAGGAAGATCCCTACATCCACATGCTCAGTTTTCAGATGCCAAACATAGCCTATTCTGGTTCAGACAAAGAGATGATAGCAACGATGAAGAGGGAGCACAGAGACCATGCCTTTTTGAGTTGTGAAGCCACCAACAGCGACTGCCTGCTAAAGAATTGGGAAAGCTCTCTCAGGCCCGTCCGCGACCAAAGAGGAAATGATCACCAAGCTTGGATTGGTCCCCCGTCCTTTCGTGTCAACCTTTGTAAAGTCCTCCGAGTCTCTCATTGTTGAGTTCGAGTCTCTCGAGTCGTCCTATGGCCTCACGCCTGAAGACTACGAGTCTCGCAGCCAACGTTGTATCCCCTTTCGTTTTCAATGAAATGATGAACCTTTCTGAGTATCCCTTAATTGCCACTTTAACTAATGATGAATTAACTAATAATCTAAAAACAGTTAATAACGATTCACTAGATGAAGAGGCAGACACATTAAATGAACAATATATCAAAGAAATCTTTAAGCAGGTTGTCCGGAAAGAGGAAAATCGAGCCCAAGCTGCCGAAGAGATTTTGACAAATGTGAATTTGGGAACTACGGAAGAGCCTAAAGAGACGCAGATTGGTAGTTTCTTCGAAGGGACTGAAAGGGTTGCCCTAATCGAGCTGCTAAAAGAATTCGTGGATGTGTTCGCATGGTCCTATAAAGATATGCCAGGCCTCGATCCTTCCATAGTTGAGTACTTGAACACGCCTCGACCCGGACAAGTCAAGCCAGCAAAGAAGCTAAGAAGAATTAAGCCCGAATGGTCCTTACAAGTGAAGAGGAAATAGAAAAGATGCTCAGGAGGGCTTCATCAGGGTCATTGAATACCCAACATGGCCGTCCAACATAGTGACGGTGATCAAGGCCAACGGAAAGATCCGATGCTGCGGAGACTTCAGAGACTTGAACAAAGCCAGTCCAAAAGACGATTTCCCCTGCCAAACATCGACATTTTGACATTCCACGGCCAACCACGAAGTCAAATCTTTTGCCGATGGTTTTGCCTTGGCTACAACCAAATCAAAATGGCAGAAGAAGATCAAGCCAAAACAGCCTTCACAACCCCTTGGGGCACATACTGCTACACGGTCATGCCATTCGGACTAAAGAATGCTGGGGCTACGTACCAGAGGGCAGCTACAGCTCTGTTCTCCATGACATGATCCACAAAGAAATTGAGGTCTCATGTGGACGACATGATAATACATTCCAGAGGATCAGATGGCCAGCACTTTGTTGATTTGAGAAAATTCTTCGGCCGCCTCGAGAGACCACAGGATGAGACTGAATCCAGCCAAGTGCACCTTCGGTGTAAGACGGGGCAAGGTACTAGGATATATGGTGACAGAACGGGAATCGAAGTAGATCCCCAGAAAATCAAGGCGATAGTTGAAATGAAGCCACCACGGACAGCTGACAGAAGTAAAATCCTTCATGGGAAGACTGCAATACATAAGCCGCTTTGTAAATCAGCTGACCTCGATCTGCTTGAGCCAATCTTCAAGTTGATGAAAAAGAATGCCTACACAGAATGGACCCCAGAATGTCAACTTGCCTTTGAACAAATTAAGGCATACCTTGTGAATCCCCCGATTCTCTGCCCACCACATCGGAAGCCACTCTTGCCACATCTACTGCCACGGATACAGCAATTGGGGCTATGCTAGCTCAAGAGAAAAAAGATTCCAAAGTCGAAATCGCCATCTATTTCGTAGAGAGAAAGCTCCAAGGAAGCGAACTCAATTACTTGCTTGCGAGAAGACTTGCGCAGGTTTGGTCTGCGTAGTGGGAAAATTGAAACACTACATGCAGTCTCACCCGATACATCTTGTTTCAAGGATAGACCCCATCAGATATCTGTTCGACAAGCCTTCCATCTCCATGAGATTGGCAAAATGGTCGTTCTTTTTGGCCGAATATGACATCGCTTATGTTTCAAGGAAATCCATAAAAGGACGCATAATGAGTAACATCTGCCGATTTCCCAAGTGATGAGTCCCGAGGACCTGAACCGCAATTTCCCGATGATGGAATCTTCGCTCTCAGAAGGAGAAAATCGCTGGCAACTCTTCTTCGACGGGGCGTCAAACAAAAGGGGGAACGGGATAGGAATGCTTCTGGTCGATCCTACTGACGAACACACCCCCATAGCAGTAAGGCTGAACTTCGAAGTCACCAACAACGCCGCTGAATATGAAGCTTGCATAGCTGGGTTGGAAGCCGCCCTTGAAAGAAATATCAAGGAATTGGAGGTGTACGGTGACTCTGCCCTCATCATCAATCAGGTCTCTAACAAATGGAAGACCGTGGATCCGGGTTTGCAGAAGTATCATGCTTACATGGAAGAGTTAATAACTCAGTTCAAAGAAATCAGCTTTCATTACCTGCCAAGAGACCGAAACAGGTTCGCAGATGCTCTGGCTACACTAGCCTCTCTTGTCGAAATACCTGAAGGAAAGTCTGTTAAACCATTCAGAGTCGGAGAAGAGAAAACCCCGCCTATTGCTTCGAAATTGAAGCGGAAGCCGAACTGGTCAATGATCCCTGGTACACTCAGGCTTTACCAGTACCTGAAGGATGGCGAGGCCTCTTTCAAAAACGAAGATGGGGAATATAAAGAAGGAATCAAAGCAAAAAGTCTCTCAGCCCTGAAGCGGCTCGCCTCCCATTATGTCCTTTTGGGAAACATGTTATACAAAAAACGTTATCAAGGCCCCCTCCTGCGATGTATCAGCAAACAAGAGGCTACCGAACTCATGAAAGAAATACATGGTGGTACCTTTGGCCATCACATGAATGCTCGAGCTCTGATGCAAATCATACTGAGAATGGGGTATTTTTGGATCACCATGGAAGCCGACTGCATCCAGTTTGTCAAAAGCTGCGACAAATGTCAGCGATACTCAAATCTTAATCACTTGCCTCCTCACGAGTTATACTGCATGACAACCCCTTGGCCTTTCGTCACTTGGGGAATTGATGTCATAGGCAAAATCACACCATCAGGCAGTAACGGCCACGAGTTCGTCCTGGTAGCCGTGGATTATTTCACCAAGTGGGTTGAAGCCAAGTCCTACAAAATCCTCAATTCAAAGAAAGTCGCCCTCTTCATCAAAGAAAACATCATGTGCCGATACGGGTTGCCGGCCGAAATCATTTCAGATAATGGATCCCACTTCGAAGGGGAATGTGACAGGTTGCTGGCAGAATTCCGAATAACCCGTCACAAGTCATCACCCTACAGGCCCCAAACCAACGGAGCCGTCGAGGCAGCAAACAAGACTCTGGAAAATATCATCCGGAAAATGGCTGTCCAAGGCAGAGATTGGCCCGAGAAGTTACACCTGGCACTCTGGGGCTACAGAACATCAGTCAGAACGGCAACTGGGGAAACACCTTTTGCCCTCACATACGGAATGGAAGCCGTACTCCCAATCGAGCTGGAAATACCCTCGCTCCGTATACTGCTGGAAAGCCAAATCAACGAGGTCGAATGGCTCCAGAGTCGCCATGACGAATTGGCCCTACTAGACGAACGCCGACTGAAGGCCATGGAACACATCCGGGCCTACCAAGGAAGAATGGCCAGAGCCTTCGACAAGAAAGTAAAGCATCGGAGATCTGAGAAGGTGATCTCGCTCTAAAAGAAAAGCCTCAGTCCGATCAACCTCTCTCGGCAAATGGGAGCCTGCATGGGTCGGGCCATATGTCGTCAGAAGATCTTCTCTGGAGGCGCCATGCAACTTGCGGACCTCGACGGGAATCCCTTTGTACACCCAGTGAATGGTGACAAGCCGCGAGATACTACGCAAAAAAAAAAAAAAAAAAAAACAAAAAAAAAAGAAGAGTGCTAAAAGAGTAATACCCAACTAGGTTAGAAACCCGAAAGGGCGGCCTAGAAAACAGGGTTGCACCAAAAAAAAAACAAAAAAAAAACAAAAAAACACAAAAAAAAAGAGTGCTAAAAGAGTAATACCCAACTAGGTTAGAAACCCGAAAAGGGCGGCCTAGGTAAAAAACAGGGTTGCACCAAAAAAAAAACACAAAAAAAAAACAAAACAAAACAAAAAAAAGAGTGCTAAAAGAGTAATACCCAACTAGGTTAGAAACCCGAAAAGGGCGGCCTAGGTAAAAAACAGGGTTGCACCAAAAAAAAAACAAACAAAAAAAAAACAAAAAAGAGTTCACCAGTTTGAACTACGAAGACCTGAGCTCCTCAAAATGAGGGGAACGTAGGCAGCCGGAAACGGTTCGGTCTAAAGCACAAATAAAAGCCATACTTTGGCATCAATACAATTGATCAGACCATGAAAGCGTCTCGAAAAACTCTAAAGCAATTCAAATATTCATTACAAGTTAAAAGCTCTTTGATGAGTCTAAGCCCGATTCATTCCTACAACTGGCAACCTGCTAAAAGAAAACTAAGATACATAATCAAACTAATGTGTCTGTCATGGCAAGAAAGGGATACTTGGAAACCTCAGAGTCACTCCAAGCCACTCGTACTGGCCTCTCCCTTCTTCTTCCCCCTCCGAGTCTTTCTCTTCTGAACCGGAAAAATGTCGGTATTCCTCCTACCAAGCTCTGGTATAGGAACAGGGTCTATCAAACCGGCCTCTGTCAGGGCCTTAGTAGCCCTAGCGTCATCCCTCATCTCCTGTAACCTAGCTGGCAACATAGGAGCCCTCCTCTCCTGTCTCTTGACGTAAGCCTCATAATCGAGCCAGCGTCTCCGCTCCTGTCATGAGGGTTGGCCCTCGCCTCGGCCCTCCTCCTCTCAGAAACAGTCCGGTCCTCCGCACCTACAATGGCCTCACGCCGTCTCAAAATAGCCACCTGAGTCTCTCCCAGATGCCCCTCGTACCAATCCAGGTACCAAGTGGTCAGGAACACCGGTCTCGGACGCCTGAGAATGACCCGAGGAGGAAAGGCATCGTACCTCCATACTCGGGAAAGAAATGGAAACACCGAGGGATCATCCATGGAAACAGGAGCCACCACCCTGGTGGCTACATCATCAAAGCCCTCCAAAGGAACCTGCTCCAAGCCAAACTGCCTAAGGACCAGAGCCGGAATGTAGAAACTGGACTGAGAAAGCCCCGGAAGCATAACCACATGGGACCCGTCCTGAAGCACTCTGCGAGTCTCCACCCGCCAATGAGGCACCAACCATCTGATATCTTCAGTCTGGCGACCCGCCATCCAACGTGCCCACGAGCCCTGATCATCAAAGTCTACATCAACACCTCTCCTGGCAAAAGTCCAAGGCCTGATCATATCAGAGGTTTCCCGAAGAACCCCCAAACGCTCCATCAGCCACAGGGTCAAGAGAAACGGGCTGCCCCCGTGCATGTACCGCCGTCCGGTAGCTAATCTGTCGAGAGCATGAAAAGTCTCCCCAAGAATCAAAGGAACGACATCTCTGCCCAGGCGACAATGAACGACAACATCCAGCAGAGATCGATGGCAAATCCCGAAGGAATAGACCATGAACAAAGTGCCGAACATGCAAAGTGCAAAGGCATCCCAATAGGCGTCATCCACCAAGCCTAAGCCCCTAAATCTGTCGGGAAGACCGGAAATATCAAAATGGTCGGGACCGCGGATCATGCCTCGTGCTTCCTCCGGGGAAAGATGAAGCAGGTTGCACAACTTGTCAACAAAAGAAGCTCCTCCGGACAAAGGAATTGCTATCTCCTCCACCTCCGGACCTCCAAGCAAGGCCCGAAATTCTTCCACAGTCGGAACAATCTCGTTGAAGGAAAGGCAAAAGACATGCCTTCTAGTATCCCAAAACGAAGAAGAAGCCCTTAAGAGGTCATAATCCGGAACCAATTCTTTGAGAGACCACAAGCATCGTACCTTGTACCGTTCTTCAAAGAAAGACCTTCTCTCATGCATAATTTCCCGGGACCAATCCTTGAACTTGTTGAAAAATGACATTTGGGACTCTTGGGACAATTTTGAGGGAGCTTTTCTAAGGCTTTCCATGGTTTTTTCTCTCTTCCTCCCCGAAAATGGCTGTTTGGGCTGGAGGTTGAAGAAGATATTTGAATTTGAAATAAAGCAAGACCAGGTCTGAACCAAAATTAAAGGACAATGTCAGATGCTGTCCCCATCCGCGCGGATACGTTTGCTCCCCATCAGAAAAATCTGCAACAGTCCAAGCTGCTACACCAAAAAGGGAATATTCCGTCCCTGTTGCTCGAAACTTGTGCAAAAAACCCTCCCCAAACCAGTCCATATACCAAACACCCTTGCAAAAAAAAAAACCAAGGCTCATGCAACACTGCATTCATATTGCATTGCATTCATAAAATAAAATCCTAAATTATTACATTCCAAAAAAAAAGGAGAGTGTACAAAAAAAAAACAACAAACAAACATAAATAAAATCCTAAATTATTACATCAAAAAAAAAAATGTGCATGATCTGTACAAATCTAAATCTAAAAAAAAAAATAATAAAAAATCAATCGGAGTCTCCAGCGCCCGATGTCTCCCCCCGGCCCCTCTTGCGACTCGGGCCCGCCTCGTCAGGAGCCCTGAAAGTCTCGGGCTCAGAATCGTCCTCATCTCCAGAAAGAGGCTCGTCGGGACCAACTGGCACACTCTGATAGGGTAAACCCAGATCCCTGAAGAAATCGAATCCGAAGGTGAAGGCGTCCGACTCCTGAACATACGGAGACGACCCACCATGCCGCCAGACGTGTCCCTGCCCGTACGGATCCCCAAGAATGACGTGATCCGAAGGCAGTGCCGCGCGGTGATCAATGAGAGGAGAAAGAGGGGTCTCGGAAGAAGTCTCCGAGGGAATAGGAGAAGCCTCCCGTCGGACAGGTGCCGGCCGTGGTCTCCTCGCCCTAGCCTGAGGTGCCCCGCAAGCAACCATCCTCCGTATGAATCTCTTAGCCCCGATCACTTGCTTCGTCAGTGTCTCGACGACCACCTCCGAAAACTGCACAAAAGCAAAAGCGTCAAAAAAAAAGTGATGCTAAAGATGATGAAACAAAAGAAAGAAAAGAAGGGGAAAAGGTGAAGCCATACCTTCATACCCGGACGAGGCCGGAAAGCTCGTGGAAGCCGCTCGGGCTGAGGGATCTGCACCCTCAATCGGACCCCATCCTGGATATAGGAAAAATCCGTCCGAGGGTACCGCGGGATCCCAAGCCCCTCCCTCTCCAAAACCTGAGGCATCCTCAGCCTCCTCAAGACGAACGTCGCATATGGCTCGATCGCCACGAAGTCCGAGAAGTGCTGGCCTGCTCGGTAATCATCCCAGGTCACGGACCGATCGCTCGGGTGCATCATGTCAGCGGGAGGCTCCACCGGTGTCCTCAAAGGCGAGTTCACGCCATGCTGGCGCGTCACCCTCTCTCCCAGATAGTAGACGTCGCAAGTCAGGCCCCTCAAAATCCTCCGCTGCACTGTCCAGATCTCAGCGCCCTTCAGCTGCGCTACCTCAAAGCGATCCCAGGGGAAGAATATCATCCCCTCATCCGTCTCGGCCTCCGTCAAAGGAAGGCAATCCGCGTACCTGAGAGTCGTACGCCCGGAGCTTATCTTTTCTCGGGCATGCTTGGACCAAGACTGCATGGCCGGATACGCCCCGACGTACGCCTCAGGCTGCCTCCACACCGTGACGTGGAAAAACTCCAACGCCCATACCTGCGAAAGGTAAAAATCCAATCAATCCAGCGCAAATAAAAGTGCGTGCTCAAAGGAAAGAGGGAAAGCAAAAAGAGAGCTTATACCTCCAGAGCAAACTCGAAGCAGTACAGGGAGCTCACAGCCTTCCGGCTGTATCTATCAAGAGCGAAGTACAGCCTGGCCCAGCCCGGCCTCCCCCCAGGAAATATCTCCAACCGTCTCCATGTCCTCCAAGGACCTCAGCAAGGCAAAGACTGCCGTCCCCTCAGCATGCCCAAAGAGCGTGCTCGAAAAGGTAAACCAGAGGAAGGACCTAGCAATCTGCTCGGCGCTAAACCTATCCTCCCCAGCCTCGTAACTCGCGATGGTCTCCACAATCTTACCGAAGACCACGGCATACTCCATCCCCATCCCCTTTTTGGGAATAGGGGAAAATCCAAGAAGAGCCTGCAGATCAGCATCGCTGTAGCCATCTCTCCACTCAATGCTGCGTCCATTGAAGGACAGACCCGTGATCGCAGCATAGTCAGAAGGCGTAACCGTAGCCTCGCCCCAGAAGAAGTGAAAGGTGTGGGTCGCGTCCCACCAGTGCTGCGCTAGAGCGAACATCAAGCCCTTGCACTTAGGGAACTTGACCAGTCCCCTCAAGCACTCGACGAACTCCCAGAGCCCCGTCTCGACAACAATCTGTCTCGGACTCGGCAAAGCTCCTCGGCCCGCATCCGGAAGCCGATCCCACAAGTCAATCACAGACTCCACCGATCCTCGAGTCTTCATCTTGTTCAGCTGCTCCGTCACAAAACGGTTTCCGCCCTGTAAAAAAAAAAAAAGGAGAGAGAAAATGTCAAAAGATTGCCTTTGCATTTGCATTAAAAAAAAAAAAAATTTCGACAGCATACAATGAGCATAGCCCCATTTTTCTCGCATGAAAGAAAACAATTTGCAAGTCCCAATGCATTCATCAAAAAAAAAAGAGGATGCATTCCTACGGAAGTAAAAACTCCGTCCCATTTTCAAAAAAAAATGCATACATGCATATCATCCATCTTACATACAACGGGAGGAAAAATCCGTCCCACTTTTCAAAAAAAAAAATCCTAAACATACATACATCTCATATTGGCAAAATGCCCATTCTTTCCAAACAAAATGCATGCATTGCATCATCATTCATCAATATCAAAATTCAATTTCAAAAAAAAAAATCATCATCAAGAACATGCAATATTCAATTCCAAAAAAAAAAAAATCACAATTCTTCGAATTTTCACATGAAATTTTCGAATTAAAAAAAATGTGGCAAAAATGCCAATTCTTTTCCCAAGCAAAATGCACATTTTTGGGACACTCACAAATTCATTGCAACATTGCATATCATCAATATCAATATTCAATATTCAAAAAAAAAAATTTCAAAAATCATCCAAAAATTTCAAACAAGAAATCGACAAGAGGATCAAGAGGATTCGAAATATACCGTTCGGAGATGCGGATCCGAAGCCCAATGTTGCCAAGCATCGGGGTAATGCTCCTCCGCAACCGATTGCGAAAGATTGTAATGCCTCCTCATCCGGACGAGCTCCAATCGCCTCTCCGCTATGGGACCACGTCCTTGGCCTTGAAAAGCGCCTTCCCCGTGTTCCATTGCTTGAAAAATTGAAGAAAACGGACGAATTTTGAAGCTCCTAGGCCAAAAATGGCTGTTCTCCTCGTCTTTCTCTCTCTGCTCTCGACAGTTTCAAAAAACTGAATGGGGAAGGAGAAGGGCGTTGGCCCTAATTAATACCCCTGACTTTCCATCCCTATCCGCGCGGATGAGATTGCAAGGGTCAAAATGACCCTTTTGCCCCTTAAAATTTCAGGACTCTGCAATTCAGTCCCCAACTTGACAAAGTTAACCAAAGATAACCAAAGTCAGCCCCTTGTCAAAAAAAAAAAATCTTCCCCGGCAGTCAAACGTAAGACCGAGTGCCCCGAGAAAGATAACGAGATCCCGTATCTTTCATCAAAATCTTCCCCGGCAGTAAAACGTAAGACCGAGTGCCCCGAGAAAGATAACGGATCCCGTATCTTTCATCAAAATTACCCCCGGCAGTCAAACGTAAGACCGAGTGCCCCGAGAAAGATAACGAGATCCCGTATCTTTCATCAAAATTACCCCCGGCAGTCAAACGTAAGACCGAGTGCCCCGAGAAAGATAACGAGATCCCGTATCTTTCATCAAAATTACCCCCGGCAGTAAAACGTAAGACCGAGTGCCCCGAGAAAGATAACGAGATCCCGTATCTTTCATCAAAATCATCCCCGGCAGTAAAACGTAAGACCGAGTGCCCCGAGAAAGATAACGAGATCCCGTATCTTTCATCAAAAATCATCCCCGGCAGTCAAACGTAAGACCGATTTCCCAGACGAGTACGTCTGATTTTCCCCAGCAAAGGCTAACGAAATCCCCAGCAAAGTTAACGGAATCCCAAAAGCCAACGAAATCTCGAGTAGAGCTCGAACTACGAAAGGGCTTGATTCCCACTAGGGATACGTAGGTAGCCTATCATTAGGTCCAGCCCCTCGACCAAAACGGTCACCCTCTCCTTCGGCAGCAGACAAAGTCCACCGAAAGGCCATTTCAAATTAAGGTCCGAGGCGCCTAAAAAGCCATCATCATTAAGGTCCGAGGCGCCTAAAAAGCCATCATCATTAAGGTCCGAGGCGCCTAAAAAGCCATCATCATCAAGGTCCGAGGCGCCTAAAAAGCCATCTTCAAGGTTCGAGGCACCTAAAACGCCATCTCCAAGGTCCGAGGCGCCTAAAAAGCCATCTCCAAGGTTCGAGGCACCTAAAACGCCATCTCCAAGGTTCGAGGCACCTAAAACGCCATCTCCAAGGTTTGAGGCACCTAAGACGCTATCACTAGAAAGCGATAAATCGCAATCATCCCCAGCAGAGACCGAAAATGGTCATTCCTATCCCCAGCAGGGCGGATACCCGTCAGACCGAAAATGGTCATTCCTATCCCCAGCAGAGCGGATAGCCATCAGACCAAAAATGGTCATCTCTTATCCCCAGCAGAGTTTCTTTCCAGCAACCGACTGCAGAACTCGCTCATCAGGTTCGAGGCACCTAAAGCGCCATCATCTCCAGGGTCAAAGACCCGAACTACGACTGGCTTGATTCCCATTCGGGATACGTAGGTAGCCTATCGCTAGGTTCAGCCACCCGATCACTCGATCATCCTGCCAAATATGGAGCCTTACTCTTATCGACGACCCCGCTTCCTTCGAAAGCGCCGTCGCCGAGGGGCTACTGTAAGTGCTCCAATTTGAGCTTGTTAGAATTTTCGTTAGAAAATTAACGAAAGTTATAACATTTCTAACAATTCCTAACTATCCTAACATTTCTAACAAAGTGAGGGTAAAATGGGCATTGTTATTTAAGGTTAAACCTTAAAAAGAATCTCAAAAAAGAAAAACAAATGAAGAAAACCAAATATAGCAATGCTGGAAACAAAAACTGGCTGGTCAATTTGAATTTTGAAAAAGATTATTCTTCTTGTCCAAAGCTGAAGCTGCATTTAATGAACAGTGCACGCTGCCTGACCTTGTCCGCGCGGATAAGTATGCATTTTCAGAGGGCTATAAATTGAGCCCTCCAGTCACAAAAATAAGAAGGAAGAACACAATAGCAACGAAGTTCTGGCGAAATATAGAGAGAAAACAGTGAGAATTCTCAAGAATTGTCACCTTTTTCTTTCCAATCTTTCCCAACTCATATTCATCCACTCACTCTCATATTAAAGCCCTAAACACTCATACACTCAAGCCAAACACTCAAGAACACAAGGAAGATTGGTAAACCCTCCTCTTCCTAACCCTAAATCTCATCCATGCATGCATCTTCAAACTACAAAATGTAGTTCTTTCATCTTTTTTCTCTAGATCTAAGAAGATCACCATGGAAGATCATCTCCATGGATGATCTTCTACAAAGATCAACATTATTTTCAAAGCTTTTCTTTCTTACTTGCAAAAATGCACTTTCAAAACCCTAAAAAACCATTTTCAAGCACTAAATCTTGATTTCAAAGGGTAAAATCCCCCTCCCCAAGCAAATGAAATGCTTAGTCCTAATGTACCCCAAGGATGGTTTGGTATAGTTGATTCACCACTAAAATGTCTAGTGATCACTAACCAAAACCTAGGGAAATGGGGACAAGCATGGATGCAAAACCCCCTTAAAATCATATTTTCTTTCTTGAGAAGTTGCTGTCCAGTAGCAATTTTCTCAGACCTCAGTCCATGGTCTTAATTTTTGGACACAGATGAACTTGGAATTTGGTGTTGACTACAAAACACTTTTTGTAGCCAACATCCAGAGCTTTCCAGACATATTTTTACCTTATTTTTTGGGTGAGTAAAACTCCTCTTTTCAATTTTTCTTTCAGAGGCTAGTTCATCAGCTTCTGGGAATCCAGATCTCATATCTGAGGTTTCCAGAAGGTTTTGACCCCTCAAATCTTCTCCAAAATGGAAATTTCTTTCACACAAAGTTTATTCAAGGAGTCTAGAGAAACTTTCATTCTCTGAGTTCATCCAGATTATGAAGTTTTAGGACCCTTGAATCCATTTCAAAATCAGGTGTCTGCTGCCATTTTCTTCTGGCAGAAGTGACTTCTCAACTTCAAAGGGTTTTTTGAGTACCAAATCTCAAACCAAAAATTCTCCAAAAAATCATGGGATCAGTTTAAAGTCTTAAAAAGACATCCCAATTTTTACTTTTTCCAGTTTCAACTTATTTTGGCCAAAACACACACACACACACACACACAAATGATTTTCAGCTTGGAAGACTCGTTTTACGAGGCGCGTCGGGTGCACACTAACGTCCTTCCCGACGCGTAACATGACCTCCGAACCTAAATCTCTGATCTCGGGCTTTTTTCAAAGTTTTGCCCTTCAAAATTAAAATGGCGTGGCGACTCCGTTTTTTCCGGTTTTATTTGGTTTTTCAAAGAAACGCGAAAATCGAATTTTTCCCGCGAAAAAGGCAACACATCGTTACACAAGGGAGCTTTAAAACTCCACTTTAGCGCACAAACACCAAAGAATTACTTTCCAATGAGGGCTTTATCTTGCTTCAAGATGGCAAAGTCATTTAATTGCGCCAAATTTAGCACAGTTTTAGTAGTTGCGCCATATTATTATTCCTTTTTTTTTGCTTTTTGTATACTCATTCGTTCAATAATAATTATCATCGCACTTTTCATTTTGGATCGTCATAAAATAAATTTCTATATAATATAAAAAGGTGACTTTGTATAATTTTATTGTTTTATAAGTAATATTCAAACTAATGAAATATTTTTATTAATAACATTAACAAATCAATCGCAACATTTACTCCGATAAAAGCAGAGTATATAAAAAATAAAGTGCTAATGTATTATTTATAACTAAAAATATATAATAAAATAAAATTTAGCTTGTATTTGATTATTAAATAATTACATATTATTAACTTAAATATAAACCATATTAACAATAATTATATATCAATAAATGAAAAATATTCTGATAAATGAATTAATAAGGAAAGAACGGTATAAATCGATATACGAATGTGGGTCATGACCGGGCAAGTCCCAATGTATTGGGCCCAAAATTATAATTCATACAAGTCTCAAATACGACATAGGGAGTGGGTTTTCCTACATATGCTAGTCATGCCTATTCGTCATTTCCTAATATTTCGACCTAGAAATATCAGAGTGAATAATATGACTTAAGGCACAATACTCACCTATGCCGACAAGGCATCCTTCATAGGCCGACCTAGGCACCTACAATGACAGCGAGGGCTTCATCAAGTGACGACCAGGAGCCTCCTCAGTCATTATCTAACAAGGAAATGGGTATCCCTATCCTTGCTCCCCCTTCCTCGGCATCCTTGCATGTCGACTGACACTTAATGTCGAGGAGCATGCCTCATAGGCACACGTACAGAAGGCAATACTAATTATACTCAAACAAGGAATGTGGGAAGTTGTAATCCAACTAGGATTATAACCCTCCTCTCACATAGCTTTCTATTTAAAGATGGACTCTACATCCAACACCTATAAATACAAGTCATAATCCACATAATTGAGGGGAACGCATCTTTTGACAACAAACTCTTGTCAATTGATTTGCTCTCTATATCACATGAATACTTACTCTCATGCCGGAGGCCTTCGCCAGTGAAGCCCTTGCTTAGTTTACGTGTTTGTTCATCTTTTTTAGGTTATTCAAACATCTAGGATACAACCTGCCGCTGGATTTGGGCTGATCCGAACGTTTTTGACATCATCAGTTTGATTCCATGGCCGGGAAACGATCGGATTTAGCCTTTGAATAGCTGGAATTTTTTTTGCTTCGTTCTCCTAATCCTAATGGAAGAAGGACACACTTCTAGTATCACTTTTGATCAAGATAGCTCAAGTATTCTGCCTTTCACCCCCCTCACCAAGCCTATAACATAGATCATGCAGTTGGTGAATCTGTCAAGTCCCCGACCACTTGATGAAAGAACAAAGTACACCCGTGATAGCTCAAGTATTGTGCCTTTTACAAGGACCACGGACACGACACGGAGAACTGCATCTCCTTTAAAAGAATGATCCAGAGATGGGTAGATGAGGAGAAACTTGATTGTATGTTATGAGAAAAGATAACAAGCGGAAAAGAAAAGATGACGATGACGATAACAAAGATGATGAAAGGGAAGACAGGACTCCTAGGGCTAAACTCCATGTTATAATGGAGGAGACTGTTTTCAATAAAAAATTGAAATACCAGATACATGAGCTAAGTAAGGTCTATCACATTCCTGCACTACCAGAAAAAAATATTTTAGCGGCGGAATTTTCCGCCGCTAGAGTATGGATTCCGTCGCTAAAGGTCACTCACCGACGGAAAAATTCCGTCGGTGGTCTGCCACTGTCAGCCCGCCGCAATGGTCCACAGACCAAATTTCGTCGGTGTACACCGACGAAAATAGTATTCCGTCAGTGATCTTTTGATAACAGTGACGGAAATTTCCGCCGCTGAATTAATTTAATTAAATTTTTATTTCACCAGCGGAATATTTCGTTGCTGAATAAAAATTTATTTAAAATAAATTAATTCAGCGGCGGAAATTTCCGTCACTGGGTTAATTTATTTTAATTTAAATTTTTATTCAGCGATGGAGTATTCCGCCGGTGAAATAAAAAATTAATTAAATAAATTAATTCAGCGGCGGAAATTTCCGTCACTGAATTAATTTATTTTAAATATTTTTTTATTCTAGCGATGGAATAGTCCGCCGATGAAATAAAAATTTAATTAAATTAATTAAAATAAATTGACTCACCGTCGAAAATTTCCGTCGCAGAATTAATTTATTTTAATTAAATTTTTATTTCACCGGCGGAATATTCCGTCGCTGATATAAAATTTAATTAAAATAAATTAATTCAGTGACGGAAATTTTCGCCGCTGATAATGCAATAAATTAAAAAAAATCGTAAAAATATCAATTATAATTTTTATATTTTTTGTACCTGATATAATAATTGATAAAACTATAATTATAAATCTAAAAACCAAAATACAGTTTCATGAAAATAAATTTAACCCTCTCCTCATCGATATCCGGCGCCCTTGTAAATTTCAACTACAACATATAATGATAACTTTACAAAACTAAAAGAGTATAATCATTATTAATTATAACATTTTAATAACAAACTAACATTTAAGTTTTAAATAAAAACCATTAACACATTACCTTAAACTCCTCCCAAGCATTCTTCTCCTCCCGTGGAAATGATTTCCAGTTGGGCCAAAACTCTTGCATGACCCGAGATCGCCAATACATCCCAACTTTGTCCCGGGGGTAGGGTATGCACCTATAAACCTGCCAAGTATATTTATAAAATATCATTTTAACTTAAATAATGAATTATATATAAAACAAAAAAAAACCAACTTATATTAAATTAATGAAGAGTTACTTACTGTGCATAATGTGGCGATATCCGGAGAAACGTCCTCCCCTCAGAATCGACAGGAGTAGGACTCATAGTAGTATTGGCCCCAGAGGAGGAGCTGGTACTACTATGTGTAGGGTCGATATCATCGCACGATAGCTTTGTATCGAGATCGGGACGGTTGCGTCCCGAGTAATAGATGTGTACACGGGCGTGTCTTCCCCGCCCGCTCTACTAGAACTCATATCTAAATACACTAAAAATATTAAAATATACAACTTTAACAATAGGAAACAATATATTAACAGATCTACTTAAAATAAATTTAAAGTTCTAATAATCTAAAGCATTCACAATACATCTAAATACACTTAAAATATTAAACTATAAAACTTTAACAATAGGAAACAATATATTAACAGATCTTCTTAAAATAAATTTAAAGCATTCACAATACATATAAAACTTTAAAGTTCTAATAATCTAAAGCATTCACAATACATATAAAACTTTAAACTATTATTAATCTTCGTCCCCATCATCATCACTGGACTCTGAATTACTACAAAACTCAAGTTCTTCATCTTCGTCTTCGGACTTTGATGAATCAAACTCTGGTTCGACGTCCTCTTCCTCTTCCTCTGATTCATCAATTTCAATGTGCGCGAGATGACCTGAACGAGGCGGAGGAGGTGGCAAATTCACTGGTAAGAAATCCTCCTCAGGTTCATCAACATTTTGAGGAACAAGAGTGACATCATTTAATGGATGATTAGCTGATGAAACGTTAGGTGGCACTGGCAATTCATCCTCTTGATAGGGTGTTTCTAATGACGAATCTGTAGTTGTCGAGAAGGGTAGTTGTCGACTGCGGCAAACTCTTTAGCGGTTAACGTACGCGTACCAACCCGTTTGCCGAGGAACCGACCAAGGGATGAAAATACAGAGATGTTTCCACTAGACGGACAACCACCATCGTAATTGCGGCCAACCCTAGTCAATATCGTATCAACATCAGGATGAAAATATGTTTCGACAAAGGCAACAATCTCATCTATAATAATAGCCTCTGAAATTGAGGTCTCGACCATGGCCCTATTGCTCATCTTCCTTTTCAATTGGCCTAGATACCTAAAAGTCATTCGTAGATTAAAACATAAATAATGTTAATTTTTATTCATTACCGTAAAATGCATAATTTTACAATAATGAATTAACACACACATCTATCATATTTTTTAAATTATTAATATTGTGAATAATTTTAAATATTAATATTTAATTCTTTGTTGTAAAATATATAATTTTACAATGATGAATTAAATTAACACACACACATCTATCATATAGTTTTCTTCCTGATTTTAGACAATGATTAGGAGTCTAATTCCTAAACAATACTTCCATCCAAGTCTTCCTAATTTTAGACATTCACCCCCCTCCCCCTTTGACTTTACATAAGCCATCTAATACAAATTAAGAGTAAACAGTTGACTGCTTGATCAAACATAGATCCGACCTAAGGTGCATCTAGGGTGCCAGAATTGATATCAGGCGCTCAAACGTAGGCCACATACATCACCATCCGAGATGCCATCAATCGCCCCAAAATGGGATCTAGAACCAGTGAGGTAGTGTGCGGTTGAATATGTTACATTATTGAGACATTCACCCCCCTCCCCCTTTGACTTTACAGAAGCCATCTAATACAACTAGAACTAACTTGCTCTTCCTCTTTGTGACAGACTGTAAATATGATAACCAATGTAAGGTGAGACATGTATGCCAAACACTAATGAAATTCTCATAACAACAAAATCCAGCGACTAATTATAGTAGTGCATTCCATTTAGCATACTACTACTTGCAATTACATGTAAAATGGATATGTTTTCATTCTCACACTTTATTTGCTACGGTCCGTCGAACCGACACAAATAGGCTTTTATTTATTACGGTTTTTAAGACCGTAATAAATAAAAAATTATCTGCTACGGTTTTCTACAAACCGGGGTAAATAAATATTTTTTTTTCGGTCTTTTCTAAAACGTAACAAAAGCTTTTAATGAGCAAATTTTTTTTTCATTTACATTAGTTTTAATATGACCGTAACAATTATTTTTATAAAAAAGAAAAATAAAAAAAAATTAAAATCTCTTTTTTCGTCCCAAATTATTTCCAAATTTCCCTAAACCAGGTTCCCTCCACGGCTCCACCCCTTCCCTCCCAAAATCTCAAAGCCCTAAAGCCCTAGAAATTCCGCCGCTGAAAAAAAACGAAAACTTCCCTCCACGGCTCCACCCCTAACTCTTAAACCTAATCGCTTACATCTTCTCTCTCTCCCCTCCTGTGAAACTCAATTTCAAATGGAAACTCAATTCAATCCTTTATCTATGCATGTTGCTCTCTCTCCTCTCCCTCTCTCTCTCTCTCAATCGCCACTTCCTTCTCTCCCATCGACAATTACCTACTTAACTCCGGATCTACGGAACCAACCACCACCGATGCCGACCATCGTCAATTCACCGGAGACGAGTTCGAATCAAGCTCGAAATTTCTATCCGCATCCCGATCTATTGCAGTTCATGACTCAAACCCTCATCCGAATTTATCCCCAATTTACCACACGGCTCAGATTTTTACCAGACCGTCTAAATATGTCTTTGCGGTGAAGGATAGAGGGATCCACTTGGTACGTCTACATTTTTGTATGTTTAATTTTGAGAATTTCGATCACTGCCATGCTCAATTTCATGTTTCTGCAAATAGGTTTGTTTCTTTGTACAATTTCTTTTGTTGATGATGCGCAACAAAACCCTAGGATTAAGGATTACTCAAATGGGTTTGTTTTGCTGTACAATTTGACTGTTGATGATGCGCAACAAAACCCTAGGATTAAGGATTACATGAACATGTTAAGGCCAAGATTCTGATTTATGATTCGTTCAGGTTGCTAAGCTCATAGAAAGAGTGGAGGAAACCATCATAAAGCACTTCTCAAATGGTAATCGCCGTAAAGGAATGAACATGTTAAGGCCAAAATTTAAGAAAGAGAAGCATACAGTAACATTTCCTTAGGTAAGCTAATAACAAAGCATGAGTCTCAGGCTCAATCCTCTTTCTCACGCCCTTCATAAAAAATGAAGATGAAGATAACATCTTTGACCATTATCTCCGTGAGTTTCTACCCGGGCTTCTCCGTAGCACTAGTTGTGGCTATTATTTTTGCAGCATACTCAAAGAATTTACTTAAAAGTGAAGGGCTTGGCTGTTATATGGATACCATATTCGCACTTTACAGCTTGTTTATATTCATTGTATTGCATTTGCTCATGGAAACATATACTTTTGGAGGCATTTCCGGGTCAATTATTCGTTTATATTTGGATTCAAGCCAGGGACTGAGTTGGGCTATAGAGAAGTCCTCCTCCTTGCTTCAGGCCTAGCACTGCTAACACCGGCATTGTGCTTTCAAACCTGGAAATGGATATGGACCCAAACACGAAAAGTTTCGAACTACTATCTGAACTATTACCTTTAGCCCTAGTCATTGTAAGAAACATAATTCTCTTTCATTGCCTTACATCAAGCATATATATATACTGTATATGTATATGTGTATAACAATTTCAATTTTGACTTGCAGATTGTGCTTTTAATAACAATATGCCCATTCAACATCATGTATCGTACAAGTCGATTCTTCCTTCTTCGATGTTTATGGCACTGTGTTTGCGCTCCTTTCTATAAGGTACAATCACTAAGGTTTTTGTCCTGTGTAAACAGACTTTACCAAAATGGAAAGGTCAACTAACTGGCATTGCTTTCTCTGCATCTGCAGGTTACCCTCCCTGATTTCTTCTTGGCAAATCAGTTCACTAGCCAGGTTAGAAATACTGCTGATGATATCGCAACCTATAGCCATTATTCAGACGATTTATTAACATTTTTTTTTCTTTTTTTGCCATTGAAATTTCAGGTTCAGTCACTCAGGGTATTAGAATTCTATGTCTGCTACTACTTTTCGGGTGACTTCAAGACGAGGTCAAGCGATTGCTTAGTGAAATCAGTGCTTTCCAAACCATTTCCATAATTGTTGCGAGTCATTCCTTATTGGCTTATTTGTCTTCGTGTATTATTCAACTAACAAATAGCTACTCCCTCCGTCTCAAAATGAATCTTCAAATTTTGACAAAATTTGGACATGTAATTACCCACACCATTGATTTATCATCTACCTTAGTTCCACTTGTAAACAAAATCACTAGTAAGTTTCAATCTTGCATAAGTGTGACTGCTTTTGACTCGTATTTGCCTTGGCAATATATGTGAAGCTTTTATTTTCGAAAGATAAAGATTTGCCTTTGTGCCCGTTAGTAGTGTAGACTATGTTTGTGCCCGTAAGTTTCAATCTTGTTTATTAGAAGTGAATATAAAAACAAAAGTGCAAGAAGAGCAGTGCAGGTAAAGGGAATGCTTTAATTTGACAGGAAGAGTGAAACTTATTGTGACTCATCAGCTCATTGAATGTTGGTTAGAATTAATTTTGCTTCGATAATCATTTTTCCTGTCTGCCATTCTGCTGCACCTTTTGATCTTATGTTCTGGTGGATGAATTCCTTTGATGTAAGTGGGTAAAGAATCATTCAATCAGGAGGGTGGGAAGGCAGTCCATTTTATTTTACTACCCCTACTGGTGCTCTTTCTAGTGACTGTGTTGTCATCCTTGTTGATAGCAATCTTTAGGTGAAAATGGATTTGCCTGTGAGGGAGTACTTTCTGACTCTGGGGTTACGTCGGTTAGACATAGGCAACTTTTCATTGGAATTTTGCTCATTCTGACATCACTATATACAAAGGTATAGGCAACAATAATACTAATATGCCTCTAACTTTGACCAAGTAAAACATAAAGGTTATGGTCATACGATCCACACTCCGCATCAAATCTTGCATACGGCGGTAACTTCGTTGTTTATTCTCTCGTGCATCACGTAACTCATTAATCTAAGTTCTAGGCGGGAATGCATAATGAGATTGCATAGTTTTTGATTCATATACATAATAGGTGAATCCTTCAACATCTGGTGGTACGGAAGATGGGCTTGATAGAATGTCTAGCTAGTGCTTTAGTGTGTTTTGTGTTTTCAGGTAAGTGTAGTTAGTTTATAATTATTTTTTATTGTATCATATATATGAATCAACTAATACTCCATTCGTCCCATAATAAATGTCACACTTTTCCTTTATTTTTAGTCTTCCCAATATGAATGGCACGTTTTAAAATAAGGAATGTGACATTTATTTCGAACGGAGGTAGTAAATATTTTTTTTATTGCTTTTAATTTCCTTAGCATAATTTTACTTTTACATATGCATGCATATATATATATATATATATATATATATATACATATTGAACATACCAAAAGTGTCAAGATGGGCTAAGCAAGCAAAGCCCAATCACAAGCAGCCTTGACCATCACATTCTCAATGAGGCTGACCCAATCATAACAAGGCCCAAAGCCCATCTCTTGTATCAGTCGACTAAGCCCATGGTCCGACCTATCAGGTCCCGACCTGACTTAGTCCGACCTCATGATCCATATCACAATTCGGGTACGAACCATGCTCTACCCGACAGTCAGGTCGACCATTCCACGAGTGGCGACCTCGACCTAAATCAACAAGTGACGACCTGACACTTGCCGGCGTATTTGGTTGAACAATTCTCATAACCACATCCCTACAAATCAGGGGCCGTTATAGACACGTTCCCACAATCAAGTAACTGCCGCTACAATCTCGGAGCACATGTCGCCTCCCCAAAAATACACCACTCTTGTCTATAAATACTTCATCACTACCAAACGGTGAAAGGTAACTGCCATTTTGTTATCTGAATTCCATATTCAATACATTTTGAGCTTTATACAACTGTGATCTTACTCTCACGCCCGAGCGTCTTCGCCGGAGACACATCCGGCTAGTCGTGGGTTCTGATTTCAGGTCAAGGAGCCAGGTGATCAGTCCTGCCACGTGGAGGAAGATTGATAAGCACAATTCCTGCAGCATCAGTTTGGTTCCATTGCCGGGAATCGTGCTTTAGCTTGACCTCGAAAATTTCCATCAACCTACAACAATGGTGACTTCAGACGGACACGTATCTGAGGCTTCACTTGGGCATGAAGAAGTGAACAACAACAACACGAACACAAACGCAAATGCTGAAAACTTGAACTTGCCTCCTCCCCCACCGAATCGTCCGCATGGTAGAGCCACCCGCTCTACCAGTGTTGTTGATGGCCGAGGATTGCCTGACACCAGAAGAGGGAAAAGGTATATAGATGGGCAAGGAGTTCCACCTCCTCCAAAACGTCCAGCTGCTCAGGTGAATGTGGGAAACAGGGCAGGTCCCTCCACCAACCCCATGAGCAAGAAGGAGATGATGTTGGAGCGAGCTCAGATTCTGGCCGACTTGATAGCCATGGAAGAGGCAGAACAGGCTGACGTGCGCTCTGAAAGAGTGGCACGTACTCAGGTCTCTAATGGACAACAGACCAGGAGTGCTAGGCCAAATGAAGGTGTGGGACAAAATGGTGAGGACAGGATAGTTCGTCGAGCTCCCACTATTGTTCATGTGCCCAGTAACGATTTAAGGGCTAGCCTCACGTAAACAGGGAGCAGGAGGCTCAATCTCGATTTGAGGACTCACTAATAGCCCAATAGAAATAGACGGGCTTCGCCGGCTAGGACGCAGAGGTCGTGATCTCATAGAGACAGGAATGGGCGCAGTCGCCCGTAGAGGGGAAAGGCGCAGGTCGCCACATGAAGATAACAGCAGTCGCCATCTCGTGCCGAGAGGCGCAGTCGCCTCAAAGAAGTAACAGTGCATAGATCTCCGCAAGATCGAGAGAGGACCAATTCCCACAGGGACAAGGAGTAGGCAGTGACTCCCTAGAAGTGAAGGCCGAAGTCAAATGCCGCGCCCTCCAGAGATGAAAGACCCGATGCTAGGGAATGGCTATTGATGAAAAAGAAGTTCGAACAATGGGAGGAGGAGAAGAAAAAGGAGACTGGAAAGGTCGAACGAATTGACTTTGCTCTTCGACCTTTATCCAAAGAAATCAGAGATAGTCGACCTCCTCCTACTTTCAGGCTGCCACTTCTGGAAAAGTATTCGGGGTCGACCAATGCAAGGAGTCATATAGCACATCTGGAAGCTACCATGTGTTTTGTCGCCAATGAGGACGACAATATGTGCAAAGCCCTCCTAAGCACGCTCACTGGGGCGGCTTTAACTTGGTTCAACGGTCTGGCCGCGGGTAGCATCACTACTTGGACATGCTTCAGGACAAAGTTCTTGGATCGCTTCTCGACTGCAGGAGCTCGGAAGATAACCGTCACCGATCCGAATAACTTGGTGCAAAGGAAGAATGAAAGCTCGATGAGCTACTTCACTAAGTTCAAGGAAATGGTTGATAAGATAGAGGAAGACCTCACTGATAGGGAAGTCATTAATTGCTTCTGAAACGGTATTTCCTCGGCAGACATGGACTACGAGCTCACAGTCCGAACGGTCACAACTCGACAGGAGTTGTTTGAAAAGGTGTACAATGTTGCGCTAGCTGAGGAAAGGAAAGAGAAGAAGAATGGTAAGAGTCCTAAGGTTGAGGCCTCTGATGATAAGAAAGACTCCAACAAGAATGGAGGAAATAATAAAAATGGAAAGAACAGGACTAGGGCAACAGAGAAAGTGCCCGAGGCTTTCACTCCCCTTACGGTGAGTCGAATGTAAATTATGAATGCCGTCGAGCCGGCTCCTCCACCCCAATGAATCCAGGCAACAAGTTTAGGAGGGACAACAGCAAGTACTGTGACTACCACAAAGACACTGGTCATCTCACAGAGGATTGTTTGGGTTTGAAGCGCATTATACAAAGAATGGTCGACTGTGGGAGGCTCGACGCTTATGTGAAAAGGCCTCAACCCGGTGGAGGCGAATCACCACAGTGGACAAAGAAGGGCCGAGGCAGCCTAGATTGAACCTGGGGGTCATTACAGAGCAAGCAAGCAACACGGCCATCAAGCACAAAATCTTCCAACTCAATAAGGCTCCACATGTGCCTCCAAGAAGAGAAGTCAGAGATGAAGCGATCAGCTTCTACCCCCATGAATTGGCAACTAATATGGCGGCTAGGGAGCAAGTTCTCGTCATCCTGTGTCTCATAGACGGATGTACGACGAGCGTACTCTTAGTCGACACGGGGCTCGCAAGGATATTTTGTTCTACAAAACTTTTAAAGAAATGGGTCTTAATGATGAGCAGTTGGAGAGATATGATGGTAGGTTGGAGGGCTTCACCAATCATCGAGTTGATGCAAAAGGCAAGATAGAACTCGACGTCGACCTAGGCCAACACCCCCTCAGGATCGTATCAAAGGTACAATTTATAGTAATTGATGTAAATAGTGACTATGCCGCTATACTTGGTATCCCAGGTCAGGTCGCTCTTGGAATGGTGGCATCGATCCCTCATAAGCGAGTCAAGTTCCCTACACCCGCTGGAGTAGGGTGTGTACAAGGCACAGCTCGAGCCTACCTTGATCATGTTCTCAGAGAAAGAAAGAAAAGTGAGTTGGAAATCGAGACTGCAGACGGTTATTTAAAGTTGTCTCAATCAGTCACCAAAACTACCAGATCGTCAACAATCACCGACGTGGAAGAGTCGACCTATCGCTCAAATGACGAGGTCATGCTTGAGTCGACACGTCACTCTAACACCACCGAGGTCGATCTCGCATGTAGTTATGGTCGACCAAGTCATCATAGGCAACCTATGCCTCCACTCGACAATAACTCTGGGGCCACCACCACCACCGAGGTTGCAGACAAGTTAGATGATATGATAGCGTAAGAAGCTCCACATCCGAGGGCCGAGGAGAGACAAAGGGTTAAGGAGATAATCATTGAGACTCTACAATTCAGTGGATGGACCGAGCTAGAAGCCGTGGGATGAGCTAGAGTCGCAATCACCAACCTTTCTTACCCCGACCAAAAAATTCAGATTGGGAAGCAATTATCGCTTGAGGAGCGAGCGTAAATCATCGAGCTACTCAAGGAAAGTAATGATGTCTTTGCATGGAGGGTAGAAGACATGAGGGGAATCAAGGAGGAGGTCGCTGTTCACAGATCGGAAGTCAACCCGACCATAAAGCCTAGACCCCAAAATTGAGAAGCTTTGCTCGCGACAAGGAAGAGGCCATAAAAACTGAGGTACAAAAACTTTTGAATGCAGGGATAATCAAAGAGGCCACTCATACAACGTGGTTGGCCAACGTGGTCATGGTGAAGAAATCAAACGGCAAATGGCGGATGTGTGTCGACTTCACCACTCTCAATCTTGCTTGCCCCAAGGACAGCTATCCCCTTCCTAGAATCGACAAGCTAGTCGATTCCATTGCCGGTCACTCAACCCTCGCCTTCCTCGACGCTTACTCAGTTACCACCGCATTAAGATGCATGAGGATGACATAATCAAGACGGCATTTCAGCACTGGAGGCATCTATCGCTACAACATGATGCCATTTGGATTGAAGAATGCAGGGGCAACTTATCAAAGGATGGTGAACAAAGTCTTTGCTTCTCAAATTGGCTGAAACATGGAGGCTTACGTCGACGATATGGTCATCAAAACAAAGACTGGACGTCACGTGGTCGACCTAAGGGAAACGTTCGCCAATTTAAGAGCAAACGACATGAAACTCAACCCTAGCAAGTGTGTATTTGGTGTAGCCAGCTGGAAAGTTCCTCGGGATTCATGGTATCTCAACGAGTATAGAAGCTAATCCGTAAAAAATCAAGGCTTTAGTCGACATGAAGGCTCCCACCGTGTCAAAGAGATGCAACACTTAACTAAGGGTAGCAAACTCTTGGTCGTTTCATATCAAAGTCACAGAGAGGTCTCTCCCCTTCTTCAAAGCATCGAGGGGACGAAAAGTTTTGAATGGACGACCGAATGTCATTCGTCGTTCCAACAACAAGGATTACCTCGCTACTCCACCTCTCCCGAGTAGCCCGACCACCGGTGAAACTTTGTTTGTGTATTTATCCGTGGGAGATAAATCGGTGGCAGCGGTTTTGGTTAGAGAAGATGAGGGGTTTCAAAAGCGCATACTACATCGCAAGGCCTTATCGATGTGGAGAGCCGATACTACAATGCCGAGAAGGTCGCCTATGCCCTAGTCGTGGCTTCAAGGAAGCCGCGAGCTTATTTTCCGGCTCATCCAATTGTGGTTCTTACAAATGCTCCCCTAAGAAAAATTCTTCACAAGCCGGAGAGTTCGTGTCGACTTCTCAATTGGTCAATTGCCCTTACCGAATTTGACATTGAGTATCGACCTCGAAAGGCGTCAAGGCTCAAGCTCTAGCCGACTTCTTGGTCGAGCTTACGTTCACCAAGGAAGACGACGAGCAATGAGCTCCAAAAGAAAAGGCTAAAGGGAAGGAGTTAGAGTCCTGTGTCGCCACGCCTACCCGACGATTGTTGGAAGGTCTATTCACGGATCGCAACTAAGAATAGCAAAGCGGAGCGGGATAGTGCTAATTGAACCAGAATCTGGGACAGTATACGAGGAGTCATTAAGGTTCAAATTCGATGCTTCCAACAACCAGGCCAAATATGAAGCCTTGATAGCAGCTATAGAGTACGCTAAGTGTTTTGGAGCAACTAAGATTATGGCTTACTGTGATTCACAATTGATAGTTAACCAGGTCCGAGGCGAGTACGAGGTGCTTAGTGCCACGCTGATCAAATATCGTGACCGGTGAAGGAACTGATAAAAGATTTGGAATTCTGGGAGATTCAGAGAATAGGACGAGAAGACAATGAGCTAGTTGACCTCCTCTCGAAACTAGCCACTTCGGATGAACCACATGATGAACCTATCTCCTTCCTCGAAAGTCCAGCCTATGAAAGAGTAAAAATTCAATGCATAGATGATCCCTCAAGAAATTGGACTCAGGAGAAGTGTTGGATCGAGGAAATGAAGGCATACATAGAAAGTGGAGAGCCGCTGCATGACGAGAAGAAGGCTCGAGCTATCAAAAAGAAAGCTCCAAGGTATGTCATTCAAGGAGGCGACTGCTCGTAAGATCTTATACTCGACCATTACTAAAGTGCATCCACCCTCAAGAGGTCGCCCTATTGATACACGAAGTGCATAGTGGAATTTGTGGTGGACACCCGGGGGCCAGGACTCTTGCTGACAAGTTAATAACTTTGGGGTACTACTGGCCACACATGAGAGCTGACACTCACAACTTTGTTCAAAGAATGTGATCAATGCCAAAGGTTTGCCAACCTTCCCCACGTGCCTACAACAGAGCGCACTCGTGATCGCAGCTGGCCATTTGACATGTGGGGCATCGACTCCGATTGGACCCTTCCCTCCCGCCCGAGGAAACCGCAAGTATGTGATCGTCGCCATAGATTACTTCACTAAATGGGTTGAGGCCAAACCATTAGCTCGCATCACGCAGGAAAATGCTATCAACTTTATTCATGACTTCATTTGGTGTCGCTTTGGTTTTCCTCGAGCTATAGTGTCCGACAATGGTTTGCGCTTCTCCTGCACCTTCGGCGTAGATGAAGCGAGTTGGAATCAAACATTGGAAATCTTCGTCGCCTATCCTCAAGGAAATGGCCAAGCCGAGGCAAAGCAAATAAACTTGTTCTATCTTCGCTCAAGACTGGACTCGTAGGTCGACGAAACAATTGGTTGGACGAACTCCCCTCGCTCTTCGGGGCGCTCGTACAACCACTGGGGCCTACTGGGAAACCCCTTTGCTCTCACATACGGGTCGAGGCCATGGCACCCGCCGAGCTCGATTCCCTACCGCTAGAGTGACCTTTCTTGATCAAGAGCGTAATGATACCAACAGTTGATCGACTTGGACTCCGATCGACGAGAAGCGAGAAACAAACTTACCTCCGAATGGTCAACTACAAGCAATAACTAAAAGTTATCACGACAAGAAGGTCAAGGCCAGGTCGTTCCAAGTTGGAGATTATGTGTTGAGAAAGATTGAGGCAACGGGTAGAAGGACCCAGCAGTAACAAGCTATCTCCTAACCGGGAAGGTCCCTATGTGGTTACTCGAGTCGTCAAAGAAGGAACCTACATGATAGCTCATCCCGAGGTGACGAGTTGAAACATCCTTGGCATGCTACTCACCTCATCAAATACTACTTCTAGCTTTCGCTTCAAAGTTCAAGCTCATGTTAGTTCTAGTTTCAAGTTGATGTAAACATGTTCCCTACTTCAATAAAAAGTGCAGCTTTATTCGATCAAACATAGTGTTACACCAATCCTAGCAAGCTCGATTCTTAATCGCCTTGGTTCATTTAACAAGTCCGACTCTTAGTCGATTTCGTTCCAACAAACTCGACTCTTAGTCGGCTTTGTTCTAATTAAGCTCGATTCTTAATCGCCTTGCCCATTTAACAAGTCCGACTCTTAGTCGATTCGTTCTAACAAACTCGACTCTTAGTCGGGCTTTGTTCTAATTAGCTCGATTCTTAATCGCCTTTGTCCAAGCTAATGTGTCCGACTCTTAGTCGATTTCGTTCTAACAAACCCGACTCTTAGTCGGGGCTTTGTTCTAATTAGCTCGATTCTTAATCGCCTTTGTTCAATTAACAAGTCCGACTCTTAGTCGATTTCGTTCTAACAAACTCGACTCTTAGTCGGGCTTTGTTCTAATTAGCTAGACCCTAGGTCGCCTTCAATAGTGTGAGCAGTGTTCGACTCATAGTCAATCTCATTCACAAAAAAGTTAAGCAAGTCTCGAGGTCGACTAAATAAATAAAGATCAAGTCACCTCTAGGCTCGAGTTTACTCATTCATCCTATCTATCTCTAGCTCGATGTTTATTTTAAAAGCATACAACATGCAAAGAAATAAGGTCACTATGATAGAGATAAGTCTCCCAAAGCGGGCTAAGACTTAGACAAAATAAATTTACAAAAGTATCTTGCCTCCCAAAAAATAGGGCCAAGGCATTCAAATATTCAAGGAATCAAAAGAGCAAAAATGTTAGTTGGGACTTGTTCATTACAATTCGCCTAAGAAATTCAAGAGTTTTGGTTGACGCGGGCCTGTCAGCTCAGCAGCCTTGTCCCTCCACCTCTCCTTGTTGCTGGGGACCTATGGGTTTACCCGACTCTGAATAAACCTGCTCATTATCTTCATCCATGGTGGCAGCATCCTCAAGTTCTTGTAGAACAACATCAAAATTCCTGTCGGCCACAGGGGGAGCTTCCCACTTCTCACAAAGGGTCCTCTTCATCCTCTTGGGCAATGAAGGCCAAGTCATTTTCAAGATAGGGGACGAGCGAGTGACCCCGCGAGCTTCCATGTCGAACTGGGACTCAGAAAACCAACGAGCTAATTGCTCGATGGTAACTGTAGCTGTGGGATCCACCAGTGCTCGACGAGCCATGTGCCTCTTGCCGACCTCAAGAAAATCTTGTGCTTTGGCCACAATGGCATTATAGAACTCGTCTCCCTCCTTGAACTTATCCACAGCATCAGGGCCAGCCTTCTCCAGAGCCTCCTTCCATTTAGCTCGAGCTGAGTTGTGCTCCTCGTTAAGCTCTTTCAAAAAAGAATCTTTATCTGCGAGAAGTTTGGAGACAGTGGTAAGCTCGACCTTCGTCTTCTCATGAGCAAGGCGCTCAGCATCCCTTTCTGAGGTCACTTCCTTGAGTTTGGATTCTGTAGCTTCAAGGTCGGACAAGGCTTTTGTCTTTACCATCTCATTGGCTTCATACGAATTGTCTAGATCGTTGTACTTCTCCTTCATATCCGCAAGCTCTTTAGCCTTTTTGGAATAATCTTTGAGGGCCTGCCTCTCCCTCTCAATGGAGGCCCTCCAGGAGCTCTTAACCTGCTCGACCATGGTGAGATTCTATATTCCGTAGAAATCAAGGAAGTGTTAGCATGTAATTTCAGCTTGATCGAGTAAGAGAATAAGCAACTAGAAAGAAAGAGAAAGTGGGAAGTTACCTCGCAATGAGCCATCCTGCATCGAGCCGAGAATTCTTCAGCGTTATGCCCTTATCAAAGAAATGAGCCGCAGACTCCACATCCACAAACTCTTCTCACAATCACCCGACCCAAGTTCATGTCCGGGTAGCGGCGACTGTGCAATTGAGTCCTTCGAGAGGAGGGACGTCACCAACCTCCTCATCATTTCATCCAGAGACTCTTTACTTGGGGGAGAGGAAGTTGGGTGGAGGCAATTGGCTCGAGGACGCAGATTTACCCTTCTCGGATCGAGACCTCTTCCGCGAGCTCAAAGGACGATCATCATCATCTTCTTCCATGGCATCATCATCAATATTGACGATGTTCCGAGGACTAACCACACTTACCCCAAAGACCCGAGGTTACAAAGCATTGGCATCGTAGATTGGGTCGAACTCAAGCCGGGTCTAACCGACTGGCTGACTCATCACCTCCTTCATTAACATCGCGCAGGGGGTCCCACTCGCCGAGGGATTTTCCAACTCGCCTCTTCCATGGGGATCATCCCAAAGTGTCCTTGGGCAAAGAAATTGTTCCTCGCAGCAGCCTCTCCTCTCTCTACTCGCTCTAGCATTGGCCGCCCCACGGGCTTTCTTAGCTTTCTTCTTATCTCGACACCCCTACTATTCGAACCATTGCCGCTTCTTGTTCAGAGTCAAAACTGTATGACATCAAAGTAGTCAAGTATTAGCTCGGCAAGTCAAAGCAGTTCTATGTACGAGCTAAACTGTTCTATAACGAAGTAATTGATACGATGCAAAGCAGTTCTATGTACGAATTAACTAATTCTACATACGAGCAGGCAATTTGATAAGTACAGAATGGCAATTCGAGATAGTTCTATGTACGAGCTAACTAGTTCTACGTACGAGCAGGCGACGGACGAGCTAAGAGTTGTGTATGCAGCTCAAAATATTTTTGTGCGCCTATAAAGAGCTACTTATGCAAGTTAACAGTGGACGAGCTAATGAAGGGAAACGAGTAAACCCTTACCACCAATGTGTTCTCCATTTTCCTTGCAATAATTGTCTGTCTTCTGGCAAAATTGGCAATTCTCCTCAAATCTACCCAAAGAGTGAGTAACCCAATCAGGGTACATCTGGCCTCTCAACACAGGAACAAGGGGCTCCACTACTCCATCTCCAGGCATCATCCCAGCTTGGATATAGTTGTATTTGGTTGTTCCTAAGGATTCCCAGCTGATAGGCCCATCCTTGACCAACGCACACAGCTTTTTGTACAAAGTTTGGTACCAAGGAGGCTCCCAAGAATTGTCCTCACCGATAACATCAGTATTCATCATTGGGCAACGGAAATTCCCATCCCACCGCTCTCAACCAAAACTACATGCGAGTTCCAAAGAATTGTGCTTATTGGGAAGGTTGGCAAACAACTTGGGAGAGTTGGGCTTGGAGGGGGTACTAATTCCCCAATCATGCTTATCAAGCTTAGCACCAAAAAATTCTTTAAAAACCTTCATACAAGGCTCATGGCCCAAAAACCTACACACCATTGCAAAACATACCAGTACTCTACAGGTGTTGGCCCCAAGCTGAAGGGGGAGGGCATCCATACACTCGAGGAACTCATTGATAAAGGGATCCAACGGCAACCTCAACCTGTACCTCGAACTGCCCATAAAAGAAAGCGACCTTAGTAGCATCTCTAGTGAAGGTAGCACGGTATTTGGCCATAAATTCTTTCTGACTAAGGATGGTCACCCTAAAGTCTGCCCTATCTACCCCACAGAAGTTGTAGATCACATCATAACGGGATTCCATATTTTTCCTCCCACGGGTAGGTCTTTGGGGCACATAGCCCCTCTCGTTCTTGCCTGGCACCACATCAGACCCAAATGCATTTACAATCCTGGGACCTGAAGAAGTCGAGGCAGCATTTCCTTCTTGAGTCGCCATATCTGTACAAACAAAAGAGGAAGCAGGGGAGTCAGTCCTATGATCATGTTCAGTCGACCTACCTAAGGACGACCTAGACTCCCCTGGAAAACCTATTCTATTCCTAAGGAAGGAGGGTTTGTGGATATCCCTAACATAAAACAAAGTAATATGGTCGAGCAGTTCGTGGAATAGATGAAAAGTGACAATATTTGAATCATCGACTACAAGGTTTTCAACGTCCCCTACAATGGGCAACCCTATCTCACTGAAGTTCAACTCCCACCTGGTCAAAATAGAGGCACACTCATCCAAGGACATCACTCTCCTTTTACCGTTCACGTTTTTATACACTCTACGATTGACGGTACAGTAGCCATACCATGCCCCTGGTTCGCTACTAAAAGTCCTAGCCATGGCGGAAGTAAAGACAGAGCATAAATTAAAAGCCCTAAAAGAAGAATGGGAGAGAAATACCTTTGTAAATGTCGGAATAGGAAGCTGTTGCCGAAGATGGAAGCCCAATTTAACTCAACTGCTTCTTCGCTATTTTCGCAGGAGATTCTCAAGAGCTTGAAAACGGTAAAAGTTCTAAACAGAGAAGGAATGTGCAATTTATATTTTCCAAGATTGGAAAGGAAAAAAGAAAATTCAAAAAATAATTTCCATATTAATGGCGGAAACGGTTTCCGAGAAGGAGTTCCAAGCGTCAGAATTGCAATCATTACGAAAATCGGCGCTCCTTCATCTCCTACCGTTCATCGCCAACGACCAGGATGGTGCCACGTCATCAAAAGTCGACTATATCTCAGAACGAGTATCGACCTGCGAGTAAAATGGTTCTCATCAAAATCTTCTTAACTTCCAAGTCTACAAAGTCCACTCGAAAGTTGGGGGCCACCGAACATACCAAAAGTGTCAAGATGGGCTAAGCAAGCAAAGCCCAATCACAAGCACCTTGACCATCACATTCTCAATGAGGCCGACCCAATCATAACAAGGCCCAAAGCCCATCTCTTGTATCGCCGACTAAGCCCATGGTCCGACCTATCGTGTCCCGACCCGACTTAGTCCGACCTCATGATCCATATCACAATTCGGGTACGAACCATGCTCTACCCGACAATGTGTCGACCATTCCACGAGTGGCGACCTCGACCTAAATCAACAAGTGACGACTGACACTTGCGGCGTATTTGGTTGAACAATTCTCATAACCACATCCCTACAAATCGTGGGGCCGTTATAGACACGTTCCCACAATCAAGTAACCGCCGCTACAATCTCGGAGCACATGTCGCCTCCCCAAAAATACACCACTCTTGTCTATAAATACTTCATCACTACCAAACGGTGAAAGGAAACTGCCATTTTGTTATCTGAATTCCATAGTCAATACATTTTGAGCTTTATACAACTGTGATCTTACTCACGCCCGAGCGTCTTCGCGGAGACACATCCGGCTAGTCGTGGGTTCTCGATTTCTGTGTCAAGGAGCCAGGTGATCGGTCCCGCCACGTGGAGGAAGATTGATAAGCACAATTCTGCGATCATCATATATATATATATATATATATATATATATATATATATATATATATATATATACCGAATATTTGTGTTATATATTTTATTTATAGGAGTATTCGTGGCAGAAAGATTCTACATGTTGGCAAAGGATACATCTTCAACAGTTCCACCGCTATTGACTTTAGAGTTTATCTTTTGACATGGCTCTATGACTATAATGGCTTTTGGACAATGTTATATATTTAGCACATGTTTAGTATTATGGAATTATTTCTTTTGGATATTAAGCACTTTGGAATTATTGTGGTGTTGTTGATTTTGGAATGGAAAAGTTCTCTTTTTCATATACATATTTTCTAGAAATTGTGATTTAGTAAAAATATACCACCATTTTAGAAACTATTATATATATATATATATATATATATATATATATATATATATATATATATATATATATATATATATATATTATGGTTTAAACCGTAAAAATATTAAAAAAAAAATCAGCACTTTTTTATTATTATGGTAAACAAACTGACACATAAAAATATATGTTACGGTTCAAATACGGTCACAAACTAATATGTCGCACACAATTATCTGAGGTGACGTGTAAATAACCGTAATAAATATATCAATTGTGATGGTTATAATCATCACAAAAAAGCGTAACATAATTTTAAGCATATGACACAGTTTCTTTTGCATTGTTTCTGAACCGTAACAAAGACCGTCACAAAAAATAATTATGACAGTTTACCACCCGACACAAAGTATTTGTGACCCACGCAATTAAGTCGGACAATAAACCGTCACAAAACCGTCACAAATACCTTTTGTGTCGGTTTTTGAGTTTTTTGCTACGGTCCATCGACCGTCATAAAAGGGGTTATTTTTTGTAGTGCTAAAAGTCATTCGTAGATTAAAACATAAATAATGTTAATTTTTATTCATTACCGTAAAATGCATAATTTTACAATAATGAATTAACACACACAACTATCATATTTTTTAAATTATTAATATTGTGAATAATTTTAAATATTAATATTTAATTCTTTGTTGTAAATTATATAATTCTACAATGATGAATTAAATTAAAATTTATAAACAAGATGAGAGTCTTTCTCATCCACAACTATCAAAACCCTATCCCATCTTTGACCAGGAGACAGAGCAAACAAGTTCTCAACTGTTTGAGCAAAGAATTTTCTGTTTAATAAGAACTTTTTCCAGTTTCACTGTCCTCTTCTCTTTAAGGATCTCAAACATCACAACCATGTTTGTGACAGTGTCTGTTTTCTCTTCACTGGTGTTATACTGTCACAAGTAAAAACAAGGTAACAGTATAACACCAGTGAAGAAAAAACAGACACTATCACAAACATGGTTGTGATGTCTGAGATCCTTAGAGAGAAGAGGACAGTGAAACTGGAAAAACTCTTATTAAACAGAAAATCCTTTGCTCAAACAGTCGAGAACTTGTTTGCTCTGTCTTTTTTGGTCAAAGATGGACGGATTTTGATAGCTGTGGATGAGAAAGGCTCTCATCTTGTTTATATTTTAAGATGTTAACCACCAACCACAATACCCTATAAGCAGTGCCACTAAGAGTTTTCTTCCTGATTTTAGACAATGATTAGGAGTCTAATTCCTAAACAATACTTCCATCCAAGTCTTCCTAATTTTAGACATTCACCCCCCTCCCCCTTTGACTTTACATAAGCCATCTAATACAAAGTAAGAGTAAATAGTTGACTACTTGATCAAACATAGATCCGACCTAAGGTGCATCTAGGGTGCCAGAATTGATATCAGGCGCTCAAACGTAGGCGACATACATCACCATCCGAGATGCCATCAATCGCCCCAAAATGGGATCTAGAACCAGTGAGGTAGTGTGCGGTTGAATATGTTACATTATTGAGACATTCACCCCCCTCCCCCTTTGACTTTACACAAGCCATCTAATACAACTAGAACTAACTTGCTCTTTCTCTTTGTGACAGACTGTAAATATGATAACCAATGTAAGGTGAGACATGTATGCCAAACACTAATGAAATTCTCATAACAACAAAATCCAGCGACTAATTATAGTAGTGCATTCCATTTAGCATACTACTACTTGCAATTACATGTAAAATGGATATGTTTTCATTCTCAACCTCTAACACTGGAAATAATAAATTTCCCCATAATACAAGTAGTTAATTTCAGCTTCCAATTCTTTCAGAAAAGCTACTTCACTAAACCAAAATCATGCATAATTCTAAAGCCACCTAACCACTAATCTTTACAGGTATCTCAGTAAATTCCATCAATTTCGACAATATTAATTTCATGGTTGATAACGCAACAACAAACAAATTTCTGAAAAATTATTCTCCTGGAGAGCAAAAACAGTACATAAAATAAAAAATAAAAAATCATAAATTCATTATTTGGTTGATGCATACAGAAGAAAAAGATACTATAAATCTGGATTAAATCTCAATCAACACCCACCAGCGTCATTTTCATGAAACAATACATCAATTATTCACGAAATGATACAAATTTCGTTCTACATTGATGAAATCTCCTAGAAAATCAACATAAAAAACTAGCAAATTTAATCTACAGAGATCACCAATCCCTGATAGAGTAATAGAAAGAACTCAGATTAATCAACGACTGAAATACCTGATTTGATGGTGCGTCAGTTAGAAAAGTACAAAGATAGGCGATTAACTGTGCGAGGACCGGTGTGAGAGTGAGGACGGCGGTAGCAGCTCGAGACGGAGATGGTGGAGAGGTTGGACGGCGAAGCTTCGTGGCGTGTGGAGAGGGTGGACGGCGACGGTGTGACCGTGAGGGAAGAGAGAGAGATGAGAGATCGTTGTTTAAGGAGAGAGAGAGAGAGAGATTAGGGCGTAAACGATTTTGGGGGAGGGATAATTTCTATTTATATTTAACCTCAGCGACGGAATAATTTCGTCGGTATATATTAATTTCAGCGGCGGAATTTAATTCCGTCGGTAGAATTAACTGTCAGCGACGGAATTATTCCGCCGGTAGATGTTAATTAATTTTAATTTAATAAATATCATTATTTTTATTTATATAAAACATGAAAATTATTTTAAATAAAATATAACAAATTACTCTCAAAAAAATAAATATAAGTCAATAAATATTATTTTTGAAAAATAAATATATCATAAATTAAAATAAAATAAAAATAAAGCTAAACAAATTAAAAAAAAAATCAAATTAACACCGGCATAATTATTCCGCCGCTACTACCACCACGTACAACCACTACTATCACCACTACCACCACCACCACACCACCACTGCCACCACCACCACTACCACCACTACCATCACTACTACCACTACCACCACTACCACCATCACTACCACCACTACTACTACCATCACTACTACCACTACCACCATTACTATCACTACCACTACTACCACCACCACTATCACTACCACCACTACTACCACTACTATCGCTACTACCACCACTACTATTACTACTACTACCACCACCACCACCACTACTACTAATACTACCACCACTACTACCACTACTATCACACTACCACCACCACTACTACTACTACTACTACCACTACCACCACTGCTACTACCGCTACTACCCCAACCTATAAACCCTAAATCATATATATACTTATACCCCTAAACCCTAAACTCTAACCCTAAACCCTAAACCCTAAATCTCAAATCTCATATACTTATACCCCAACCCCTAAACCCTAAATCATATACTTATACCCCTAAACCCTAAACTCTAACCCTAAATCTCAAATCTCATATACTTTTACCCCAACCTCTAAACCCTAAATCATATACTTATACCCCTGAACCCTAAACCCTAAATTTCAAATATCATATACTTATACCCCAACCCCTAACCCTAAATCATATACTTTATACCCCTAAACTCTAAACTCTAACCCTAACCTCTAAACCCTAAACCTAAATCTCAAATCTCATATACTTATACCCTAGACGTGTCCAAAATCTAATCGAAACCGGCTAATCGACAGTTTTTAACCGGCCAACTAACCGGTCAAACCCGTTAACCGGTTTAACCGTAACCAGATTAATCGAAACCGGCGCTTAATCGGTTTGGTTAAGGTTAAAGATTTTTCAAATCGACTAACCGTCGGTTATAACTGTCGGTTATTTAACCGGTTATAACCGTTTGAAATTTCAGTCAGTTTTTTAACGTTTTTAGTTAGTTTTTTAGAATTTCAGATAGTTTTTTAACGTTTTCAGTTAGTTTTTCAAAAGATCAGTTGGTTTTTTGAAAATTCAGTCAATTTTTAACGTTTCCAGTTATTTTTTTAACGTTTTCAGTTAGTTGTTAATTAGTTCTAAAAAAATTATAAATTAAATTAAATTATCACCGACAGAATTATTCTGTCGCTGATAAATAAAAAAAAATGTTAAAACAAAATTAAATTATCATCGATGGAATAATTCCGTCCCTGATTAATTAAAAATTAAATGTTATAATCACTGACGGAATAATTCTGTCGCTGATTAATTTAAAAGCATCAAAAATTAAATGCTATAATCACCGACGGAATAATTTCGTCGCTGATTAATTAAAAAGAATTAAAAATTAAATGCTTTAATCACCGACGAAATTATTCCGTCGCTGATAAATTAAAAAAAAAACAAAATTAATTTATCACCGACGAAATTATTCTGTCGCTGGGTAAATTAAAAAAAATTAAAAAAATATTTAATTATCACCGACGAAAAATTTCGTCGGTAATCTTGGCGCCAATTTAGCGGCGGTAAAGAAACGAATATTCGACGAATATTCGTTTTTAGCGACGGAACCCAGCGGCGAAATTAAATTTCGTCGGTAATATCGGCGTCAACTTTATTCTGTCGCTATAGCATAATTTTCGCCGCTATATAGCGACGGAATGATTCCGCCGCTGGTAATTCCGTCGCTAAAGACACAGTTTCTACTAGTGCCATATGGATTCATAAGGAGGAGGAAGTCATCAGCTTCTTCCCCACATGAGCTATCCGGAAGTCGCGCGGCTCGTGAACAACCTTTGGTAATCAAAGGAAGAATTGATAACTGTGAATCCGAGAGACTCCTTATATACTCGGGGGCCTCTAGAAATATTCTATACGATTCCACCTTCCAAAAGATGAATCTGAACTATAGAATGCTGGAGCCATACTCTGTAAGACTAGAAGGTTTACCAACCATATAGTCAGTGCCATGGGAACGATTGACTTATTACTGGAAGTGGGGGAACATCCCATCCGAGTCGAGGCCACAGTAACATTCGTGGTCATAGACCTGGCAAGTGACTACCACGCCATCCTAGGCATTCCAAGTCAAGGCAAACTTGGGTTGGTCGCCTTCCTCCCTCACCAGCGAGTTAAATTTCTCACTCGTGCTGGAATCGAATGCGTGAGGGTGACCCCCAAGGACTTCTTTGAGCATGTGATGAGGAGAAGAAAACATCCAGAAAGGTGGAGGTAGACACACCAGACGAAAATCTGAAAATCTCAAATTCTGTAAAGACTACCATCACCAGTTCAAGGTTAAATATGATTTTTACATATGATTCTAGACATCCACGAAAACAATGACACAGTTCTATCCATCCCAGATATATCCCCTCATCTCGTTAGCGGCCAGAACTCGGTGGCCAACCCTGACTTGAGACAAGGAGAGTTGCCAGACGTAGACGAACTAGTTGAGATGGAAGATCTAGACATAAACGGTGAGGAAGGTAAAAGGCTCAGAGAGATATGTTGGTGTAATGCCCTAGGCTTTAGTTATGTTTAACTAAAAACCGTTATGTATCATCTTTATCGTTTAAATTTATTATTTGATTATTATATAGTTTGCATATTTATTGTAATAATCTTCGTCCCTGATTATTAAGAGAATAATTAGTATAATTGTCAATAGATAATCATATGATGATTATATGCATAGAGATGCACATTGAAATTATGGATACTTGTTAGAGAACAAGTGACTGGACTTAACCCGTATGAGATTTATGTCATGGTCAAATGTCATAATTAAATCTCATATGGTCACTTCATTTAGTCCCTAGACCTGAGATTATCATGACCTTACATATGATGAAAGTCATGTTTGATTTTAGTCAAACGATATCTTAACACGATATTTATAAAGGCTATCTTTGGCATGATCGGATTCATGATGGGAAGGATGATAAGTCAAGATGGAATTTGTCCCTCGGAAGAGAGATGTTTTGCTTGGGCCCCTCGATGAGTGATAATGATGAAAGAGTGTGGCCACACCCCAATGCGATTGAATTATCATTATACTCAAGATCGATAAAGCATTGAACAAATACAAGTTGACGTGGATCATGACTTGTGTTCAATATAACATCGTGAGACAAAGGGAGAAATGGAAGTGTACCATTGGAAACGTGAACTCTTACGTTATATTATTTGGGTAGACATAATGGCTTGCTAGAGTCCGCTTATATCTTATGAGAGTCGATATGATCGAGTTCATTGCCAACATAATATAATCATATTGGGTCACACACATCTAGAATGAATTGGTTAAACCAAAGGAAGAAAATTGAGAGTTCCTGATCTGCCTTAAGTTGTAGCGCGACAACTTATATTGTAGCGCGACAACTTAAAGCCACAAAGGTGGTTTGCCTTAAGTTGTAGCGCGACAACTTAAGCCCCAGAGACAGTTTATAGCCTAGTTTTCTAATACGATTAGGGCACTAATATTAATGCTATTGTAGTATAAATATGAGTCTGTAAACAGCCGAAATCTAGCCGAATTTTCAAGGAAAAATCACAACAAAGGTTTCTCAATATTTCTTCCATAGGTTTATGAATCTAGCAATTCTCAAGAACTATTCTTGGTTCATTCTAACATGTGGATACTACTAGAGGGTCTTCGCTCGTACGACGATCAAGGCCTAGAGTTCTATTGTTCATAGCAATATGAAGATTCAAGTTTTTGAAGATCGAAGTTTGTGATTCAAAATCACATTGATAATTGTTCGATAGCTCAAGAACGGAAAGCAATAAAGGTTGATAAATTCTATCTCATAGGAATTCAATTTAATCGTATAGAACGGATCTTAGGGCTTGGGTTTTGTGTTATTTAGATGCTTATTCTGCTGCGCATGGATCCATAAAACCCAACAGTGGTATCAGAGCCCCGTTCGTATGGTTGAGTTTGAATTGACATGCTAGAATCAAGATATAAATTGTTTATATGCTTATTGCATGTTTTGTATGCGGTAGAATGTTTATTGTTTATGTGAAACAATATGTAAATCGTTTTCTGATTATGTTGAATTAAATCTGTTAAAAAGGTTGTTTTATATGATTTAATTGCTTTATGATTGGAATTGATTGAAGTTTGGAAATCTGCAAACTGGCAACTCGTGTCACGCGACAGAGTTGGTCATGGGCCGTCAGATGACCTCGTTAGGTCGTGCGACATTGTAGTCCTCTGTCACGCGACAATCGTTGTCTGATCTGGACAGAACCAGTTTGTTAATTTTTCTTGCTGATCTATGATTATGTTTATAATCTGATATGTTTCTGTCTTAATCTGGATGCTATAAATTTCTGGAAATTAAATTTATAGGGCTATGCTAGATTAATTCATTGTTTATGCATGCTTAATTAATTTAAATGTGTTTTTATTAATTGTTGCGATGCATGAATTATTTGTTCTTAAGTGTTAAGAATTTTATTAGATGTTTAGTTGAAACATTGAATTGTGATTTCCTAAATGTTTAGTTGAAACATTAAATTTTGGTTTTCTGATTGTTTATGAGAAACAAGTCAGTTTACGCAAAATTTGAAGGAATCTGATTGTTTATGAGAAACAAGTCAGTTTACTAGTCTGATTGTTTATGAGAAACAAGTCAGTATACAAAGTATTGATTATGTTGCATTCAAATTGGTATTATAATTGTGCATGACTAGGAGAGTTCTGTCAAAGGAAAATTTGGTACTTAAGCAGTCCTTGTGGCTCACCTATTTTCTTGGGAACTTACCTGGTGCACAGTTATGATTATCTTTGTTGATATGCTTATAATCTACTTTAAATAACCTTCATTTAACTTTTAAGTTCTTTATGCCAATCCATGATTAAAACACTTGAGACCACTCGGATAGTTTTGGGTGGGCTTGCCATAGCAAGGTGCTTTGATTCTATTCCGTTTGCGAGCAAGATGAGGAAATGGTGGTTCCTATACGTTTAAAGTGGATGAACTTAATTGGGTTATCAAAATGGTTTTGGACCCAAGGCATAAGATGAGATTAAAATATGCTTAGACATATGATGTCTTGAATAAATCTCATAAAAGATCTAAGAGTCATATACGATATGATTGATAAGCGCTTGCATCATTCGGGTAATGACATCATCATGATGTGTGATGTATGTCATTAATTCAGGTTTTACTTCCATCTAGAATCTGGGTGAGACAGATCATCTAGATTTGATAGTTATCAACTTCCATTATCAAATGCTTTAAAAACAACACATGAGCGGTGCGCCATAGCGTACTTGAGATTAAATTAAAGTTGGATCTTAGCCCATTAAATGCATATTATGCTTATTTGCATTGGAAGGTGTATGATTTAGTGGGAGTATTTGTAAAATACATTATTTGCTCTTAAATGATAAATGTGTTGATATTGATATGTGTTCATATAATTTGTATATTTTGTTGTAGAAGTAGCATTACATAATGATAATTGCGATTCGTCCTTATGAAGGACAAAGTTCGAAAGGAACGATACAAATAATTCTGATTGGATCAGAAGCCTAAAGAATGGTTCTTGGGTAAATGTGTACCTTCTTGACGAATCCGTTCCCACTGCAAATGTTGCAAAGGGCAAATAAGGAGCAACATTAGAAACATGTTGATGATTCTAATAGCATTGCTTGCCTTATACTTGCCACCATGTTTAAAGGCTCTTATGAAGAACCTTGAACACATGGAAACTGCTTTTGTTCTAGTACACCGCACAAGGGAAATGTTCCAAATGCGAACTAGGCAAAAGATGCATGTTGTGGTGAAGGTTCTTGATGCATGAGATGCAAAGAGGGAGCAATCCGCAAGTGTGTTAATGGTTAACACAAGAAAGAGGTTCAAAAGGAAAGGAAAAGTAGGTAAAGCAAAGGTTGCTAAACCTAGGACAAAAGTTGTCAAAGCCAAAGAGGCTAAACCCAAAGTGTCTCAAAAGGGATACAGTTTGCTATCATTGCAATAAGATTGTCATTGGAAGCAAAGTTGCAAGGCTTATTAGGAAGGCCTAAAAGGTGAAGAAGGGCAATATGATTGCCACTACTTCAAGTATCTATATGATAGATATTTTCCCTTCGACTTCTTGTTCTTGGGTATATGATACCGGATTGGATCCCACATTTATTTAAATGTGCAAGGAACAAAGAATAGAAAGCTACTCAAAGAAGGTAAGTTAAACCTATGCATAAGAATGGAGCAAGGGTTGCTACATTAGACATAGAGACTTATGAAGTCACTTTACCTTGTGAAGTAGTACTTGTTTTGAACAAGTATGACTACGTTCCGGATTTGAGTAGGAGTATTATTTTCGTTTCTTAAATGGATGATGAAGGATATAATTTTCTTATTTTCAATAAGAAGTTTTATATTTATTTAATGATATGCCTTATTGTATTGCATATGTCATTGAATGGTCTTCATATCCTTGATGTTAAGAAACAAAATAATATTGAAGATATCTAAAATATAAATGGGAATTCTGAACCGAACAATATGAACAACGTGTTCATATGGCATTGCCGGCTTGGTCAAATAAATAAGAAACATATATCTAAACTCCATTAACATGGACTTTTAGACTCATATGACCATGAATCATTTGAGGAATGTGGATCTTATTTATTGGGATTATTGACCAAACCACCCTACACTAAGAGTAGTGGGAGGGCTAGTGACTTATTGGTCATTATACATGAGATGTATGTGGACTATTAAGTAGCATTGCTAGGGGAAGACTTCGGTATTTCATCACATTTCACTAAAGACTTATCTAGATATGACTATGTCTATCTGATGAAGTCCAAAGGTGAATCGTTTGAGATGTTTCGAACATTTCAAGATGAAGTACAAAAACAAACTTGGCAAAACTATTTAAGTACTTCGATTAGATCGAGGTGATGATATTTGAGCCAAGAATTTGACAATCATCTCAAAACTATGAAATCATTTCAGAGTTGACTCCACCCGGAACACCACATTGTATGGTGTATCTGAAAAGGAGGAATTGAACCTTGTAGGACATGGTTCGTTCGATGATGTGTCAATTAACTTTCCTATTTCCTTTTGAGGATATGCATTAGAAATGATACGGTTACACTGAATCGAGTCCCTACTAAATCGGTTCCTTAGTCCCCACATGAGATGTGGCATGGAAGAAAACTTGGTTTGTCTTTCATGAAGATTTGGGATTGCGAATCTTATGTAAAGAGACTTGTCTCTTATAAGTTAGCACCAAATCTGACTAGGTTATTTTTGGAAATTAATCTTATAAACCACAAAGAGAACAAAATGTTTGTTGCTCTATACGATTTGTTTCTTGAGAAATAGTTTCTCAATAAAGAATCTAATGGGAGTAAAATTAATCTTGAAGAAAGTTCAAGAACCTGAAAATGACATGGATCCAAGAGTAGAGACGGAATCAAGTTCACAAAGAGTTGTGGAACCGGTTCAAGATGCACAAGTTCATCGTAGATCGGATAGGTTACAATCCGAAACCAAGAAATATTGATTTCTCGTATCGGAAAGTAATGAAGTGGAAGTCATTGAAAATGACAATCCTACTTCCTATCTAGAAGCGATGTCCACTCCTAATTTGGATAAATGGTTAGGAACCATGGAGTCCAAATTACAATCCATGTTTGACAATCAAGTTTGGAACTTGATTGGGCTACCTGAAGGTGTAAAAACTAAAGGGTGCAAGTAGGTCTTCAAGACCGACATGGATGGGAAGGTGTATACTTTCATGACTAAGGATTGTAACAAAGGGATTTAGGTAAATTCATAGTATTGACTATGTTGAAACCTTTTTCGCCAGTTACAATGTCGAAGTCTGTTAGAATTTCAATTGCCATTATCACGTATTGTGACTATGTGATATGACAAATGGATGTCAAACGACTTTCTTTAAATGGAAAGATTATTAAGGATGTGTATAGTACACAACCCGAATAGTTTGTCGATCCAAGAAACTCTAATAAAGTATGCATGTTGCAAAGATCCATGAGATGGGTTGAAGCAAGCTTCAAGGAATTGGAATCTTCGTTTTGATGAATTGGTCAAAGAGTTTGACTTCATCAAAGAACAAAGATGAATCCTGTGTATGCATGAAATTCAGTGGGAGCGTAGTATTATTTCTATTGTTTTATTACAATGATATCTTGCTCATTGGAAAAACAAGTTCCGACACTTAAGACTGTCAAAGTCTTGATCAAGGAAAGGTTTCTCAATGAAAGATATGGGTGAAGCCGCTTACATCCTTGGCATCAAGATCTATAGAGATGGATCTAGAAGGATAAATTGGTTTGAGTCAAAGTATTCACATTGACAAGGTTCTTTTAAGAGTCTAAGAAGAGTAGCTTGTCAATGGGTCATTGTGATGATGTGCCACCAAAATTTCCTCAGGAGAAATTCGGTTTTTTGCGTTTCTTTGAAAAAAACCAAATAAAACCGGAAAAAGAACGGAGTCGCCACGCCATTTTTGTTTTAAGGGCCAAAATTTTGAAAAATGCCCGAGATTGGAGATTTGGGTTCGGAGGTCATGTTACACGCCGGGAAGGACGTTAGTGTGCACCCGGAATGCCTCGTAAAACAAGTCTTTCAAGCTGAAAATCATTTGTGTGTGTGTGTGTGTTTTGGCCAAAATAAGTTGAAACTCAGAAAAGTAAAAATTGGGATATCTTTTTAAGACTTTAAACTGATCCCATGATTTTTTGGAAGATTTTTGGATTGAGATTTGGTACTCAAAAGACCTTTTGAAGTTGAGGGTCACTTCTGCCAGAATGAAAAAGGCTCACTGACCTTTGATTTTGAAATGGATTCAAGGGTCTTAAAAATTCATAATCTGGATAAACTCAGAGAATTAAAGTTGTTCCAGACACCTTAAATAAGATTTTAGAGAAGGAATTTTCCATTTTGGAGAAGATTTGAGGGGTCAAAACCTTCTGGAAATCTCAGATATGAAATCTGGATTTCCAGAAGCTGATGAACTGGCCTCTAAAAGAAAATTTGAAAAGAGGAGTTTTACTCACCCAAAAAATAAAGTAAAAATATGTATGGAAAGCTCTGGATGTTGGCTACAAAAAGTATATTGTAGTCAACACCAAATTCCAAGTTTATCTGTGTCCAAAAATTAAGACAATGGACTGGGGTCTTGGAAAATTGCTACTGGACAGCAACTTCTCAAGAAAGGAAAAATGATTTTAAAAGGGGGTTTTTGCATCCATGCTTGTCCCCATTTCCCTAGGTTTTGGTTAGTGATCACTTGACATTTTAGTGGTGAATCAACTATACCAAACCATCCTTGGGGTACATTAGGACTAAGCACTTCATTTGCTTGGGAAGGGGAATTTTATCCTTTGAAATCAAGATTTGGTGCTTGAAAATGGTTTTTAGGGTTTTGAAAATGCATTTGCAAGTAAGTAAGAACACATTGAACAAAATGTTGATCCTTGTAGAAGATCATCCATGGAGATGAACTTCCATGGTGATCTTCTTGGATCTAAGACAAGAAGATGAATGAACTACATTTTGTAGCTTGAAAATGCATGCATGGATGAGAGATTTAGGGTAAGAAGAGGGAGGTTATACCTATCTTCTTTGTGTTTTTGTTTGAAGGCTTGAATGTAAGAGTGAGTGGATTTGATTTGAGTGAGTGAAAGTTGGGAAGATTCAAGAGAAAAAGGTGACAATTCTTAGAGAATTCTCACTGTTTTCTCAAGTATTTTCGCCAAATGCTGTGAGTTGTGTTCTTGTTCTCCTTTTTTTGTGACTGGAGGGCTCAATTTATAGCCCTCTGAAATTGACAATCCCATCCGCGCGGATAAACCCTGCAGCGTGCACTGTTCATTAAATGCTGCTCCAGGCTTTGGACACAAGGAATAATCTTTTCAAAATTCAAATTAATCAGCCAGTTTTTGTTCCAGCCATTTCTATTTTTGGTTTTTCTTATTTCTTTTGCTTTTTTGATTCCTTTCCTTGGTTTATCTTTTTTTGGCAATCCCTAATCTACCCTTACTTGGTTAGAAATGTTAGGAATGTTAGGAATTGTTAGAAATGTTATAACTTTCGTTAATTTTCTAACGAAAATACTAACAAGCTCAAATTGGAGCACTTACAGTAGCCCCTCGGCGACGGCGCTTTCGAAGGAAGCGGGGTCGTCGATAAGAGTAAGGCTCCACATTTGGCGGGATGATCGAGTGATCGGGTGGCTGAACCTAATGATAGGCTACCTACGTATCCCGAATGGGAATCAAGCCAGTCGTAGTTCGGGTCTTTGACCCTGAAGATGATGGCGTTTTAGGTGCCTCGAACCTGATGAGCGAGTTCTGCAGTCGGTTGCTGGAGAGAAACTCTGCTGGGGATAAGAGATGACCATTTTGGTCGGAGGGCTATCCGCTCTGCTGGGGATAGGAATGACCATTTTCGGTCTGGGGACTATCCGCTCCGCTGGGGATAGGGATGACCATTTTCGGTCGGAGGGCTATCCGCTTTGCTGGGGATAATTGTGATTTATCGTTTTCCTAGTGTTGTGTGTGATAGCGTCTTAGGTGCCTCGAACCTTGATGATGGTGTCTTCGGTGCCTCGAGCTTTGAAGATGGCGTTTTAGGTGCCTCGGACCTTGATGATGATGGCGTTTTAGGTGCCTCGGACCTTGATGATGGCATTTTAGGTGCCTCGAGCCTTGATGATGGCGTTTTAGGCACCTCGAGCCTTGATGATGATGGCGTTTTTAGGTGCCTCGGACCTTGATGATGATGGCGTTTTAGGTGCCTTGGACCTTTGGAGATGATGGCGTTTTAGGTGCCTCGAACCTGGATGGTGATGGCTTTTTAGGTGCCTCGGACCTTTGGAGATGATGGCGTTTTAGGTGCCTCGAACCTGGATGGTGATGGCTTTTTAGGTGCCTCGGACCTGGATGATGATGGCTTTTTAGGTGCCTCGAACCTGGATGGTGATGGCTTTTTAGGTGCCTCGGACCTTTGGAGATGATGGCGTTTTAGGTGCCTTGGACCTGGATGATGATGGCTTTTTAGGTGCCTCGAACCTTAATTTGAAAAGGCCTTTCGGTGGACTTCGTCTGCTGCCGGAGGATAGGGTGACCGTTTTGGTCGGGGGGCTGGACCTATGGTAGGCTACCTACGTATCCCTAGTGGGAATCAAGCCCTTTCGTAGTTCGAGATCTACTCGAGATTCCGTTGGCTTTTGGGATTCCGTTAGCTTCGCTGGGGATTTCGTTAGCCTTTGCTGGGGAAAAATCGGACGTATTCGTCGGGGAAATCGGTCTTACGTTTTACTGCCGGGGAATAATTTTGATGAAAGATACGGGATTCCGTTATCTTTCTCGGGGAAATCGGACTTACGTTTGACTGCCGTTTGATGATTTTGATGAAAGATACGGGATCTCGCTATCTTTCTCAAGGAGATCGGTCTTACGTTTGACTGCCGTTGAATGATTTTGATGAAAGATACGGGATCCCATTACCTTCCTTGGGGAGATCGGTCTTACGTTTGACTGCCGGGGAATGATTTTGATGAAAGATACGGGATCTCGTTATCTTTCTCGGGGAAATCGGTCTTACGTTTGACTGCCGTTTGATGATTTTGATGAAAGATACGGGATCTCGTTATCTTTCTCAGGGAAATCGGTCTTACGTTTGACTGCCGGGGGTAATTTTGATGAAAGATACGGAATTCCGTTATCTTTCTCGGGGAAATCGGACTTACGTTTGACTGCCGGGGGTAATTTTGATGAAAGATACGGGATTTCGTTATCTTTCTCGGGGGAAATCGGACTTACGTTTGACTGTCGGGGATGATTTTGATGAAAGATACGGGATCCCGTTATCTTTCTCGGGGAAATCGGTCTTACGTTTTACTGTCGTTTGATGATTTTGATGAAAGATACGGGGTCTCGTTATCTTTCTCGGGAAAATCGGTCTTACGTTTGACTGCCGGGGATGATTTTGATGAAAGATACGGGATCCCGTTATCTTTCTCGGGGAAATCGGTCTTACGTTTTACTGTCGTTTGATGATTTTGATGAAAGATACGGGATTCCGTTATCTTTCTCGAGGAAATCGGACTTACGTTTGACTGCCGTCGATGATTTTGATGAAAGATACGGGATTCCGTTATCTTTCTCGGGGAAATCGGACTTACGTTTGACTGCCGGGGAATGGTTTTGATGAAAGGGGGTTGACTTTGGTTAACTTTGGTTAACTCTGTTAAGTTGGGGACTGAACGGCAGAGTCCTGGAATTTTAAAGGGCAAAAGGGTCATTTTGACCCTTACAATCCTGTCCGCGCGGAGAGGGTTTGAAAGTCAGAGGGTCTTAATGAGGGGCCAACGCCCTTCCTCTTCCCCATTCAGTTTTTTCAAAAATTACGAGAGAGAAGGAGATTTTTCGCCAAAACCGCCATTGAAGGCCAAAAAGCTTGAAAATTCTTCCATTTTTCTTCGATTTTCAAGCAATGGAACACGGGGAAGGTGTTTTTCAAGGCCAAGGACGTGGCCCGATAGCGGAGAGACGATTGGAGCTCGTCCGAATGAGGAGGCATTATACTCTTTCGCAATCGATTGCGGAGGAGCCATACCCCGATGCTTGGCAACATTGGGCCACCGATCCGAGTCTCCGAACGGTATTCTTCGAATCCTTTTGATTCCTTTGTTGATTTTTTGCTTGAAATTGAATTTTGGGTGATTTTTGATATATATATATATTTTTTTTTTGAAAATTCGAATGATTGATGTTCTTGGCTTTGAATCTTGATTTTGATGCTTTGCATGTTGTAATGAGTATATGAGTAACTCAAAATGTGCATTTTGCTTGGAAAAAGAATTGGCATTTTCGCCATTTTTTTTTTTTGAAATATGAGACTATGATGGATGATTTCCCGAATTTGGGACGGACTTCTTTTGTTGCAATGTAGGATTCTTGCAATGTTGACATGATGATTTTTTTTTTGCAATGAGATGATGATTCTATGAATGACATGTATGCATGTTATGGGACGGAGTTTTTGCTTCCGTTGACTCCTTGTGTGAATGTATGAATGTAGGATCTTTTTTTTTTTGAAATGACGGATGATATGCATGTTATGAATGCACTTTTTTTTTTTTTGAGAGTGTGATTTTCTATGAAAAGTGGGACGGATTTTTCGTTCCCCTTTGATTGAATGAATGACTTGAGAGATTGTTTATGTATGCTATTTCATGAAAGATGGGACGGAGTTTTTTGCTTCCGCTGAACGAATGTATGCATGTTTTTTTTTTTTTTTATGGAAAATGGGACGGAGTTTTTACTTCCGTAGGAATGCATGTAGAACTCTCTTTTTTTTTTTTTGATGATGAGTGATATGCATGTATGCATGTTGGTTGGGATTTCTTGGCTTGTCTTTTTGTGAGAGAAAAAATGGGGCTCGGTTCATTGCATGCCGTTATCTTTGCCGAATTTTCTTCAAAACTTTTGTGATGAATGATGCATGTATATGCTTTCTTTTTTTTTGTGCAAATGCAAATGCAAATTTTTTTTTGACATTTTCTCTCTTTTTTTTTTTTATTGCGGGTGGAAACAACTACGTGACGGAGCGGTGAATAAGATGAAGACTCGAGGATCGGTGGAGTACGTAGTTGATTTGTGGGACCGGCTTCCGAATGCGGGCCGAGGAGCTTTGCCGAGTCCGAGACAGTTGTTGTTGAGACCGGGCTTTGGGAGTTCATTGAGTGCTTGAGGGGATTGGTCAAGTTCCCTAAGAGAAAGGGCACGATGTTTGCTTTGGCGCGGACTTGGTGGGATGCGACCCACACGTTTCACTTCTTCTGGGGCGAGGCTACGATTACGCCTTCTGACTATGCTGCGATCACGGGTCTGTCCTTTAATGGACGCAGCATTGAGTGGCGGGACGGCTATAGCGACGCGGACCTGCAGACTCTTCTGGGATTTTCCCCTATTCCCAAAAAGGGGATGGGGATGGAGTATGCCGTGGTCTATGGGAAGATTGTGGAGACCATTGTGAGCTACGAGGCTGGGGAGGAGAGGATAGGCGGCGAAGCGGTGCTAGGGCCTTCTTGTGGTTTGCTTTTTCGAGCACTCTTTTTGGACATCTTTGAGGACGGCAGTCTTTGCCTTGCTGAGGTCCTTGGAGGACATGGAGATGGCTGGAGATGTCTCTTGGGGAGAGGCCGGGCTGGCAGAGCTTTACTTTGCTCTTGATAGGTACAGCCGGAAGGCTGTGAGTTCCTTATACTGCTTTGAGTTTGCCCTGGAGGTATAAGCTTTCCTTTTTGCTTTCCCTTCCTTCTTGAGCACACACTTTTCTTTTGCACTGGATTGATTTGATTTTTACCTTTCGCAGGTATGGGCGTTGGAGTTCTTTCACGTCACAATGTGGCGACAGCCGGCGGAGTACGTCGGGGCGTATCCGGCCATGCGCTCCTGGTCCAAGCATGCCCGAGAGAAGATAAGCTCCAGGGGGCGTACGACTCTCAGATACGCGGATTGCCTTCCTTTGACGAAGGCTGAGACGGATGAGAGGATGATATTCTACCCCTGGGATCATTTTGAGGTGGCGCAGCTGAACGGCGCTGAGATTTGGACCGTGCAGCGGAGGATTCTGAGGGGTCTGACCTGCGATGTCTATTATCTGGGAGAGAGGGTGACGCGCCAGCATGGCGTGAATTCACCTTTGATGACACCGGTGGAGCCTCTCGCCGATATGATGCACCCGAGTGATAGATCTGCGACCTGGGATGATTATCGAGCCGGTCAGCACTTCTCGGCATTTGTGGCAATTGAGCCGTACCCCGTATTTGTTTTGAGGAGGCTGAGGATGCCCCAGGTTCTGGATAGAGAGGGGTTTGGGATTCCGCAGTACCCTCGGACGGATTTTTCATATGTGCAGGATGGGGTCCGATTGAGGGTGCAGATCTCTCAGCCTGAGCGGCTTCCACGAGCTTTCCGGCCTCGTCCGGGTATGAAGGTATGGCTTTCTCCTTCCCACCTTTCTCTTTTTTTTTTGCTTTATCATTTTTAGCATTACTGCCTTTTTTGACGCTTTTGCTTTCGTGCAGTTTTCGGAGGTGGTCGTTGAGAAGCTGACGAAACAAGTGATCGGGGCTAAGAGATTTATCAGGAGGATGGTTGCTTGTGGGGCTCCTCAGGCTAGAGCGAGGCGACCACGGCCGGCGCCTGTCAGGCGGGAGGCTTCCCCTATTCGTTCAGAGACTTCTTCAGAGACTCCTCTGTCTCCTCTCATTGATCCCCGCGCGGTGCTGCCTTCGGATCACGTCATTCTCGGGGATCCACACGGGCAGGGACATGTCTGGCAGCATGGTGGGTCGTCTTCGTATGTCCAGGAGTCCGACGCCTTCACCTTCGGATATGATTTTTTCGCAGATCTTGGCTTGCCCTATCAGAGCGTGCCGGTTGGTCCTGATGAGCCTTCTTCCGGGGACGAGGACGATGATTCTGAGCCTGAGATCTTCAGGGCTCCTGATGAGGCGGGCCCGAGTCGCAAGAGGGACCGGGGGCAGACGTCGGGCGCTAGGGATTCTGATTGATTTCTCTCTTTTTTTTTAGACTGATTTTCTGAGATTGAGATTTGTGACTGGGATTGAGATTTGTACAGCTTATGCACATTTTTTTTTCTCTTTTTTTTTTTTTGATGTAATAATTTAGGATTATTGTTACCCCTTTTTTTTTTATTTGATTTGATTTTTTTGATTTTTGTCTTTTTTTTTTTTTTGTGTACACTCCCTTTATTTTTGGAATGTAATAATTTAGGATTTTATTATTTTTTTTATGAATGCAATGCAATATGAATGCAATGTTGCATGAGCCTTGGTTTTTTTTTGGTAAGGGTGTAGATGTTTGGTGCATGGACTAGCTTGGACAGGCTTTGGCTGGGACAAAATATTCCTTTGGTGCAGCAGTTTGGACTGTTGCAAAGATTTTTTTTTTTTGACAAACTTATCCGCGCGGATAGGACAGGAATCTGACACTGTCCTTTAATTTTGCTTCAGATCTGGTCTCACTTTATTTCAAATTCAAATATCCTCTTCAACCTCCAGTCCAAACAGCCATTTTCGGGGAGAAAGAGAGAAAATCCATGGAAAACCTTAGAAAAGCTCCATCAAAATTGTCCCAAGAATCCCAAATGTCATTTTTCAACAAGTTCAAGGATTGGTCCCGGGAGATTATGCATGAGAGAAGGTCCTTCTTTGAAGAAAGGTATAAGGTGAGGTGCTTATGGTCTCTCAAAGAATTGATTCCGGACTATGATCTTCTGAGGGCTTCTTCCTCATTTTGGGATACTAGAAGGCATGTCTTTTGCCTTTCTTACAATGAGGTTGTTCTGACCGTGGAAGAATTTCGGGCTTTGCTTGGTGGCCCGGAGGTGGAGGAGATAGCGGTTCCTTTGCCTGGAGGGGCTTCTTTCGTTGACAGATTGTGCAACCTCCTTCATCTTTCCCCGGAGGAAGCGCAAGGTATGATCTGTGGTCCCGATCATTTTGATATTTCCGATCTTCCTGATAGGTTTAGGGGTTTAGGCTTGCTTGATGAAGCATATTGGGATGCCTTTGCCCTTTGCATGTTCGGGACCTTGTTCATGGTCTATTCTTTCGGGATCTGTCATCGGTCCCTGCTGGATGTAGTCGTTCATTGTCGCTTGGGCAGAGACGTTGTACCTTTGATCCTGGGGGAGACTTTTCATGCTCTCGATAGGCTAGCTACTGGGAGGCGGTATATGCACGGGGGCAGCCCGTTCCTCTTGACTTTGTGGCTGATGGAGCGCTTGGGGATTCTTCGGGAGACTCCTGATATGATAAAGCCTTGGACATTCGCCAGGAGAGGGGTTGCTGTAGATTTTGATGATCAGGGCTCATGGGAGCGTTGGATGGCTGGTCGCCGGACAGAAGATATCAGGTGGTCAGTGCCTTGTTGGCGGGTGGAGACTCGCGAGTGCTTAGACGGGTCTCATGTGGTCATGCTTCCGGGGCTTTCTCAGTCCAGCTTCTATATTCCATCCTTGGTTCTGAGACAGTTCGGCTTGGAGCAGGTTCCTTTGGAGGGCTTTGATGATATAGCCACCAGGGTGGTGGCTCCTGTTTCTATGGATGATCCTTCGGTGTTTTCCTTTCTTTCCCGAGCATGGAGGTATGACGTCTTTCCTTCTCGGGTTATCCTCAGGCGTCCGAGATCTGTGTTCCTGACCACTTGGTACCTGGATTGGTACGAGAGGCATTTGGGAGAGGCTCAGGTGGCTATTTTGAGGCGGCGTGAGGCCATTATGGGTGCGGAGGACCTGACAGTTTCTGAGAGGAGGAGGGCCGAGGCGAGGGCCAACCCTCATGACAGGAGCGGAGATGTGGTGACTGATTATGAGGCTTATGTCAAGAGACAAGAGAGGAGGACTCCTACTTTACCAGCTCGGCTACAGGAGATGAGAGATAACGCTAGGGCTACCAAGGCCCTGACAGAGGCTGGTTTGATAGATCCTGTTCCTATACCAGAGCTTGGCAGGAGGAAGACCGACATTTTTCCGGTTCAGAAGAAGAAGACTCGAAGGGGGAAGAAGAGGGGAGAGGCCGGTACGAGTGGCTTGGAGTGACTCTGAGGTTTCCGAGTATCCCTTTCTTGCCATGGCAGACACATTAGTTTGATTATGTATCTTAATTTCTTTTAGCGAGGTTGCCGGTTGTAGGAATGAATCGGGCTTAGACTCATCAAAAAGTTTTTAACTTGTAATGAATATTTGAATTGCTTGAGTTTTTCGAGACGCTTTCATGGTACGATCGGTTGTATTGATGTCGAGTATGACTTTTATTTGTGTTTTAGACCGAACCGTTTCCATTTGCCTACGTTCCCCTCATTTTGAGGAGCTCAGGTCTTCGTAGTTCAACTCGATTTTTTTTGTTGTTTTTTTGTTTTGTTTTTTGTTTTGTTTTTTTTTTTTGGTGCAACCCTGTTTTTTACCTAGGCCGCCCTTTTCGGGTTTTCAACCTAGTTGGGTATTACTCTTTTAGCACTCTTTTTTTTTTGTTTCTTTTTTTTTATGCGTAGTATCTGCGCAGCTTGTCACCATTCATTGGATGTACAAAGGGATTTCCGTCGAGGTCTGCAAGTTGCATGGCTCCTCAGGAGAAGATCTTACGGACGACATATGGCCCGACCCAGACAGGCTCCCATTTGCCGAGGGGGTTGATACGGACTGGGGGCTTTTCTTTCAAAACGAGATCACCTTCTCGGATCTCCCGATGCTTTACTTTCTTGTCAAAGGCTCTGGCCATTCTCCCTTGGTAGGCTCGGATGTGTTCCATTGCTTTCAATCGGCGTTCATCTAGCAGGGCCAATTCATCATGGCGACTCTGGAGCCATTCGACCTCGTTGATCTGGCTTTCCAGCAGTACACGGAGCGAGGGAATTTCTAGCTCGATTGGGAGTACGGCTTCCATCCCGTAGGTGAGAGCAAACGGTGTTTCCCCAGTTGCCGTTGGCCCGATGTTACGTAGCCCCAGAGTGCCGAGGTGTAGCTTCTCGGGCCAATCTACGCCTCGGACAGCCATTTTCGGATGATGTTTTCCAGAGTCTTGTTTGCTGCCTCGACGGCTCCGTTGGTTTGGGGCTGTAAGGAGATGACTTGTGACGGGTTATTCGGAATTACGCGGCTGACCTTTCACATTCCCCTTCGAAGTGGGATCCATTATCTGAGATGATTTCGGCTGGTAACCCGTATCGGCATATGATGTTCTCTTTGATGAAGAGGGCTACTTTTCTTGAGTTGAGGATCTTGCAGGATTTTGCTTCAATCCATTTGGTGAAATAGTCCACGGCTACCAGGACGAACTCGTGGCCATTCTTGCTGATGGTGTGATTTTGCCTATGACATCAATTCCCAAGTGACGAAAGGCCAAGGGTTGTCATGCGGTATAACTCGTGAGGAGGCAAGTGATTAAGATTTGAGTATCGGCGACATTTGTCGCGGCTTTTGACGAAGCTGGATGCGGTCGGCTTCCATGGAGATCCAAAAGTACCCCATTCTCGGTATGATTTGCATCGAGCTCGAGCATTCATGTGAGGGCCGCAGTACCACCATGTATTTTTTTCATGAGTTCGGTAGCCTCTTGTTTGCCGATACATCGCGGGAGGGGCCTTGATAACGCTTCTTGTATAGCATGTTTCCCAAAAGAACATAATGGGAGGCGAGCCGCTTCAGAGTGAGAGACTTTTCGCTTTGATTCCTTCTTTATATTCCCCATCTTCATTTTTGAAGGAGGCTTCTCCGTTCTTAAGGTACCTTGATAGATCCGAGTGTACCGGGGATCAGGCCGGTTCGGCACGCTTCGATTTCAAAGCAATAAGCGGGATTTTCTCTTCTCCCGACTACGAATGGTTTGACGGACTTCCCTTCGGGTATTTCAACGAGGGAGGCTAGCGTTGCCGGAGCATCTGCAAATGCATTGCGATCTCTGGGCAAGTAATGAAAGCCTGATCTCCTTGAATTGAGTTACTAGCTCTTCCATGTAAGTGTGATATTTACGTAGACAGGGTCCACGGTCTTCCATTTGTTAGAGACTGATTGATGATGAGGGCGAGTCACCATACACCTCCAATTCCTTGATATTTCTTTCAAGGGCGTCTTCCAACCCGGCTATGCAAGCTTCATATTCGGCGGCGTTGTTGGTGACTTCGAAGTTCAACCTTGCTGCTATGGGGGTGTGTTCGTCGGTAGGATCGACCGAAGCATTCCTATTCCGTTCCCCCTTTTGTTTGACGCCCCGTCGAAGAAGAGTTGCCAGCGATTTTCTCCTTCTAGAGCAAAGATTCCATCATCGGGAAATTGAGGTTCAGGTCCTCGGGACTCATCACTTGGGAAATCGGCCAAATGTTCCGCCATTATGCGTCCTTTTACGGATTTCCTTGAAACATAAGTGATGTCGTATTCAGCCAAAAAGAATGACCATTTTGCCAACCTCATAGAGATGGAAGGCTTGTCAAACAGATATTTGATGGGGTCTATCCTTGAGACAAGATGTATTGGGTGAGCTTGCATGTAGTGTTTCAACTTTCCCACTACCCAGACCAAACCTGCGCAAGTCTTTTCACAGGCAGAGTAATTGAGTTCGCTTCCCTGAAGCTTTCTGCTTACGAAATAGATGGCGTTTTCGACCTTGGAATCTTTCTTCTCTTGAGCTAGCATAGCCCCAATTGCTGTATCCGTGACAGTTAGGTATAGCAATAGTGGCTTTTGCTGGTGTGGTGGGCAAAGAATCGGGGGATTCACGAGGTATGCCTTGATCTGTTCAAAAGCGAGGCGGCATTCGGAGTCCATTCTGTGTAGGCATTTTTCTTCATCAACTTGAAGATCGGCTCGCAGATCGAGGTCAGCTGATTTATAAAGCGGCTTATGTATTGCAGTCTTCCCATGAAGGACTTCACTTCTGTCAGTGTCCGAGGTGGCTTCATTTCAACTATCGCCTTGATTTTCTGAGGATCTACTTCAATCCCTTGTTCTGTCACCATATATCCTAGCACCTTGCCTCGTCTTACACCGAAGGTGCATTTGCTGGATTCGGTCTCATGCTTTGTGGTCTCGGAGGCGGCCGAAGAATTTTCTCAAATCACCGTAGCCGTAGCCGCCCTCCTGGTACGTAGCCCCGGCATTCTTTAGTCCGAACGGCATGGCCGTGTAGCGGTAGGTGCCCGAGGGGTTGTGAAGGCCGTTTTGGCTTGATCCTCTTACGCCATTTTGATTTGGTTGTAACCGGCAAAACCGTCGACGAAGGATTTAACTTCATGGTTGGCCGTGGAATCTACCAAAATGTCGATGTTTGGCGGGAAATCGTCTTTTGGGTGGCTTTGTTCAAGTCTACGAAATCTACGCAAAGACCGGATCTTTCCGTTGGCCTTGGTCACCGTTACTATGTTGGAAAGCCATGTAGGATATTCAATGACCACGATGAAACACTGCCACGAGCATCTTTTCTATCTCCTCCTTCACTTGTAGGGACCATTCGGGCTTAATTCTTCTTAGCTTCGCTTTGCCGGCTTGACTTGGGTCGAGCGGTATTCGGTGCTCAACTATGGAAGGATCGAGGCACAGGCATATCTTTATAGGACCATGCGAACACATCCACGAATTCTTTTAGCGGCTCAATTAGGGCATCCCTTTCAGTCCCTTCGAAGAAACTACCAATCTGCGTCTCTTTAGGCTCTTCCGCGGTTCCCAATTCACACTCGTCAAAATCTCTTCGGCAGCTTGGGCTCGATTTTCCTCTTTCCGGACAACCTGTTTAAAGATTTCTTTGATATATTGTTCATTTAATGTGTCTGCTTCTTCATCTAGTGAGTCGTTATTAACTGTTTTTAGATTATTAGTTAATTCATCATTAGTTAAAGTGGCAATTAAGGGATACTCAGAAAGGTTCGTCATTTCATTGAGAATAAGAGGGAATACAGCATTGGTTACAATTTCGTGGTCTTCAGGCGTGAGGCCATCGGACGATTCGGAAGACTCAAACTCAACAATGAGAGACTCAGAGGACTTTACAAAGGTTGACACAAAGGGACGGGGGACCAATCCAAGTTTGGTGATCATTTCTTCTTTGGTCGCGGACGGGCCTGAGAGAGTTTCCCAATTCTTTAGCGGCATTGCTGTCAGAGGCCTCATGACTCGGGGGCTGTCTCGTTTCTGTCCTCCTTCCTCAATCGTTGCTATCAGCTCTTTGTCTGAACCAGAATCAATTGTGTTTGGCGTCTGAAAACTGAGCATGTGGATGTAGGTGTGATATACCCGATTTTTGAAATCAAACGGAGTCGCCACGCCATTTTTATTTTAAGGGCCAAAACTTTGAAAAAAGCCCGAGATCAGAGATTTAGGTTCGGAGGTCATGTTACGCGTCGGGAAGGACGTTAGTGTGCACCCGACGCGCCTCGCAAAACGAGTCTTCCAAACATTTGAAATCCTTTGTTGTGTGTGTGTGTGTGTGTGTGTGTATGTGTTTTGACCAAAAAGAGTTGAAACTGAGAAAAACAAAAATAGGGAACTCTTTATAAGACTTTGAACAATCCCCAAGATTTTTGGTATGATTTTTGGGTCGAGTCTTGGCACTCAAAAGATTTTTGGATTTGAAAAGCAATTCTGCCAGAATGAAAGAAGGCAGTTGACCCTTGACTTTGAAATGGACTTAAAGGCTTCAAAACCTCAGAATCTGGGGAAAGTCCGAGAATGAAAGTTTCTTAAAACACCCTAAATAGGGTTTCTGCAAAGGAACTTTCCATTTTTGAAGTAATTTGAGGGGTCAAAACCTTCTGGAAATCTCAGATGTGAAATCTGGATTTCCAGAAGCTGATGAACTGGCCTCTAAAAGAAAATTTGAAAAAAGGAGTTTTACTCACTCAAAAAATAAAATAAAAATATGTCTGGAAATCTCTGGATGTTGGCTACAAAAAGTGTTTTGTAGTCAACATCTAATTCCAAGTTTTACTGGGTCCAGAAAATAGGAAAATGGACTGAGGTCTCAGAACAATGCTACTGGACAGCAAGATGTTCTTGAGGGAAAATGTGATTTTTGGGGGATTTGCATCTATGTTCACCCCATTTTCATCCCTATACTTGATACCACTACTTTGTGTTAAGTGGTTATCATATTCAAGTCATCCTTGGGGAATTTTATGGGGTTTAAACATGTCCTTTGCAAAGGGAAAGGGGGTTTTGTAAAGATGAAACCAAAGAGAAAGAATTGACTAAAGATCTAAAATGTGGACCACTTGAGATGGTCATTCATGAAGATGAACTTCAAGATGACCATCTTAGGTCAAAACTCAAGTTAAACTAGACATAAAATAAGTCAAAGTAAGAAGAACAAGATGATCAAGAAATCAAAAGAGAATTTTAGGGTTTTGAGAAGGAGGGCTTTACCAATGGTGACACCCTATCTTCCTAGGCTTGGAATTTGACTTGAGGAGTATCAAGATTTGGTGTTTGGCTTGAGGAGTATCAAGGTTTGGTGTTTGGATTTGTGTTTGGAGTGAGATTGGGAAAGATTCAAGAGAAAATGGTGGCAATCTAGAGATTCCCACTTGTTTTCTCTCTATATTCGCCAGAACTTCGTTGCCGTGATCAAAATGTGTTGTGTAAACGAGAGAGGAGGGTTCAATTTATAGGACACTTTGTGAGAATCAAACGTATCCGTGCGGACAAGGATCGACGCGTGCCTTGTTCATCTTTCTGATCTTTGGCTTTTGGACAGGAAGAATAATCTTTTTAAAATTCAAACTGAACATTTGTTTTTCAACTTTCTTAATTCGGATTTTTCTAATTTCTTTTGCTTTTTGATATTCTTTTCTTGGTTTAACTTAAAGTGGCAATGCCCATTTTACCCTTACTTTGTTAGAAAAGTTAGGAATGTTAGTAATGTTATAAATTTCGTTAATTTTCTAACGAAAATGCTAACAAGCTCAAATTGGAGCACTTACAGTAGCCCCTCGGCGACGACGCTTTCGAAGGAAGCGGGGTCGTCGATAAGAGTAAGGCTCCATATTTGGCGGGATGATCAAGTGATCGAATGGCTGAACCTATTTAATAGGCTACCTTCGTATCCTTAAGAGGAATCAAGCCAGTCGTAGTTCGGGTCTTTCGACTATCTTTAGTCGTCGACCCTCTTGCTTTAGGAAGGTCGCCCTAAGATTTGACTATTTTGGGAAGTCACCCTATGGTCGATCATGTTTTGGAAGTCACCCTAAGGTTTTGTTTGTTTTGGGGAAGTCGCCCTAAGGTTTTGGCTGTTTTCAGAAGTCACCCTATGATCTCGACTATTTTTGGGAAGTCTCCACTGGTCTGGCTTGTTTTTGGGGAAGTTGCCCTAAGATCTGATTATTTTCGGGAAGTCACCCTATGGTTTGACTATTTTTGGGAAGTCACCCTATGATCTGACTATTTTGGGAAGTCGCCCTATGGTTTGACTATTTTGGGGAAGTCGCCCTATGGTTTGACTATTTTGGGGAAGTCGCCCTATGGTTTGACTATTTTTGGGAAATCGCCCTGTAATCTGACTGTTTTTGGGAAGTCGCCCTATGGTTTGACTATTTTTGGGGAGTCACCACTGTCTATTTGTTTTTGGGAAGTCACCCTAAGGTTTTATTTGTTTTGGGAAGTCGCCTAAGATCGACTATTTTTGGGAAGTCACCCTAAGATCGACTATTTTTGGGAAGTCACCCTATGGTTTGACTATTTTTGGGAAGTCGCCTGTAATCATTTGTTTTTGGGAAGTCGCCCTATGGTTTGACTATTTTTGGGAAGTCACCCTGTAATCTGACTGTTTTTGGGAAGTCACCCTAAGGCTTTGACTGTTTTGGGGAAGTCGCCCTAAGATCTGACTATTTTTGGGAAGTCACCCTAAGATCTGACTATTTTTGGGAAGTCACCCTATGGTTTGACTATTTTTGGGAAGTCGCCCTGTAATCTGACTGTTTTTGGGAAGTCACCCTATGGTTTGACTATTTTGGGGAAGTCGCCCTATGGTTTGACTATTTTTGGGAAGTCGCCCTGTGTCGATTGTTTTTGGGAAGTCACCCTATGGTTTGACTATTTTGGGGAAGTCGCCCTATGGTTTGACTATTTTTGGGAAGTCGCCTGTAATGTCCCATTGTTTTGGGAAGTCACCCTATGGTTTGACTATTTTGGGGAAGTCGCCCTATGGTTTGACTATTTTTGGGAAGTCGCCACTGTAATATCTGTTTTTGGGAAGTCACCCTAAGGTTTATTTGTTTTGGGGAAGTCGCCCTAAGATCTGACTATTTTTGGGAAGTCACCCTAAGATCTGACTATTTTTGGGAAGTCACCCTAAGATCTGACTATTTTTGGGAAGTCACCCTAAGATCTGACTATTTTTGGGAAGTCACCCTAAGATTTGATGATAATGTTCTTTTAGAAAAGTAGTTGATTAAGATATGCTTTCATACCTGTCTTTGTGCTTACCTGGTGGCGAGGCTACGGGCGATGTTGATGAAGAGTTGTTAGGTTGCCGTTCGTGGGACGGTTTTACGCGGCGATTTCTTTGTCTTTGGAGGCATTTTGACCTCGAAGGAGGAGTTTGGTTGAGTCTGTATCTTCTTTGGTGATCGTCAAACTTGTAGAGGTTTTTGAGCTTGTCTTCACATTGGGACTTCTTGCTTTTGAGAACTTGGTGTCTCTAATCGCATTGTATTTGAGACCTTGGTACCTTTGACCGATTTGCATTTTGAGAACTTGGCGTCTCCGACCGTACTGTATTGGAGAGCTTGGCGTCCCTGACCGATTAGACTTGGCGTCCTTGACCTGATTTGTATTGGAGGACTTGGCGTCCCTGACCTGATTGTATTGGAGAGCTTGGCGTCTCTGACCGAATTGTATTGGAGAGCTTGGCGTCCCTGACCGGATTGTATTGGAGAACTTGGCGTCTCTGACCGAATTGTATTGGAGAACTTGGCGTCTCGGCCGAATTGTATTGGAGAGCTTGGCGTCGGCCCGATTGTATTGGAGAACTTGGCGTCTCGACCGAATTGTATTGGAGAACTTGGCGTCTACGGCCGAATTGTATTGGAGAGCTTGGCGTCCACGACCGATTTGTAGACACTTTGAGGCGGTCTTCATATGTTTGTGGATGTTGGGGACTGTTTTCATCCATTTGAGGTCGTCTTTGGTGAAGATCATCCTTGCCGAAAAGGGGGATTACGTTTGAATTCCTGCATTTGTTAGTGAAGAGGAAGATGCATATATGGCATTCATGATGGCGGATGCATGCATAGAACCAAAAATGATTATGAGATGATGCGTTCATTTGCTTTCGAAGATGCTCTTGGCCTAGGCTTTTGGCAGGGAAATTATGATTTACGATCTTCAGTCGCTTAGGATTTTTCCTATTGATTCAAATTTTGTGCATGCTACATGAGCCCTTGGGAGATTTTTTGTGGGGATGCATGGTGATGAAAGGGGATACGTTGGGATGTATGTGTTTGGAGGCTTTGGGACGATTTTGAGCAAGTGGGAGAGGTGTGAGCCCTCGATCGCGGTTTAAACGGCGGTTGTTGATGAGGTTTTGTTGACGGTATCACATGGACCTCAATTTTGATGAGATTGGATTCGGATCCGGGTCTTGGTTGAAATTTTCCTCTCATTCTTGGTCATCTGAAGTTGATCTTCGACGGAGCTGGGGGCACGTTGATATGAGTGAAGCTTCTTTCATTTGGGTGAGCTGTGACTTTGGCCGAAACCTTGTCAGGAGAATGATTTGATGAAATTGCTAATGCGGAGAAACCCAGATCTTAAATTCCGATGCTACGGGAAGGCTGCTATGTACCAAGTTAAGGCCCGAAAATCTAGTTGTTGATGTAACTAGACCTTTCTTGTGACTTGACAAAATTCAGTCCAAAGGACCGGCTTAGCAAAGTCCGGATTTCGAAGCGTGACTTGGCGAGGCCCTAATCTTATAACCTCGTTGTGATTCGACATAATTAGCGAGAGTCCCAATCGATTGGTAATGCAAAGCGATCCTGAGAATAATCGATGAAGATCGAATCTATCTTGTAGTGAAGAACCCAATGTGGACCCAAAGATGACTATATAAGCCTTAGCTTGAAGAGGCTGCTACGGGAGAACACAGGAGAACCGCTTAGCAAGCCCCGGCATGAAGAAATTCGAGTAGTCTTACGAGAGGGGCACCCATCTTTTCGAGACCTTAGTCAACCGATTCTTGGACAAGACTCGAAATGTTTATGTGCGGGGGCATATCTTTTGAAAGGTGGGAATGTCTCCCGAATTTGTGTATGACACTCTAGCTTTAGGTTTGACTCTTTTGAGAGAGTATAAGCATTACAAGGTGTGGAAAAGTGTATGGAAGCCTGGCGACGGAAAGACAGATGTTTGGCTCTATTTTCCTATGATGTAGAAAGAAGACTTGTCGAGACACTTGAAAACTTGTCTTATTCATGATGATCACAATTTGCTTAAAACCCTTTGTTAATGTTCGGGTTATTCAATCCCTAAATCGATATGAACAAATATTTTGATTAATCACAAGGAGAAAACCAGCGATATCGAGAGTTAAGCTCGGAAAGTGTATAGGGACGATCCTTGATGAGACCGGATTTTTTTCTTTTTTTTTTTTTTTTTTTGGGATTTGTTTGTGATTTCGCCAGGACCATTTCGGTTGCCTACGTTCCCTCCATCATGAAGAGCTCGGAGTCGCCGTAGTTCGGGCTTATCCCGAATGAAGAGAGAATGAGTGTGAAAATTCAAGACTTTGAGGTTCTTTTGGGAATTTGAGGATTGGAGATTCGAATAACATATCCCCTTAGAGTGTTCATGAAAGACACGGATGCGAAGCCCCAGTGGGACATCCACGGCAAGTGTTTGTGGAGGAGAAATGAAATATGCTCACATGAAATGTCGAATGAATCAGACTTGAATTTGCACAATCTTTGATCATTTGAGCCGAGATGGATTTGGCTCCAATTTAAGCAAGCAATGAAGCATTAATTTGATTTATATTTTACGATGAAATTGCTATCCGATAGGAATTGCAGCTGGGTTTCCGGGCTTCGATCGGCCATCGGGTAATTTTGGAAGTTATGACCTCTTAAAGTGAGAGGCCGAGTGGGCCTTTTGGTGAACCTCTAAAGATGAGAGGTTGGCTTGCAGGGATGTGTTTGGGAAATCTATGGCGGGGAAGATTGATTGCCTCTAAGAGTGAGAGGTCAAATTTTGACTTTGGCCAAAGGCGAAGGTAATGGGAATATCCTCTAAAAGCGAGAGGATGGCTTGGGATTGGTCGCGGAAATGGAAATATCCTCTAAAATAGAGAGGATGGCTTGGGATTGATTTATTGTAATGGGAATATCCTCTAAAATCGAGAGGATGGCTTAGGATTGATTTAAGGTAATGGTGAGAGGAAGTCCAAGCTATCGAGAACCTTTTGCGAACTTGCGAGAATTCGGGCTCCTTTTTGATCATTGGAGAGCTTCTTGAGAAGTCGGGGACTCTTGTTGAATTGTGAGGATCGACAGTCCCTTCTCCTTTTTTTTTTTTTTTTTTTTTTTTTTTTTTAAGCTCTTGCTTGAACTTTTCTATTTCTTTCTTTTTTTTTTTGCTTGAACTTTTCTCTTTCCTTTTTTTTTTAAGGCCTCTTGAGACGTTGAGGATTCTTGCTGAATTGTGAGGATTTAAAATCCTTCTTTTGATAACTTGGAAGGCCTCCTGAGAAGTTGAGGATTATCTTTGTCCTTCCCTCATGGCTTGAGATATTTTGCGCATCGCCGACTCTCGAAGCTAACTTCTTGGTCTTGCTTGGACTTCTCTCAATAAGGATCAAAGGTGATGGCTAAACAGGGTTTCAAAACATGCCGATCTTGAAATGAAAGGGTAGTGTTTAGTGAGGGTGAGATAATGGCTTTCCTATGGGTGAAAGGCTTCAACCGCAATCCCTACCGGATGACCTAAACGAGATTAAGTCTTCATTGCTTGCTTAAGCTTTAAATGAGAAAAGATCCATGCAAATTCATCGAGCAACGAGATGATGATGATGATGAAAGGGATGTGAGCATATGAGATACAAGATGGGGAGTTGGTAAGCCCCAATTTGGGAAGGATATCAATTGATTTTCTCACTCCGATTAGTTTAAATATTAATCATTTTCGAAGAATTAGTGGTTGAGCAGCACAAGTGATCATTTTGGATAAAACCATTTCAATTAAGTGTAACGTGGGTGCGCAAGTGATGTCTCGAGTCTAGCAAGAAAAGAAAAAAGACTTATATTAAAAATTAGACACTTAACCACTATGTCCAAAATGGACTACAACGACAAATGTCCAGGAAGGACTTAGGTGAAAGAAAAGTACTAGAACCTACGAAGGTTGACTCAAAAGACTATTTTAAAGATAGGTAGCCCCCGGTCTAGCCGCTCTTTCTTTGTTGAACCATGCATCTATTCTTCGGCCATTTGGAGGCAGGGGAGCTATTGCGAGACCTTTCCATCGGGATTTCCTTGGCAACTTTTTGCTCAATCCAACCATCTTCATTGCTGCGATGGCTGGTTCATTGACCTTGCAAAGGGACGAGTCAAACTCCATTGTGCCCACAAGGCTTGAACCATCAAACTCGATCATGTTGACACTCATGTTGTTAGGGAGCGGGTTATTGATAGTATTAGGTCCTTCGGGCATCTCTAACCTCCCTTGCTCAATCAACCCTTGGATGGCCTTTTTTTCGGGGACGCAATCATCGTCGGGTGCCACGTGAGTAACGATGAAAGGCACAATGCTTGGAGGTATCCAAGGAGCGTTGGGGTTTCTAGGGCGATAATTTTCCAAAGGCCGGAGCAAACCTTCTCTCACCAAACCTCTGAAGATATCACTCAAAGGCATCCCAAAGTTTCTCAAGTCTTGGAGCAGGGATCTGGATGCATCGGGCTTCTTGGGAACAAAGGAAGTGGCATTGTTCTGATCTGTCCAGCGTAGCCGATCGCCTCTTTGCCTTTAGCGAAAGTGAGAGTAGTTTTGGAGGGAGGAGCCCGATATCCGTGGCAAAAGAGTGCAGCGATCGGTCGCTGATTGTAAGCCTTTTCAAACTTAGCCCCGAAATTAACCATTGCACGCAAGTCGGCGTAGGGGAAGTGGGCGAGGGAAGCTCTCAAATGCGGCTTCAAGCATGACGAAAGATGTCTAACTTGCTCCTCGTCGGAGGAGGAATGGCCATTTCACCGAGCTTTAAGTTCCATCTCTTATAGAAATCCCCAATATTCTCATTAGGGCGTTGCATCGTTGTTTGCGAGTCAACTCGTTTGTCTCCCACTCCAAGTTGGCTTTATACTTATACTCGTGAAAATGCGGTAATTTGTTCCCAAGTAGCCCTAGCTTCAGGCTGCAATCGGAAAAACCATTTCAAAGCCCACGACTTCAAGAGAGACTAAAGTAATCGGCCAACCGCTGGTTTGTGCATCCCTTAGCCTTCATTGCCAAAGTATAGGTGTCCAAGTGAGTTTTAGGGCATGCACTCCCCGTCAAACAATTCCAGAGTGGGCATCACAAACTTGTGAGGCGGGGGGACAATCGAGTCGGGATACGTAGGCCGAAGAGCGGTGTTCTTTTTGGCGGTCAATTCGGCAATCTGTGCTTTCATTTCCTTGTGTTGCTCCATAAACCAAGCCAATTGGGGATCCAAAGGCGGAGCGGGAATTCTGGCGATATTTGAGCTAGGAAGAGGACTAGGCATTTGGTGGTGCATTGGTGGAAGGAATACCATATCCGGAGCATAGGTGAAAACCTGTCCTTGGCCCAAATTACCACAGGGAGTGTAGGTAGGAGCTGGGGCAAAAGGATAGAACCCGGCGACTTGCTTTGTTGGCTTCCAATCGGCGAGAGAAGATGGAGGCAGATCCGAGGTAGCCATATGGCTTGGATTTTCGGAGTGAGGCCCATAAGTAGGCTTAAGTGCGGGCTGCTTGTCCCTGGTTGTTGAATTGCATGGTTGGTTGTGGCGAGGATGCATAACCGAGAGGATACTGTGGTCTGGTGATTCGGATGAAACCGGGATGAAGGCTTGATAACCCATAGAAGTCCGAGTGAATGGATTTGTGAAAGGCGTGTGTGAGGAGCAGCGAACCAGCACCATTCTACGAGGAGGGGCTCCTGTGTGGCCCCAGAACCAGCATTGTGGCGGCATTCCAAATTGTGGGCACATTGATGTGAAGGTCCGGATTGATCGGCCCCAAACCGAGGCGGATCCCAATTTGCTGTGGCATTCCGGGTATCCCCAACCATGAGAGGACATTCCGTGCGACTTTGCCCCCACCGAGAAGCTGTGGCGATTCGTCCCATCAGGCTGCATGGATCCGGTGGTCGACCCGAGAGATCGAGGAACATGTGTTACAGTAGCACCGAAGGAGGTTGGTGGTGGCATCCTGGAGTAATCGGGCGACCGAGATTGGGATTGGGGTCATCCTCTTCTTCCACGGTGAAGGTGCCATCGGGATTGAGGCCGGGCGGCCAAACCATGGCTCTTAATAGCCTCGATAAGGCTATTGGTGTGCTTCTGTCGCATTCTCATACGTTACGCTAACCGATTCCATTCTTTGTTCGTGCGAGGAGTCCGGGAGGCGGAGTGGCGTTGTCCCCCTCGTTACCGGTGATGCGGACATTACGAAACCCGGAGTTGAAACAAACGGCGAAGGCGATGAGGCACTTGACTCTTCCCGGCGATTAAACGGTGACCGGTGCCGAAACCAAGCTTTGTACGGAGGCTGCGGGGGAAAGACACGAGGGTTCGAGATGGCGGGAATTGAAGGTGGGTAGGTGTTTGGGCTCAAGGCTCGTGCAACATGCAATTATTTGTTCATGTTTACTTAAAACACGTTTTATTAACCTAACCGGTTGGAAAAGATTGCTCTTTTTTTTTTTGCAAACTACTCTGATTCCTGGATCAGTGGGCCCCGTCACTACGTCTATAAGCCCCTCGTATTCCACCTGTATTTCGACCTCCCAAGGTGGACAGCCCCGGGCGAGGGTCCTATAGGGCAAGCGGGTCCCACCGACCGAAAGAAAAACGATCCTAGAAGTCTGGCGGGTAATCGAGTCTTAACGAGTATTCGATGTAAATTACGGACAAAGCTGATGTTAAAGTCAAGATCGTGTCCGAGGGCTCGACGAAAAGTCGGCATGATTTGGACTGATAAATGTCCGCTATTGATCTTGACTTGTCGTCAGTTAAGCCGTAATTAGGCATGGAATAACCGTTAATCCTTGATGACTCAGTGTCAATCTTTGGGAGTCGGTGTATAATTTGTGCCAGTCAGAGCCGAAGTCAAGGCGCCGGTCAATATCTTGGTCAAAGTCTGCGGTGGAAAACCGGCAGAACTTCGACTGATTAGGGTCCCCGAAAGATATTGAGTCGGTATGCCGACAAAGGCTTGAATAGAAAGGTCTATACACAGACAGGGCATGACACAGACCAGACTAAAAACCAACCGGGTCTCGGACAAAGTGTGTCACGGACAAGTGCATGGTCGACACGGGGCTCCATGGGATGTTTGGGTAGTCCTGTGCTCATCCGAGAGGCGTAATAAGACCAAACGGACCCTGACAAGGATTTCCCCGGGTTAGGAACGTAGTGTGCAGTGTAAGGTCACGTGCGCGTAGTGTGCAAGCAGTCTATCTTCTTTTTCTGAGAAAAATAGAAATTTTTTATGTGTCTTAAAAAGGCATGATGCATGATTTTTAAAAAAAAAAAAATTTTTGAAAATTTTATGAACACATAAGCACATAAGCACAAAAATTCCGACAGTTAGGGACATTATTCCGACAGTCAAAATTTTGACTTTTCCGAGGCGGCCAAAAACAAACACGAAAACTGTGTAAAAATCAACACACACAAAGCAAAGGATTTTGAAATGTTGAGACGGAAGCTTGACCCTCAAAAGCTTTTCCTTTTTTTTTTGAAAATAATGATACCGGTACGTGGGATTGTTAGACCACAATTTATCCCCGACTCGTGTTAGGAGGCGATAACGGGAAGTTTAATGGTTTCCACCAATATACCAAATATCATTTTTTTTTAGAAAAAAGCTTGATTATCCCCAGCAGAGTCGCCACTGTGATATACCCGATTTTTGAAATCAAACGGAGTCGCCACGCCATTTTTATTTTAAGGGCCAAAACTTTGAAAAAAGCCCGAGATCAGAGATTTAGGTTCGGAGGTCATGTTACGCGTCGGGAAGGACGTTAGTGTGCACCCGACGCGCCTCGCAAAACGAGTCTTCCAAACATTTGAAATCCTTTGTTGTGTGTGTGTGTGTGTGTGTGTGTATGTGTTTTGACCAAAACGAGTTGAAACTGAGAAAAACAAAAATAGGGAACTCTTTATAAGACTTTGAACAATCCCCAAGATTTTTGGTATGATTTTTGGGTCGAGTCTTGGCACTCAAAAGATTTTTGGATTTGAAAAGCAATTCTGCCAGAATGAAAGAAGGCAGTTGACCCTTGACTTTGAAATGGACTTAAAGGCTTCAAAACCTCAGAATCTGGGGAAAGTCCGAGAATGAAAGTTTCTTAAAACACCCTAAATAGGGTTTCTGAAAAGGAACTTTCCATTTTGGAAGTAATTTGAGGGGTCAAAACCTTCTGGAAATCTCAGATGTGAAATCTGGATTTCCAGAAGCTGATGAACTGGCCTCTAAAAGAAAAATTGAAAAAAGGAGTTTTACTCACTCAAAAAATAAAATAAAAATATGTCTGGAAATCTCTGGATGTTGGCTACAAAAAGTGTTTTGTAGTCAACATCTAATTCCAAGTTTTACTGGGTCCAGAAAATAGGAAAATGGACTGAGGTCTCAGAACAATGCTACTGGACAGCAAGATGTTCTTGAGGGAAAATGTGATTTTTGGGGGATTTGCATCTATGTTCACCCCATTTTCATCCCTAGACTTGATACCACTACTTTGTGTTAAGTGGTTATCATATTCAAGTCATCCTTGGGGAATTTTATGGGGTTTAAACATGTCCTTTGCAAAGGGAAAGGGGGTTTTGTAAAGATGAAACCAAAGAGAAAGAATTGACTAAAGATCTAAAATGTGGACCACTTGAGATGGTCATTCATGAAGATGAACTTCAAGATGACCATCTTAGGTCAAAACTCAAGTTAAACTAGACATAAAATAAGTCAAAGTAAGAAGAACAAGATGATCAAGAAATCAAAAGAGAATTTTAGGGTTTTGAGAAGGAGGGCTTTACCAATGGTGACACCCTATCTTCCTAGGCTTGGAATTTGACTTGAGGAGTATCAAGATTTGGTGTTTGGCTTGAGGAGTATCAAGGTTTGGTGTTTGGATTTGTGTTTGGAGTGAGATTGGGAAAGATTCAAGAGAAAATGGTGGCAATCTAGAGATTCCCACTTGTTTTCTCTCTATATTCGCCTTGAACCGTTCTTTGTGATCAAAATGTGTTGTGTAAGCGAGAGAGGAGGGTTCAATTTATAGGACACTGTGAGAATCAAACGTATCCGCGCGGACAAGGATCGACGCGTGCCTTGTTCATCTGCTACTGATCTTGGCTTTTGGGCAGGAAGAATAATCTTTTTAAAATTCAAGGCGAAAGTTTGTTTTTCAACTTTCTTAATTCGGATTTTTCTAATTTCTTTTGCTTTTTGAGATTCTTTTCTTGGTTTAACTTAAAGTGGCAATGCCCATTTTACCCTTACTTTGTTAGAAAAGTTAGGAATGTTAGTAATGTTATAACTTTCGTTAATTTTCTAACGAAAATGCTAACAAGCTCAAATTGGAGCACTTACAGTAGGGATCTTCCTCAATTCTGGGGATTTCTATCTCGTCACAATCTGACCGCTCAATCCAGATGTAAGGACGTATTGCGTCTCGGTGTGCTGCTGGAAAAATCTCATGTCCCATACTCGAGCGGAAAGGCTTAGCAGGCAGTTCAGCAAGGAGGACATCCCACACGACGTTCATAGATTCGAGTTGGGTATGACGATGCTTGTCGATCTTGATCATGAAAACTTCTTGGCTTGGCAGGGTCAGAGAGTGGGTTTGAAGAATGGTGACAAAGCTGTGATTAGGGACCGGGGGTTTGTGTGCCTGTATCATGGCGGTGTTCAATGTTTCCCTCCAGTATGCCTCCAAATGTTGGAAATGACAATTGAATTTGATAAATCGAACTTCTTCGGAGTCTGCTCGCTTGAGTGCGTTGACATAGTTGGCATCACCGGATTAAGGGGATTACGACGAGACTTGCCCCGATAGTCCCTTGGTCGACTCGAAGGAGGTAGCTCCGGTGTCTGGCTAAGAGCATGCTTAGTGACGGTCTCTGCTTCGTTCCCTATGAGGAAACTGTCACCCCTTATGACTTCAAGGTCCCCTTGCCGGTTAATGAACTTGACACATTGGTGGAGAGTGGAAGCTATGGCTTTCATGTGATGCAACCAAGGGCGCCCTAATAGGGCTGTGAACTCGGATGGGATGTCCATTACATGGAACTTTGCTGGCACCATTTGGGTTTCGTACCAGAGTTCGAGTCTTGTCCCCAGGATGGGACAAGACGAGCCGTCATAGGCCTTGATAATCCGGGTAGATGGGATCATATGCCTTTCATTGATGCGCAGGGCCCGCATCATGCTAAGGGGAAGGACATTAATGGCTGATCCATTATCCACCAATACTCCAGGGAGCGACACGGTGTTGAGCTTAATGGTGATGTACAAAGCTTCGTTGTGCTGGGAAACATCTCTTGGCAAATCTTCGTCGCAGAAGGTGATCATGCTGCCATATAGGTGGGGATCATAGATTTGGTCCTTGTCTCGGGATAGAGAGTCATCAAGCCGGTCACTTCGTGCTTTTTTCTTGCGAGGTAGAACCTTTGCTGAAGCCCCTGGGCTATACTGAGGCCGTTTATGGCGGTTGCCATCTCCGGTCAACATGTTGATTGAGTGGGAGCGCCAAACTGGCGTTGGTCTTTCTTTGTCGGTGTGCACTCAGGAGCTGGACAAACTGAATTTTGGCCGTTCCCGCGGGGGATAGATTTCGATTGGCGGTAGAGTTACCCAGGTCCACGGTATTCGGTGTCCGAAAGTCTCAATCTGTCGTTGGCAAGGCTTTTCTGCTCTTTTACCCTGTTTGCTTTGGGAAGACTGGTGGAGTAGAGTACATAATAATCAAATCCCCAGATGGCTCCCCGAGCGTACCCACACCGGTATCACCCAGGCCTCGAATCTCTCCCTCAATTTTTGGCCGGGAGGAAATTTTCTTCTTCTTAGGAGGACGAACCTCGTGTATCCAGTCTCCCGATATTCCCTTTCAAGGCGGTCGGGACGATCACAGATATCCCACCAAATGTGTTCTACGGTGGTGGCGGATTTGGGACCTCGGGTTGAGCGGTCTTTGGAATGACTTTGAGTGGAACCGGTCCGGGAGATCTGCTGTTGGGCTCATCCGGAAGCGAGTGGTTGGACTCCATTGGGATAATGAGAGGTATTAAGGTCCCGGGGAACAGGCATATGTTTGTCCTTCAAGCGGCCCGGTCAGTTGGGAGATTGTTAAGGTCCCGAAGTGGCGTGTGGCCTCTTCAATCCAGCTTGGCATGTCTGCTCCGCGTTCCTCCAGGGCTTTGATGGCCGACCATATTTCTTCAATGTTTCTGATCTTCATCACCCAGCCGATACTTGCGGGATCATCACTTTGAGAGGGGATGACCGACGGTATGCCGAACTCTTTCATCCTTGGCTTCGTTTGGGGGCCGGTTGCCCTGTAAGTCGACGGGCGGGAGTCCCGCGGTGGAAACATAGGAATCTTGGGGTAGCATCTTGATGTATCCGGATGATTAAGAAGAGGAGGAGAACCTTCTTCCTTCCTTGCGGTAAAAGTGCCATCGGAATTGAGACCGATAGTCAAACCATGACTTGCGACAACCTCCGTAAGGTCGCTAATTTGAGCCTCATGTCGAAGTCTCATCTATTCTACCAAGCTGGATCCAATCTCTCCGTTCGAGGGATTTTGGAGGACGGAGTGACGTTATCCCTATCATTACCGGCCGACGCAGACATTCTCAAACCCGGAGTCCGAACAAACGGTGAAGCCGATGACGCGTTTGACTCTTCCCAACTAATCAAATGATGACCCTGTCCAGGAACCAACCTTTGTGAGGAGCTGCGGGGGAAAAGGCACGAGGGTTCAGATGTCTGGGAATGAAGGAGGGTAGGTGTTTGGGCTTTGGGCTCATGCAACATGCAGTTATTTGTTCACATTTACTTAAAACATGTTTTATTAACCTAGTCGGTTGGAAAAGATTGCTCTTCTTTTTCGCAAACTACTCGGGATCCCGGATCGGTGGGCCCCGTCACTACGTCTATAAGCCCCTCGTATTCCACCTGTATTTCGACCTCCCAGGGTGGATAGCCTCGGGCGAGGGTCCTATAGGGCAAGCGGGTCCCACCGACCGAAAGAAAAACGATCCTAAAAGTCTGGCGGGTAATCGAGTCTTAACGAGCATTCGATGTAAATTACGGACAAAGCTGACGTCAAAGTCAAGATCATGTCCGAGAGCTCGACAGTAAAGTCGGCAAGATTTGGACTGATAAATGTCCACGATTGATCTTGACTTGTTGTTAGTTAGGTCGTAATTAGGCATGGAATAATCATTAATCCTTGTTGACTCAGTGTCAATGCTGGGAGTCAGTGTATAATTTGTGCCAGTCAGAACCGAAGTCAAGGCGCCGGTCAATATCTTGGTCGAAGTCTGCGGCGGAAAACCGGCAGAGCTTCGACTGATTAGGGTCCCCGAAAGATATTGAGTCGGTATGCCGACAAAGGCTTGAAAGGAAAGGTCTATACACAGACAGGGCATGACACAGACCAAACTAAAAACCAACCGGGTCTCGGACAAGGTGTGTCACGGACAAGTGCATGGTCGACACGAGGCGCCATGGGATGTTTGGGTAGTCCTGTGCTTGCACCGAGAGGCGTAATAAGACCAAACGGGCCGCGACAAGGATTTCCCCGGGTTAGGGACGTAGTGTGCAGTGTACGGTCACGTGCGCGTAGTGTGCAAGCAGACTATCTTCTTTTTCTGAGTAAAATAGAATTTTTTTTTATGTGTCTTAAAAATATGATGCATGATTTTTTTTTGAAAATTTTCTTTTTTTTTTGAAAATCTTTTTTTTTGAAAGTTTTTTTTTTGAAATTTTTTTTTTGAAATTTAATGAACACATAAGCATATAAGCACAAAAATTCCGACAGTTAGGGACATGATTCCGACAGTCAAAAAATTTTGACTTTTTCCGAGGCGGCCAAAACAACACGAAAAATGTGCAAAAATCAACACACACACACAAATGATTTTTAAAGCCGGGATGGAAGCTTGACCCTCAAAAGCTTTTCCTTTTTTTTTTGAAAATGGTGATACCGGTACGTGGAATTGTTAGACCACAATTTATCCCCGACTCGTGTTAGGAGGCGATAACGGGAAGTTTAATGGTTTCCACCAATATACCAAATATCATTTTTTTTTTAGAAAAAGCTAGTTCCCAGCGGAGTCGCCACTGTGATGATGTGCCACCAAAATTTCCTCGGGAGAAATTCGGTTTTTTGCGTTTCTTTGAAAAAAACCAAATAAAACCGGAAAAGGAACGGAGTCGCCACGCCATTTTTGTTTTAAAGGCCAAAACTTTGAAAAATGCCCGAGATTGGAGATTTGGGTTCGGAGGTCATGTTACACGCCGGGAAGGACGTTAGTGTGCACCCGGAATGCCTCGTAAAACAAGTCTTTCAAGCTGAAAATCATTTGTGTGTGTGTGTGTGTGTGTTTTGGCCAAAATAAGTTGAAACTCAGAAAAGTAAAAATTGGGATATCTTTTAAGACTTTAAACTGATCCCATGATTTTTTGTAAGATTTTTGGATTGAGATTTGGTACTCAAAAGACCTTTTGAAGTTGAGAGTCACTTCTGCCAGAATGAAAAAGGCAGTGGACCTTTGATTTTGAAATGGATTCAAGGGTCTTAAAAATTCATAATCTGGATAAACTCAGAGAATTAAAGTTGTTCCATACACCTTAAATAAGATTTTAGAGAAGGAATTTTCCATTTTGGAGAAGATTTGAGGGGTCAAAACCTTCTGGAAATCTCAGATATGAAATCTGGATTTCCAGAAGCTGATGAACTGGCCTCTAAAAGAAAATTTGAAAAGAGGAGTTTTACTCACCCAAAAAATAAAGTAAAATTATTTATGGAAAGATCTGGATGTTCTCTACAAAAAGTATTTTGTAGTCAACACCAAATTCCAAGTTTATCTGTGTCCAAAAATTAAGACAATGGACTGGGGTCTTGGAAAATTGCTACTGGACAGCAACTTCTCAAGAAAGGAAAAATGATTTTAAAAGGGGGTTTTTGCATCCATGCTTGTCCCCATTTCCCTAGGTTTTGGTTAGTGATCACTTGACATTTTAGTGGTGAATCAACTATACCAAACCATCCTTGGGGTACATTAGGACTAAGCACTTCATTTGCTTGGAAAGGGGAATTTTATCCCTTGAAATCAAGATTTGGTGCTTGAAAATGGTTTTTAGGGTTTTGAAAATGCATTTGAAAGTAAGTAAGAACACATTGAACAAAATGTTGATCCTTGTAGAAGATCATCCATGGAGATGAACTTCCATGGTGATCTTCTTGGATCTAAGACAAGAAGATGAATGAACTACATTTTGTAGCTTGAAAATGCATGCATGGAAAAGAGATTTAGGGTAAGAAGAGGGAGGTTATACCTATCTTTTTTGTGTTTTTGTTTGAAGGCTTGAATGTAAGAGTGAGTGGATTTGATTTGAGTGAGTGAAAGTTGGGAAGATTCAAGAGAAAAAGGTGACAATTCTTAGAGAATTCTCACTGTTTTCTCAAGTATTTTCGCCAAATGCTGTGAGTTGTGTTCTTGTTCTCCTTTTTTTGTGACTGGAGGGCTCAATTTATAGCCCTCTGAAATTGATAATCCCATCCGCGCGGATAAACCCTGCAGCGTGCACTGTTCATTAAATGCTGCTCCAGGCTTTGGACACAAGGAATAATCTTTTCAAAATTCAAATTAATCAGCCAGTTTTTGTTCCAGCCATTTCTATTTTTGGTTTTTCTTATTTCTTTTGCTTTTTTGATTCCTTTCCTTGGTTTATCTTTTTTTGGCAATCCCTAATCTACCCTTACTTGGTTAGAAATGTTAGGAATGTTAGGAATTGTTAGAAATGTTATAACTTTCGTTAATTTTCTAACGAAAATACTAACAAGCTCAAATTGGAGCACTTACAGTCATGGTATTTCTCTTAGAAATATTCATTGTCTTATGACAACTGATGAGCAAAAGAGAAATGAATGAAGTTCCATATGCTTCGGCATTTGGATCTGTCATGTATGCCATGATTTGTACTTCAGACCCTGCTGTGGCCTCATATGCTCTAAACATGATGAGTCGATACCAATCTGATCCTGATGTAAACCATTGGATGGCAGTCAAGATGATCCTTAAGTACTTAAGAAGAACTAAGGATACGTTCTTGGTATTTGAAAGATTGGAAGTTAATCTTGTTGTAAGGGTTACATAGATGCTAGCTTCCAAACTGACAAAATTATTTTAAAATCGCAATTAGGATTTCTGTTTATGCTTATTAGAAGTGCAATTTTGATTGGAAGAGTTCCAAGCAGAAATTGTAGCCAATTCTACTACTAAGGCCGAATTTTAGCAACATATGATGTGGCTAAAAGAGGCAGTTTGGATCAAAAGTTCATTAGTGTTTTGTAAATGTTCCAAGTATCACTAATCGGTGAAACTTTTGTTATGACAATAGTGGTGCCACTTGTGCAAACGATGGAACCAAGGTCACAACAGCGATCCAAACACTCACTTAGACGTTCTTCGAGGAATTCATAAAGAACGAGAAGACGTTAAGATATACAAAGTATCAACCGATGATGACATAAGGGATTCACTAACAAAGACACTCGCACAGGCAGAAGCATGATGGTCATGTTAGATCCATGAGTATTCGATACATAAATGGAGCCTAGTGCAAGTGGGAGACTGTTGGTGTAATGCCCTAGGCTTTAGTTATGTTTAACTAAAAACCGTTATGTATCATCTTTATCGTTTAAGTTTATTATTTGATTATTATATAGTTTGCATATTTATTGTAATAATCTCCGTCCCTGATTATTAAGAGAATAATTAGTATAATTGTCAATGCATAATCATATGATGATTATATGCATAGAGATGCACATTGAAATTATGGGTACTTGTTAGAGAACAAGTGACTGGACTTGACCCGTATGAGATTTATGTCATGGTCAAATGTCATAATTAAATCTCATATGGTCACTTCATTTAGTCCCTAGACCTGAGATTATCATGACCTTACATATGATGAAAGTCATGTTTAATTTTAGTCAAACGATATCTTAACACGATATTTATAAAGGCTATCTTTGGCATGATCGGATTCATGATGGGAAGGATGATAAGTCAAGATGGAATTTGTCCCTCGGAAGAGAGATGTTTTGCTTGGGCCCCTCGATGAGTGATAATGATGAAAGAGTGTGGCCACACCCCAATGCGATTGGATTATCATTATACTCAAGATCGAGAAAGCATTGAACAAATACAAGTTGACGTGGACCATGACTTGTGTTCAATATAACATCGTGAGACAAAGGGAGAAATGGAAGTGTACCATTGGAAACGTGAACTCTTACGTTATATAATTTGGGTAGACATAATGGCTTGCTAGAGTCCGCTTATGTCTTATGAGAGTCGATATGATCGAGTTCATTGCCAACATAATATAATCCTATTGGGTCACACACATCTAGAATGAATTGGTTAAACCAAAGGAAGAAAATTGAGAGTTCCTGATCTGCCTTAAGTTGTAGCGCGACAACTTATGTTGTAACGCGACAACTTAAAGCCACAAAGGCGGTTTGCCTTAAGTTGTAGCGCGACAACTTAAGCCCTGTGAGACAGCTTGATGCCTCTAGTTTCCTAATACGATTAGGGCACTAATATTAATGCTATTGTAGTATAAATATGAGTCTGTAAACAGCCGAAATCTAGCCGAATTTTCAAGGAAAAATCACAACAAAGGTTTCTAAATATTTCTTCCATAGGTTTAAGAATCTAGCAATTCTCAAGAACTATTCTTGTCATTCTAATGTGTGGATACTATTAGAGAGTCTTCGCTCGTACGACGATCAAGGCCTAGAGTTCTATTATTCAAAGCAATATGAAGATTCAAGTTTTTGAAGATCGAAGTTTGTGATTCAAAATCACATTGATAATTGTTCGATAGCTCAAGAACGGAAAGCAATAAAGGTTGGTAAATTCTATCTCATAGGAATTCAATTTAATCGTATAGAACGGATCTTAGGGCTTGGGTTTTGTGTTATTTAGATGCTTATTCCGCTGCGCATGGACCCATAAAACCCAACAAGATAATCATTGAAACTTTGCAGTTTCAAGACCGTCCGAAAATGGAGCCTGTAGATGAATTTGAGGAAATCATACTTAATCTAGACTACCCAGAGCAAAAAATAAAAATCGGAGACCAACTCTCCCCAGAAGAAAGGGAGGAAATCATCACCCTCCTGAAAAACAATCTAGATGTCTTTGCTTGAAAGGTCGAGAGGTGGTTGTCCACAAGCTGTAAGTCGACCCGTTTGCTAAACCTATCAGGCAGACAAGAAGAATTTTTGCAAACGATAAGGAAGATGCAATCAAGTAAAAAGTACAAAAACTGCTAAGTGCAGGAATTATCAAAGAGGAAACCTATCTTGTTTGGTTAGCCAATGTTGTGATGGTTAAGAAACAAAACGGGAAGTGGTGAATGTGTGTAGACTTCACAGATCTCAACAAAGCCTGCCCGAAAGACAGTTATCCTCTCCCCCCATAATTGACAAGCTTGTAGACTCCATTGTTAGACATAGAACCCTCAACTTTCTAGATGCCTAATGTGGTTATCACCAAATAAAAATGGTAGAAGGAGATATTGAGAAGACAACCTTCCAGCACCTGGAGGAATTTATTGTTACACTATTATGCCCTTTGGGCTAAAAAATGCAGGCGCAACCTACCAGTGCATGGTCAATAAAGTATTCAGAGAGCAGATAGGCCATAACATGGAAGCCTACATAGATGACATGGTCATCAAGACTAGGAATGGTAGTCACGTCCCAGATTTGGAGGAAACTTTTGACAACCTACGAGCTAACAACATGAAATTGAATTCAAGTAAGTGTGTGTTTGGGGTGACTGCTGAAAAGTTTCTAGGTTTTATAGTATCACAAACAGGAATTGAGGCGAAACTGGAGAAAATCAAAGCTTTGATAGAGATGAAAGAACCTACCAGCATCAAGGAGGTTTAAAGGCTGAACGGAAGAATAGCAGCCCTTGGGAGATTTATATCAAAGTCTGCAGAAAAATCGTTGCCTTTCTTCAAAGTCTTGAATGGGACCAAGAGATTCTCTTGGACATCTGAATGCTCAGAATCATTGAAACAATTGAAGGAGTACTTGGGATCCCCTCCTTTGTTGAGCAGCCCTGTTATGGGAGAGATGATATACGATTTCCTAGCAGACACAGACTACGCCATAGATGCGGTGGTAGTCTAGAATGAAGGAACCACTCAGAAACCTATCTATTACGTCTCCAAGGCATTGTCTGATGTGGAGAGCAGAAACTTTAAAGCAGAGAAGATAGCTTACACCCTAGTAATAGCGGCAAGAAAGCTACGGACATACTTTTCCGCATATCCCATAACTGTGTATACTAATGCGCCCCTTAAGAAAATCTTGCATAAGTTGGACTGCTCAGGACATCTCCTTAATTGGTCTATCGAACTCACTGAGTTTGACATTAGATACCAACCTAGGAAGACACTCCTAGCACAACCTTTGGTCGATTTATGGTTGAAATCGCCTTAATAGGTAAGCACGACTGTAAGTACCCAAATCTGGCTCATGTCTTCCGGTTAAATTTTCCGGCAATTTCGGTAAGTTTTCCGGTAATTCCCCAGACCTTCCTAGTGTTCCGGAAACATTCCGGAACTGTTTTTAATTAAATAAGGGCTGAAGGGAATCCTTCCTAATTAAGAAACACGTTTTTCTTAATTAGGAGGGAAGGTTCTAGAATTTGCCACCTTGCATGGTTCTAGAATGCTAAGTCATTGTGGATAATGCCGCACGGCTGCATTAGCTTGCTGCCCTTAGCCGCACGGCTTCATTAGCCTTATCCAGACTGCCTATAAATAGAGCCCTCCTCTACCCATTTTAACAACAACAATTTCCAACAACACCACATATAATACGAAGAAATACTCCCAAGAAGCTGTTGAAGATCCAAGAAGGTGAAGAAGAAGGCCAAGAAGCTCCCTCCCTCCTCCTTGAAGATCCAAGACCAACCTCTCCTCCTAGCTCCGCCCGAAGAAGAAGGAAGCCATTGGTAACCTCGCACGCCCTAACCTCGCATCCTAATTGCTTTATAAATTGCTCATTGCATTACTTTTATATTGCTTGGGACTTGGTAGATTAAAGAGCATATCTTCATATTCCCCTTCCCCTTTTGCATGCATTAGACATCATTTGTCATAAAAATGTAGTCTTTTCCCATAAAGGTGCATCCTTTGCACCTAAAACCCCCATTTTCAAATAAAAATGTCATCTTTATGCATCCTTTGCATATAAAAATCAATTCTTTTCAATCAAAATGCATCATTTGCATCCAAAATCACTTTTCCAAGCATCATTTGCTTTAAAGACCATGTCTTTACCATAAACTAGCATCATATGCTTTTCAAAATGCAATCTTTATGCATCATTTGCATAATGAATGCCAATTTCTTCAAAAATGCATCATTTGCATAAAAAATCAAATCTTTATGCATCATTTGCAATAAAGATCATTTCTTTAAACTAAGTGCATCATTTGCAACCCAAAAATGTCATCTTTTCATTAAAGTGTCATTTTTACATACATTTCCCCCATTCCCCCATTAGCAACCTAGGAACGGACCGGTGTAAAAGATCCTATCTTTACATCGTTCCTTCCATTAAAGGTTCCATAATTTCTTTAGAAAAGGGACAACCTTGAACCCTATATCTCCAATTATCGCTTAAGAAAGAGTATGAAGCATCTATACGAGCTCGACCGTCTTAAAGCGTAGGATTGATGGGCTAAGGACCTTCCTTTTCTAAAGAACCTCATCTTTGACCATAAAGAGAGTCATTCTCTCGATCACGCAAGTCCCGAGGGTCCCGAGGTTAAAAATGCGATGATCACAAGTCACAAGATGAGGACGGGATCATAATCCCGAATACATAAATTCCAAGAAATCCCGAGCGACAACCAACAAATGGTTTGTACGTCCGGAAGACGACTTGGGACATTCCCTCCTTATTTTCAAACACATGCACACAAGAAAGCACGCAAGCAAGCACGATTAATGAAATCATGGGAGACTTGCTCCGGCAAGGCACCTTGGGTGAACGCCAAACGTTCTTCCCAAGGGGTAACTTAACCTCCGAACCCATAAAACCTTTTTTTCAAAGTTTTGAGGTAATCAAAATGGCGTGGCGACTCCGTTTTTCAAATTAAACCGGATGTCTTCAAACTCGCGTGAATCCAACAAATTTGGGCACACATTCACAGTTTGGCGACTCCGCTGGGGACTTCCCAAAGGAGAAAAGCTTTTATTTTCAAAACAAAAAAATCGATACTCGGTATATAGGTGGAAACCACTTGCCTTTCCTGTACACTCTCTGATGTGGGAGTTGGGATAACCGGTGGTTTAACAATCCCATGTACCGGTATCACTTTTTCGAAAAAAATATAAGAAAGCTTTTCCCTTTGAGTGGGTTAGACTCCCGTCGCCGATTTCATTAATCATGCTTGCTTTCTTTACCATGCATTGCATCATTTGCATCTTGTAATTTGTGCATACTTTGAACGGGAAACAACCCGAAAAAATAGCAAAAGGAGTGGAACCTGGAAAATTGATCCATGCAGTCGTACGGCTCAATCCTCATTGGATTCTCGACCGGCGACCTCGTGCAATTCCACCGGGAAAAATCATGGTTAATCTGGGCCCCTAGCAGCCTTGGGGCTACTCGGCTCCATGACCGATCGGGGCTCCTTAAAAATTTACGTGCTTATGTGCCGCATTTTCCCGTCCCGAAAATCATTCCTTTAAAACACATTATGAAAATCTACTGTTTTAACTCAAAAGGAACATTTTTAGGAGACCGCACACTACGCGCACTCCGATATATCCCGTACACTTTGCACGCACGTCCTTCAAACCCGAGGGTGGTTCCCTGCAGCCACGGACAGCCTTACGATGCTCCCGGCGCGCACGGAATCATCCCAACCTCCCCATGGCAAAGGTCGACCAATGCACAAACCCGTGTCACACGTTTCAAAAACCGTGACTTTTGGTTGGTTTTTGGTCTAGTCCGTGTCATATAGCCCGATACCCCCGTAGAGGTCAAGCCTTAGCTCATAATGGAAGTCAAGGTCTTTCGCTCAAGCGAAACTCTGCCAAAATTCCGACAAGGAAAAATTGGTGGGATCTTGACTCCGACGTTGACTTCGACTTTGACCCGCACGGAATGCGTAAGAGTCGAGACCGAGTCTTTGCCAAAAATCCAAAGATCTTTCGCTCAAGCGAAGCTCTGCCGAAATTCCGACAAGGAAAAATTGGCAAGATCTTGACCCGGCATTGACTTCGATTCTGACTCACGCACTGCGTATGCACGAAGCTTCAATGTGACACTGCGTCATCCGGCTTTTACCGCCCGACCCATGCCTATTATTTTCTCGGACATTACCAAAAGTCAAAACGTCATTCGCTCAAGCGAAACTCGTCGAAACCGTTCAAGGCAGAAAGACGAGACTTTTCCGGTATTGCCTTGACCATAATTCGCATCGCTCGTGCGTTGAAGGTTCCTATGACCCGCTAGACCCGTTAGGAGCGTTCTTTACTCTCGGTCGGTGGGATCCGCGTGCCCTATAGGACCCTCGCCCTGGCCGTCCACCCCGGGAGGTCGAAATACAGGTGGAATACGAGGGGCTTATAGACGTAGTGACGAAACCCACCGATCCAGGATCTAGAGTAGTTGCGAAAAGAAGGGCAAACCCCTTTTCCAACCAAATAGAAATTAATAAAAGACATTGTTTTAAGTAAATTTGAACAATTAATGTAATCATAATTGCATTTTCCTATCTCTGATAACCCTAATCGAGACCTCCTCGGTCCGATTTCCGATTTTCTATTCCGACCTTTCATGGTCAAACCCTAATCGAGACCTCCTCGGTCCGATTTCCGATTTTCTATTCCGACCTTTCATGGTCAAACCCTAATCGAGACCTCCTCGGTCCGATTTCCGACTTTCTCGTTCCGACCTTTCACGGTCAAACCCTAATCGAGACCTCCTTGGTCCGATTTCCGATTTTCTATCCCGACCCTTCATGGTCAAACCCTAATCGAGACCTCCTCGGTCCGATTTCCGATTTTCTATTCCGACCTTTCATGGTCAAACCCTAATCGAGACATCCTCGGTCCGATCTCCGGTTTTTTGTCTCGACCTTTCGTGGTCAAATCCCTAATCGAGACCTCCTCGGTCCGATCTCCAACTTTCCATCTCGACCTTTCATGGTCAAAACCCTAATCGAGACCTCCTCGGTCCGATTTCCATTTTTCCATCTCGACCTTTCATGGTCAAATCCTTAATCGAGACCTCCTCGGTCCGATTTCCGACTTTCTATCCCGACCTTTCATGGTCAAACCCATAATCGAGACCTCCTCGGTCCGATTTCAGATTTTCCATCTCGACCTTTCATGGTCATATCCTTAATCGAGACCTCCTCGGTCCGATCTCCAATTTTCAATCTTGACCTTTCAAGGTCTCATCCTCTCCGATCAATTAGGATTAGGAGAAAATGTGTTTCGAACAAAAGTTAAAGCGATAAGTGCATGTTACTTGAGCCTTCAAACACACCTAAACACCTACCCCGAGTCTAAACCCCGTCTGTCATCCCTTTCCCGCAGCGAGAGAGAAGTGGGCGAGAATCTTGGGTCAGCCGGTCTTTCGGTGCGAGAAAACCTTAGGTTCGGATATTTCGGCGAATCGTCGGCTTTGTCGGCTCGTAGAGTCGAATGGCAGATTTGATGTAAAACGGTGAGGGTACGGGAAATCAGATGGTTAGGAAGGAAGAGTTAGTCCTGGCTTTGGAAAATGCCCATAAGGTTCATCAGGAACAGCAAGCCATGCTTATTGACGCACTCCGTCGTAATGGAGTTCAGGTCACAGTTGAGTCGAACGGTTCTCTGGTGGTAGTCGAAGACGAGACTTCGGAAACAGTGATTTCAGTCCCTTCATCCTATAACCAAGACCTTTCCGCCTATAACCAATACCTTCCTCCATCCACATATGATCCCTTGTCAAGGACCACTTCTCCTCGATCCTTTCCAACATCCCAGCTCATTAGGGCTTCATCGCCTCGGTTCCTCGAAACGGATTGGGCTTTACCCCGCTTTGTCTCTCGGTTCGGCCCAATACACCGCCGGTTTATGCTCCGGCCGCATAATCGGTTCGAGCTATGTGGCTATGTTACGAAGCCACTATACCCACTGAATGCAATCATGAGTTGCCAAAGGATGATTCAAGTTTTCACTGTCACCTACCGGACTTAACGAATCCAGTAGTCGGTTTCCACCCGCTTGCTCTCGTGGTTCCCTCTACCGATAAGAGTCCATTGCGAGTTCCGTAGTCCCCGTTGACCCCCATGTGGCGATATTGATGGAACAAGTGAAACAAATGCAAGAGAAGTTTGACTTCATGATGAGTATCAATACTCCTTGACCCGCACGTCGAACTGTGCAAGGAAATGACTCCACCAAGCATAACCCGATGCCACCGACCAAACAAAGAACCGTACTCATGTCAGCACCAGTTCCTCACAAAGGAAAGAGTGTCGTAGCCTCCTTCAGCCAAACCCAACAATGGAACCAATCGGACAATGGGAATCCAAGTCTTGAGAACGACAATGTCTCCCGAAAACCCCGCTCCCTTCATTTTGACAATGCGGAGAAGCCTTTAAGCAAGATTCTGGAAGAGCTGATGAAAGAAAAGCTAATAAAGCCATTGGAAAATTGGAAGCCCAAGAACCCCAACGTTCGAGTGGATGAATCTAAGCATTGTCTTTTCCATCAATACCCTGGGCACGACACTGATGATTGCACCTATTTGAGGCATGAGATCCAGAAGCTGATAAAAGATGGGAAGCTCGAGAACCTCCATGGGCCAAAAACAGAAAGCTATGGTAAGAGGTCGATTCAGGAAGTGCAAGGTCAGAAACGTCAGCCTGATGATTTTGGGATGCCCATGAGCAAAGTTTTCGATGATTTGGTGAAACAAGGCCTTCTCACACCTCTCGAGAATTATAAGCCAAGAAACCCAAGTAGAGTTGACAAGGCCAAGTTCTGCGGATACCACAAGCATTATGGTCACATGACGGACAAGTGTTTGGATCTGAAGAAAGAAATTCAGTGGCTGATCTACGAAGGAAAGCTCAAGTTCCCTGGCAGTCCAACCAGCGAAGAGTAGCTAGACTAGGGTCTACTTATCCTTAAGCAAGATTAAAAAAAAAAAGAAAAATAGTCTCTCAGTCAACCTTCGTAGGTTCTAGTACTTTTCTCTTTCAAATCAAGTCCTCCACGGACATTGTAATTAATCTTCAATTTTCTATAAAAGAGTCTTCTTCTTTTCTTGCTAGACTTAAGACATTATTTGCACACCTACATTACATTTAATGAAATGGTTTTATTTTATATGATCATTTGCATTGCTCAACAAATAATCTCTCGAAATAATTAACGTTCTGATTAATCGGTGTGAGAAAGTCAACTAATGCCATCAAGCCATACACTTTCCTTACCCCACAAAAAGCCTTCATCAAGCCATACACCTCCCAAACAATGTCCTCACCTTCATCTTGACCAAGTCAACGACAGCGACAACATCAAGGGACAACAAGAGGCCACTCAGCTTCGAAAGATTGACCCCATGTCGACAACAACTTAGGAGCTTGGCTTAGACCTCAAGGGTATCAAGAATGTTCAAGCAGGGGCTCGCCTTGGCCCTCAGGTGCTTCAGAAAATGAAAAAAAAAAAGAAAGAAAAATGTAGTGCAAAAAGAGTAATACCCAGCTAGGCTGAAAATCCCAAAAAAGGGCAGTCTAGGCAAAAAACAGGGTTGCACATAAAAAAAAAAAAAATCTTAGTGCAAAAAAGAGTAATACCCAGCTAGGCTAAAAACCTTGTAAAGGGACAGTCTAGGCAAAAAACAGGGTTGCACATGAAAGTAAAAGAAAATGAGGCCAAGGACCCAGCACTGCCAATCAAAAGCTTGACGGACAAGCAAAAAAAATCAAAGCTCAGAGAATGAAAGTTGTCGATAACAATGGGGCGGTCGAAGCAAAGCCAGAAACATTTCATAAGCCTGTAGGCATGTGCAAATCCTTTCTCCCCCAATGAAAGAGGAAGCAATCAGAAACAACCGTCCAAAATGACTTGGTCAAGGAATCATCCCGAGGCCCACGCCTCATCATCCAATCTTCTCATCCGAGCTTTTTCACTAAAGGAACCACAAATCCCATTTCTCAAAGCCTGAAACAGTCCGGCCGAGGCCGAACTACGGCGACCTGAGCTCCTCACAATGAGGGGAACGTAGGCAACCAGAAATGGTCCGGTCATAAGCATATTCAAATCCCAGAGAATTCGGTCTCATCAAATGACCTCTCCCATAGACACGCCGATCCTAGAAAACCCGGTCTCATCAATGACCTCCCTATACACAAACCTTTCTTTCACACCAGCCAACCTTGATCCGCGACACTGGTTGACTTTCTCCTCATGATTAATCAGAATGTTTGTTCATATCGAGATTAATGGTTGAATAACCCGAACATCAACAAAGGGTTTTAAGCAATCTTGTGATCATTGTAAATAAAACAAGTTTTCAGATGTCTTGACAAGTCTTCCTTTTCTACATCTTAGGAAAAATAGTGCTAAACATCGATTTTCCGTCACAGGGCTTCCATACACTTTTACAAACCTTTCTACGCTTATGCTCTCTCAAACGAGTCAGACCCAAAGCGAGTTTTGTGCCTACATTGAATACGGCCATCAAAATAACACAAAATCGGGACCTGTTCCCACCTTTCGAAAAATATGCCCCTGCATGTATAAATTCTTTTCTTTCACATCTTCTTAAGGTTGACTGATTGACTAAAAAAAAAAAAAAAGGGATAGGTTTCCCTCTTCTGCTACAATTCGCATTAGAGTGCCTTGACACTCTTCGAGTTTGGGGCTTTGCCAAGCCATTTCTTTAGACCGGGGCTTCTTTAGCCATTTTGGGGTCCGCCTCGGGTTCCTCGCCCATAAGATGGATCCGCCTTGGTCAAATCAACCTCGGGATCACTTTTACGGTACCAATCATATTGGGATCTTCTCTTAGACCGGGGCTTCACCAAGACCTCGCCTACTCGGTTGTCCAAATGGGCTTTGCCACCAGGGTTTTGCCAATGAAAGGATCTTTCCTTACTTCAACAAGATATGGGGCTTTTGCAGAGAGTATTTCCTTAGACCGGGGCTTCGATAAGTTGCATCCATCCCTAGAAGAGAGGATTGGTCACTTCGACATCTGTTAGCATCAGCTTCAAATGCTAGAGTGTGAGAAAAGAACATTCACCGAGACCCGAGGTTCAAACCCAGTCTCAGCTCAAGAGGGAATTCTAGTCCACGTAGACAACATCTTAGCAACAACAGCATGTTCAGTCCACACCCAAGGGATACGACCCCACTTGCTCAAAACCTATCTCAAACAGTTCCCAAATACATGCATCCAAACACATTGTTTCATAAAAAACCCTCACATTGCCTTTCCGCAAAAAAAGTCAGCCCATGGCTCATGTGACATGCACAAAGAAAAATAACCTTAATTGATTACCAAATCAAAATAGGAAATACTTTTGCCCAAAATATTCTCGTTATCTCCAAATGGAATAACACTTTCTCCCAAGTTTTCCCGTTACATCCAAATGGATATAAGGTTGTCTCCTAAAAATCCTTCGTTATCACCAAATGGGATAACGTCTCCTCCGGAAAACCCTCCGTTATCGCCAAATGGGATAACGTCTCCTCCGGGAAACCTTTCGTTATCGCCAAATGGGATAACGTCTCCTTCGGGAAACCTTCCGTTATCGCCAAATGGGATAACGTCTCCTTCGGGAAACCTTCCGTTATCGCCAAATGGGATAACGTCTCCTCCGGGAAACCTTCCGTTATCGCCAAATGGGATAACGTCTCCTCCATTAATTGTCAATCAGGTGACAACCTCCATTAATTATCAAAACCTCAAGGATCCTAGACATCGTTCCTAACCTATCTAGTGATGCTTGAACTACGACCAAGGCTTGATTCCTCCGGGATACGTAGGTAGCCTTTCATAAAAGGTCCAGCCATCCGACCACATTGGTCACCTTTTTCTTTCCCCATTCCTCAATGGTGCGTAAGCTTTTCATAAAAGTCCAACTAACCGACCACTTTGGTCACCCCCTTTCGTCGATTAGCTAATTCGGCGTGCTGAGGTCCCCTTTTGGTCGTATAGAGCCTAGGAGGCATTTTCCAATTGAATCAAACTAAAATTGTTTGATTTCTCTCGATCCCTCTCGAATCTCCCTCTCAATGTTCGCTCTCTCTCTTCTCACTGTCGTCTCCCTCTCAATTTCAAGTCCAATTGAGTTTCAAAATGACGACTGTGCGAATTTTAATGAATCTGTCAAATGGGCCTATTATGTCGTGCGACATACTAAGCCTACGTGGCTTGTTTTTACAATTTTGCCCTGAAGGCTCAATTTTACGATTTTATCCCTCATAGGTCTGTTTTACCCCTTGTGCCCCCGGCATTTCCAATCATTTTCGATCAAATTTTCCTCCAAGCCCCCGAGGTTTATTTTACAAATTTACCCCTGTGGCTCATTTTATTTGCCTTTGGCATTTCTAATTCTATTTTACAAAAAAATTATCGGGAGTACGCCCGTTTCCTTATAAAATTATCGGGTACATCCCACTTTCTTTACAAAAATCATCGAGTCCTTCCTACTTCTTTACAAAATCCATTCTCTCGCGATCTCCGTCATTCCAGGGTGGAAGAATGACATTTCGCTCTCTCTTTCGATCTCCGTTATTCCAAGTTGAAGGAATAACATTTCGATCTCTCTCGCGATCTCCGTTATTCCAAGGTGGAAGAATGACATTTCGCTCTTTCTTTCGATCTCCGTTATTCCAAGTTGAAGGAATAACATTTCGATCTCTCTCGCGATCTTCGTCATTCCAAGGTGGAAGAATGACATTTCGCTCTTTCTTTCGATCTCCGTTATTCCAAGTTGAAGGAATAACATTTCGATCTCTCTTGCGATCTCCGTCATTCCAAGGTGGAAGAATGACATTTCGCTCTCTCTTTCGATCTCCGTCATTCCAAGGTGGAAGAATGACATTTCGATCTCTCTCGCGATCTCCGTCATTCCAAGGTGGAAGAATGACATTTCGCTCTCTCTTTCGATCTCCGTCATTCCAAGGTGGAAGAATGACATTTCGATCTCTCTCGCGATCTCCGTCATTCCAAGGTGGAAGAATGACATTTCGCTCTCTCTTTCGATCTCCGTCATTCCAAGGTGGAAGAATGACATTTCGATCTCTCTCGTGATCTCCGTCATTCTAAGGTGGAAGAATGACATTTCGCTCTCTCTTTCGATCTCCGTCATTCCAAGGTGGAAGAATGACATTTCGATCTCTCTCGCGATCTCCGTTATTCCAAGTTGAAGGAATAACATTTTGATCTCTCTCGCGATCTCCGTCATTCCAAGATGGAAGAATGACATTTCGCTCTCTCTTTCGATCTCCGTTATTCCAAGTTGAAGGAATAACATTTCGATCTCTCTCGCGATCTCCGTCATTCCAAGGTGGAAGAATGACATTTCGCTCTTTCTTTCGATCTCCGTTATTCCAAGTTGAAGGAATAACATTTCGATCTCTCTCGCGATCTCCGTCATTCCAAGGTGGAAGAATGACATTTCGCTCTCTCTTTCGATCTACGTCATTCCAAGGTGGAAGAATGACATTTCGATCTCTCTCGCGATCTCCGTCATCCAAGGTGGAAGAATGACATTTCGCTCTCTCTTTCAATCTCCGTCATTCCAAGGTGGAAGAATGACATTTCGATCTCTCTCGCGATCTCCGTCATTCCAAGGTGGAAGAATGACATTTCGCTCTCTCTTTCGATCTCTGTCATTCCAAGGTGGAAGAATGACATTTCGATCTCTCTCGCGATCTCCGTCATTCCAAGGTGGAAGAATGACATTTCGCTCTCTCTTTCGATCTCCGTCATTCCAAGGTGGAAGAATGACATTTCGATCTCTCTCGCGATCTCCGTTATTCCAAGTTGAAGGAATAACATTTCGCTCTCTCTCGCGATTTCCGTCATTCCAAGGTGGAAGAATGACATTTCGCTCTCTCTTTCGATCTCCGTCATTCCAAGGTGGAAGAATGACATTTCGATCTCTCTCGCGATCTCCGTCATTCCAAGATGGAAGAATGACATTTCGCTCTATCTTTCGATCTCCGTCATTCCAAGGTGGAAGAATGACATTTCGATCTCTCTCGCGATCTCCGTTATTCCAAGTTGAAGGAATAACATTTCGCTCTCTCTCTTTCGATCTCCGTCATTCCAAGGTGAATGACATTTCGCTCTCTCTTTCGATCTCCGTTATTCCAAGTTGGAAGAATAACATTTCGATTCAGTCAAAGTTCGAACTACGACCTGGCTTGATTCCTCCGGGATACGTAGGTAGCCTACTTTAGGTTCAGCCAATTCGTCACATTTGACGCCCCCCTTTCCCCAGTGGATTCCGAACTACGGCCTGGCTTGATTCCTCCGGGATACGTAGGTAGCCTTTCATAAGAGGTTCAGCCACTCGACCACCTTGGTCTCCCAATCCGTCTCGGCATTCGCCAGATCGGATCCTTTTCTATCGACAACCCCACTCGCCTTGCAAGTGACGTTGCCGAGGGGCTTCTGTAAGTACCCAAATCTGGCTCATGCCTTCCGGTTAAATTTCCCGGCAATTTCGGTATGTTTTCCGGTAATTCCCCAGACCTTCCTAGTGTTAGAAAACATTAGGAACTGTTTTTAATTAAATAAGGGTGAAGGAATCCTTCCTAATTAAGAAACACGTTTTTCTTAATTAGGAGGGAAGGTTCTAGAATTTGCCACCTTGCATGGTTCTAGAATGCTGAGTCATTGTGGATAATGCCGCACGGCTGCATTAGCTTGCTGCCCTTAGCCGCACGGCTTCATTAGCCTTATCCAGACTGCCTATAAATAGAGCCCTCCTCTACCCATTTTAACAACAAAAATTTCCAACAACACCACATATAATACGAAGAAATACTCCCAAGAAGCTGTTGAAGATCCAAGAAGGTGAAGAAGAAGGCCAAGAAGCTCCCTCCCTCCTCCTTGAAGATCCAAGACCAACCTCTCCTCCAAGCTCCGCCCAAAGAAGAAGGAAGCCATTGGTAACCTCACACGCCCTAACCTCGCATCCTAATTGCTTTATAAATTGCTCATTGCATTACTTTTATATTGCTTGGGACTTGGTAGATTAAAGAGCATATCTTCATATTCCCCTTCCCCTTTTGCATGCATTAGACATCATTTGTCATAAAAATGTAGTTTTTTCCCATAAAGGTGCATCTTTTGCACCTAAAACCCCCATTTTCAAATAAAAATGTCATCTTTATGCATCCTTTGCATATAAAAATCAAATCTTTTCAATCAAAATGCATCATTTGCATCCAAAATCACTTTTTCAAGCATCATTTGCTTTAAAGACCATGTCTTTACCATAAACTAGCATCATATGCTTTTCAAAATGCAATCTTTATGCATCATTTGCATAATGAATGCCAATTTCTTCAAAAATGCATCATTTGCATAAAAAATCAAATCTTTATGCATCATTTGCAATAAAGATCATTTCTTTAAACTAAGTGCATCATTTGCAACCCAAAAATGTCATCTTTTCATTAAAGTGTCATTTTTACATACATTTCCCCCATTCCCCCATTAGCAATCTAGGAACGGACCGGTGTAAAAGATCCTATCTTTACATCGTTCCTTCCATTAAAGGTTCCATAATTTCTTTAGAAAAGGGACAACCTTGAACCCTATATCTCCAATTATCGCTTAAGAAAGAGTATGAAGCATCTATACGAGCTCGACCGTCTTAAAGCGTAGGATTGATGGGCTAAGGACCTTCCTTTTCTAAAGAACCTCATCTTTGACCATAAAGAGAGTCATTCTCTCGATCACGCAAGTCCCGAGGGTCCCGAGGTTAAAAATGCGATGATCACAAGTCACAAGATGAGGACGGGATCATAATCCCGAATACATAAATTCCAAGAAATCCCGAGCGACAACCAACAAATGGTTTGTACGTCCGGAAGACGACTTGGGACATTCCCTCCTTATTTTCAAACACATGCACACAAGAAAGCACGCAAGCAAGCACGATTAATGAAATCATGGGAGACTTGCTCCGGCAAGGCACCTTGGGTGAACGCCAAACGTTCTTCCCAAGGGGTAACTTAACCTCCGAACCCATAAAACCTTTTTTCAAAGTTTTGAGGTAATCAAAATGGCGTGGCGACTCCGTTTTTCAAATTAAACCGGATGTCTTCAAACTCGCGTGAATCCAACAAATTTGGGCACACATTCACAACGACTCCACCTCCCGTAAGCGCAAAAAACCAATGGGGGAAGAATCGAACATCGAGCTTCCATCTAACTGCTGGGTCATATACACATATGGGTCAGCTAATAAGGAGAGAAGCGGAGCTGGAGTTTTACTTGCAAGTCCCGATGGGGAGCATACCATCCAGGACATAATCAGATTCAAGTTCATTGTTTTCAACAATCAAGTTGGGTACGAAGCTTTGATATTTGGCAAAGAGTTAGCATACTTCTATGGAGCAACCAAAATTGCCGCCTTCTGTGATTCCCAGCTCGTGGTCAAGTAGATAAAATGGGAGTATAACACTCAGCACCCCATACTTGCAAAGTATAAAAATCTCATCCTAGACATAACGAAGACGCTGGATTTTTTTGAAATAAGTCAGATAGGTCGGGAGGACAACCAAGTGGCAGATGTTCTATCTAAACTAGCGACTATTGACATGGCAGATCCTGATTATAACCTACTCATAGTCTTTACCGAAGAACCTGTCTACGAAAGACTGAGTAATGCTCCTAGATGAGGAGAAGTGTTGGATAGACGAGTACACGGACTTCATTAAAAAGGACCAACTAGCTGAGGACGAGACACGTGCTACGCTTATCAAGAAGAAGTTAGTAAGGTTCACTGTATTGAACGGGATTCTATACAGAATATCATTCACAAATCCCCTGCTAAGGTGCGTCTATCCCAAGGAAACAAAAAATATTTTGGCAGAAGTCCACGAAGGCATCTCCGGTGGTCACCCGGGGGCCAGAACCTTATATGAAAAACTCATCACGGTAGGTCACTATTGGCCCAGGCTTGCACGAGAGATGCGCACTTGAAGCCTACGTAAGAAAGTGTGACAAGTGCCAGAGATATGTTGATATCCCTAGACTGCCAGCAGTGGAACAAACACTCATAATTCATACTTGGCCAATTGACGTGTGGGGAATTAACATCATCGGACCCTTCCCCCCGCCTAAGTCAATTGCAAGTACGTGATCGTGGCATTCGATTACTTCTCCAAATGGATAGAAGCAAAGGTATTAGCCAAAATAACAGAGGAGAACATAATCAACTTTGTCCACGACTTCATTTAGTGTCGCTTTGGGGTTTCACACACTATCATCTCAGATCACGATCTTCAGTTTTCCAAGGCTTTCACAGCAGAACTGAACAGACTAGAAGTCAGACACATTAAGTCATCTGTAAACAGACCTCAATGCAACGGACAAGCGGAAGCAGCTAACGAGTTGGTGCTAACAGCTCTAACCAAGAACCTAGAAGGAAGTGATGGTAGATGGTTGGACGAACATCCCTTAGCCTTGTGGGCAGGTCGTATAACCACCCGGGGGCCAACCAGGGAAATCCCATTCGCACTTACCTTCGTATCTGAGGATATGGCAACAGCTGAGATGGCTATCCCAACAATAAGAAACTCAAACTACGATGAACAAGTCAACAAGGCTGATAGACCTAGACCTAGTAGATGAAAGAAGACTAGCTGCTCAGATGAGGATAGTAAACTACAAACAAAGGACCAAAGCTTATCATGACAAAAGGGTCAACAAAAGAGTATTCCAAGTCGAAGACTGGGTACTCAGGAAGATTGAAGCTACTGGCAGAAAGGCAGAACAGAACAAGATCTTCCCAAACTGGGAAGGCCCCTACACCATCACTCAAGTTATTAGAGAAGGGACCTACAGAATGAAGATCCCAGATGGAAAAGATCTGAAACATCCGTGACATTCTGATTATCTAAGGAAATATTATCACTAGTTTATAGTCTGTTTTTGATGTAATAGATTAGTCTTTGTTAGTCTTTTATTTTCAAGTAAATAGGATTGCAGTTCGATGTAATCATTTTGAGTTAATAAAGATTCAATTTTCATCAAAGCAATCAACTAACAAGACAACTCTGAAAGACGAGGAGACCCCTTCTCAGCATCGAAGGGATAAAATCCCAAAAATTTTCTAAGACCTATGACCGAACGACCTTCCTCGGCATAATAAAACCTAAAAATTTATCTAAGACCTATGCCGAATGACCCTCCTCGGCATGGAGAGATAAAAGCTAAAAATTGTCTAAGACTTATGACCGAACGACCCTCCTCAGCAAGAAAAGACAAATACGCAATAATTTCTCTAAGACCTACGTCGAGAGACCCTCCTCGACATGGAGAGATAAAACCTCAAAAGTTTATCTAAGTGTTAAGCCGAATGACTTTCCTCGGATTAATGAATAAATTTATTATTTGTTCAAGTGATTAGACCGAATGAGCTTCCTCGATTTAAGAACTAATTACAAATGATGAGGTGATCCTCTTCAACATCAAAAAAGTTGGATACTTAGACAAGTTCAACATACAACAAACATTCAACACGTAAACATTCAATGAAATCAGTTCAAGTAAATGCATGAAAAGAAAAGTTGACAAGGAGTTAAAGAAAGATATTATATTGATAGAAAAGATTCAAAGTACATAAGGCCCTATTACATCAACAAAATAAAATCAAAATAGACTCTAGGCTTGATCAACACCCCTGAATAGATCATCATGTTCAACAACAGAAGGGGGAATGATGACTTGACCAGTCTGGGCTTCCTCGGTTGGCTCCACCACGACATCACCCTCCTCATCTTTAGAAGGTAGGCCCTCGTCCTCGATCTTCTAAATAAGAGTATGAATATTTTTTGGATCAGTAGGAGGAGGAACCCAAGCATGACGGTCAGCCTGAGCATCTTGAGAGGCAATAACCTTCAAGGCATTTCCAGAAAACGGCACCAAGTGATGCATAGACCGGGTAGCTTCATCATAAGAATCTTGGCAAATGAGCCGAGAAAGCACCTCTAGGTCGAGGTAGAGAGACGAATCTACCATGGCCCTTCTGGCTAAGTGTAAGTACCCATCAGAGTACATTGTGTCCGTCTTCTCAGCCATTATTTGTCTAAAAGCCGAACTAGCTTTATAATGAGCAACGACACTTGACTCCCTGGAGGGGATGGTAGACTCTTAAGTCTTTCAGCCGCGAAGCTACTTCCTCTGCTTGCTTCTGGGCCTCAACCCTCTGCCTTTCCGGCTCAACTTCCCTGAGCCATGCAGCTTCCTCGGCCTTGGCCAATGGCTCCTTGGTCGTCCTCTCATCTTCCTCAGCCTTGGCCTTAGCAGCCTTATAGGCATCCACATATCCCCTCAGGTACTTCAAGAGCTCTACGACCTTTTTTAGGTCATCCTTATACTTCTCGGCTTGTTTCTCTAGTTTTTGCCAGTAGACTTCAGCTGCCTTGAATTTAATGGCCTTAAATGTCATGACCGTGGCAAGTTGTACATGATAAAAAGAAAAATGATTAGAAAAAACACAAGTATATAAAAATTGAGGAAAGAGAAGGGCAAAAGACTAGAAGGCATACCTTGATCATCAAAATGCCTTTCCTGCTGGCCAGGTGCTCCATGCTAGGCTTGGAGTCTAGAAACTGATCGAGGAGATCATCATCCAAAGACCGATGAATGATAGCCTGGCTAACCCTTAGCTGGGGGCCTTTACGGCATGGATGTCCATGCCCTTCAGAATTGGCGCCTCACGGGCCTCTTGGACAAACTGATCGGCCTTAGCATAAGTTTTAATATGGCAAGCAGTGAGTACCATCGAGGAGGGCTATGTGGATATTCTCTTGGAGGATCCCCCTTCCTCGACATCTGTCCTTGGCCTTTTTTTGGGCTGGGTTCCTCTACAGGGCATCCCCTTCCCCGGTCTCGGATAGACCAACCCATCTTAAAGCCTCCTCGGTTTCAGGAGGGACGAATTAGGAGATTTGTCCCTCAGCTTGGGCCTCCTTCCCGTCGTCAGCTTCCTCGGTGGATGCTTTAGTGCCTCCCACCAGTTTCAGGGGCAAAGCCCCAGCTTCTTTGGTGGCCAAGATGACCCGTCTCTCCACGGCGTCAGAATGCCTCTTGTTCTTGGCCGAGGACGGAGAAGTCCTCCTTTTTAATTTCATAAGGGCCTGGGGGTCAAGTATTTCTTACTCCATCTTCCTTTCTTACTCGACTGTCAGATCTGCAAAAGACGAGAAGGAAAGAGGTCAGCAAAAAGACGAGAAAAGGACAACATTAAGTGAAAATGGACAAGTGTAAAAACCGAGAAGAAAGAAATTTACAGCCGGGAAAGTCATTCATGGTTAAACACCGGTTCTCATATAATTTGCAAATGTCGCAATCAAAATGAAAGACGAGACCGGGATGTATCCTCCAGTCTGGATACCTATTTCCCCTAACTACTGGAACCATGGGTACTAAACCGTCTAGGGGCCTGGCATAATGCCGGCTTGGACATATTATCTTTGGTCGGTCTTAAGGCTTGACCAACACAAAGTGCAGACAGAGGCAAACTACATCAACCTCTCAATCATCTGCCCACTCCACTCTCGCCTCCACACCTACTCAGGAACTCCTGGAAACCTAGAAGGTGTAGGGAAATCCCAGCCTTGTAGGCTCTCAACCCTTATCACATGATTATTCTACCTTGAGACCTTGATCAACATGGGGTATATAAGTTTAGGTTGATTAGGGTCACTCCTCACCACCAATACGTGGGTGTCCTCCTTGTATCTCACAATAAAGAAATGGTGGAAGGCTGACTAACAGGGTTCAAAACTGAGATTGCGGCACAACACAATGAAGCCGATGAGGAACCTCATGGCATTGACCCCAATAATGGCAGGAACAGCCTGCATATCCTCAAGGAATTCACAAATGAACGGATCGAGGGCGAGACGAAGGCCTAGTTGGAATTGTTTGTAATTGACATGGTTCAAAGAATAAAAGAAGTCATTCATGGCGTCCTCGTCTTTGACAGGAGCACCAGGAAGGTAGCTAAGTTGGTACTCATCCCTCGATACTCCATACTTAGAGTGGATTTCCTCAATCATTGGCTCCCCAGGTTTAGCTGCTAGGCCTAGGGGTGATGGACCTACCACGGTTGGACCTCCCACGCCCCCTTTCTCGATTTCTTGCTTGAGCTCCCTTGGCAAATGCGTCTACTTTTCTACCCGAGGTATAAGGACCAGTTGAAGGATGAGCAACGGTATTTTCCCCTTCCCGTCATAGTTACACAAACAAATAACAAAGATCAAGATTTTGACCAAAGAAAATGGAATGACGAGCATGAGGAAGGGTATCCATCCCCGTCCTATTAACTAAAATTGAGGAGGGATTCTTACCCAACAATGGATGCTCGAAGTGGCTGGACTTCAGATAGTAAAGGTTGATGTGGTCAATAATTTCTGACCAACCGTGAAACAACACAACATTGGGGGAATCTATGCTAAGTCGGTCAATCCTAAACTGATTAGGGTAATGCACGTCGGTTATAGGAGATTGGTACCTCGTCAAAATGTCCCCAATCTCACCCAAACTTAACATCATCCATTGACCATCAATTCGTTGGTAGATCCTAAGATTTTGGGTGTGATAGCAATACAAGGCATTGAGATTACTTCTCCACGTTCTCGCCATGACTATGAACAAGAAATGGCTCAAGAAATGACTCAAGAAAATCTTAAAAAAAGGAACAACAATGGCGGTTTTCCAAGAACCCACCAAGAGCAGAAACATAAAACCCAGAAATACGCAAAGAATAAGGAGATTGGGAAGAAATTATACCTGATTGAACTTTGCTGGAGAGAAACGAAAGGAATTCTAGCACAAATCTGAAGGATTCAAACACGAAATCAAAAATACGATTTGCAGGTTTCAAGCTTATGGGAACTTCTCAAACTTGAATAGTGATAAAAGAGTAGAAATGAAATAGATTTTGGCTTTTATACCCAGATCTAAACGGGTATGGGTTAAAGAAACGGGTAAAGCGCTGCCTTCTCCTCTCCACATTAATGTTCTGGCAAGTTTCAAGAAGAATGTCTCGTCAATAATGGGGCACTTCACCCAATGTTTAATAACCGGTGGATAAAATGATTACGCCTCGTGATTCATAAAAACCCATTCGTATCCATTTTAGCCGAGGTCGAGTACCACTTCCTTCTCGGTATAGCCGAGCTAGGAAGTCGGGGGCCACTAAATGGTATAAACTGAGGTACGAACGTAGGTCATAACCGGGCAAGGCCCAGTGGATTGGGCCCAAAAATATAATCCATACAAGTCTCAAATACGACATGGGGAGTGAGATTTTCTACCTATTCTCATCATGCCTCCTCGTCATTTCCTACTATGTCGACCTAGACATATCAGAGTGAATAATATGACTTAAGGCACAATACTCACCTATATCGACAAGGCATCCTTCATAGCCCGACCTAGGCACCTACAATGCCAACGAGGGCTTCATCAAGTGACGACCAAGAGCCTCCTCGGTCATTATCAGGACAAGGAAATGGTCTTTCCTATCCTTGCTCCCCCTTCCTCGGCATCCTTGCATGTCGATCGACACTTCATGTCGAGGAGCATGCCTCCTAGGCACAAGTAATGAAGGCAATACTAGTTCAACTCAAACAAGGAATGTGGGAAGTTGTAATCCAACTATGATTATAACCCTCCTCTCACATAGCTTTCTATTCAAAGATGGACTCTACATCCTACACCTATAAATACAAGTCATAATCCACATAATTGAGGGGAACACATCTTTTGACTACAAACTCTTGTCAATTGATTTGCTCTCCATATCACACGAATACTTACTCTCACGCCGAAGGGCATTCGTCCGTGAAGCCCGGACTTAGTTTACGTGTTTATTCATCTTTTTCAGGCTATTCAAATATAAAAGATACAACCTACCACTGGATTTGATATGATTCGAATATTTTTGGCATCATCAAGGAATATTCTTTTTGATGTAAAGCATGATGGTTGGAAATGGTGAAAGACATTTGACACAAACTTAAGGATTGACCTTCAGCTGAAAGTCTATATGTAGTCTATCTACTGACAAGGAAAGAGTAAAGTCATTAGCTGAGAAACCACTTTCAACCATTTTGCCTAGGACTGTCACAGCCTGATGACCCGCATTCTTATTTATATTTTTGTTACAATAATTTTTTTAAGCAATATTATAAATTTATTTTTTTCATGTAGTAAATAATGTATAAAAATGTCTTTATAATTTTTTGTTGTATTTTTCTCCAGAAAATGTAATTTTTATTGTAAAAAGAAGAGTGGAAAATTAAGATAAATAATTAAAATTTTAATGAGAAAGACGCAAATGCCCATCATGTGGCATGCACATAACCAATTTTGTTAAATTTTTAACACTCGTTAGGATTCAGGGTGCAAAGTGCGATAATTCAAACATTGGGTATCAAAGTAGGACAAAATTCGCGCAAAGGTAAAAAGTGAAATTTGGTGTATACAATAGGGGGTGAATGTATTTTTACCCTATTTTATGTTAATAAATAACCCTATTAAAATTTTGGTTATAATTGAAACTTGAGAACCGTTAGAAAATTTGTTAGAAAAAGTGCACTTATTATTCCTAAACTTCTAACAAATTTTAAAATCTTTGCAAGAGTTAGTTTATATAAGAGTTTTATTTAATTGAAAAGAGGGGGGTAGATGTGGGCATTTTTTGGATGTAAGGAGTAAGGAGTAATGAATGGATTTGTTATGGTATTTCACGTTTCCCAAACTATTATTAGCAGTAAAATTTTACTATTGTACATATTTTGTTGGAGCTTCTAAGAGAGCCCGGAAGGAGTGCGAGCTCCCAATGAGTGTCTGCTCCAGGAGCACATATGGTTTCCGGATTTAGTAGATCTCGACCCGTAAATTTTGAGATATGTTTTCATTTGTTTATGTGTGTATATCAAGTAGTTAGCGATATTTTAAAGATCAGTATCAGTCAAGTTGTTAGCTTAAGCTTAAGAATTGTTAAGGATTGTAAATATTTGTAACAAGATTAGACCTATATCTTTAGGTTGTATAAATAGTCATTCACGACATTGGAATAAACAGAGAAAATTATTCCTTTTTTTCCCTCTTGGTTTTTAACTTGGTGCCGGAAGCGACGATCTGAAAAACTCAAATCCTAACAAACCTCGAAGCAATGTATGTCGAGAGTGGTGAGAAAGTGAGACAAATGAGAAAACAATCCCCTGTTTTCTTTTGTCGAGTGATAATCCCGAACTGATTCTCACTCATATGTAGTTGAGAGGAGAAAACTACGAAGAATGGGTTCATGTCTTCAAATGCTCATTGAGAGCCAAATGAAGACAATCTTCATTGATGGAACAATTACGTGTTCAACGAAGGCAGACGAGTTGGAGTTGTGGCAAACGGTAAACACAATGGTGGTATCATGGATATTCAACACCACTTAGCTAAATCTGAGATCCACAATGACTTACGTGGAGAAAGCAAAGCTAATGTGGGATGATCTGGAGCAGAGGTTTTCGGTTGAGAATGGACCAAGGGTACAACAGATAAAGTGTGACCTTGCCAACTACAAACAATAAAAAGTGAAAGTGCGGCCACCTATTATGGCAGCATTAAGAAATTATGGGATGAACTTATTGACTACAACAAGATTCCGACGTATGCATGCACCGAATGCCGACGTTATATAAACACAATGCTGAATCAACGAAGGGAAGAGGAACACGTGCACTAGTTTGTCACGGGATTGGAGACACCTAAGTACGAGAATGTGAAATCAACATTCTGAACTCGGAGTCCCTTCCCAACGTAAACAAAGCTTATTCAATTGTGATATATACACAAAGCTTATTAAATGGTGATGATAATGTGAAATCTAACATTTTTTTTTTCATAACATTCTGAACTCGGAGTCCCTACCCCCTCACAATACCTACTATTATAACATTTCTCCTTTATTGTCATTTTGAATAGTAGGTGAGTAAGATGTTATGGGATGGAGGCATTACTAGTTAGTTATTGTTTTTTAAAATTATCAAAAAATAGTATTCAAATAATAAACGAAATTCTTTGTTCACTAACATAGATAAATTTTAGCATAAATTAATTTAAAAATAAAATTCATCTTAGAATTTAGAATTGTGTTATAAGTAGAGAAAGACCCAAGGGTTAGCATGGACTTGGACTGGACCAGTATTAGAATATATGGGAGGTTACAACTTAAAACTAGTTATTGATAAAGGAAATAACTTCTTAAGTCTATATACTAGTCCATGTTTAGATTTTTGATAGTTGTGAGATAATTGTCTAACACGATCCCTCACGTGTAACCCAGAGAAAAGGTTGGGGTTGAGCATGTGAAGTCACTTTGTAGAAGTAGAGAGTTCATGTAGAAGCAACACAACAGTGGCTTGGCGGAGTCTATAGATCAATCTGCTATAATACCATCTTATAGTTTAGAATCGGGTTACAAGTAGAGAGAGGTCCAAGGGTTAGCATGGGCTGGCTTGGACTTGTAGTAGAATATAATGCAGGTTTCACACTAAAATCAATTGGTGATAAGGGAATAGCTCCTTGGGAAAGAGTTAATGGAGGGGACGGAGTTGGGAAAGGGTAGAGGTGGAGGTGAAGGTGAAGCGGGGCTAGGAGAAGGGGGGAGGGTTATGAGCATCATCAAGACATTAACTATTGTCAAAGTTATCATTTTTGTTAGGAAAAAAAAATTCTATGAATAAACTTATTAACCTGCATTATAATTTTTATACACTAACAAGTACATTAATTTATTTGATAAAAATAAGCAAAGTATATTACTTTAAGGAGTAATTTTTCCAAGACAAAAGTGGTTCACTTAATTAAAAAATAAAAAATGTGAAAATTGACTAAGGTTTTGGGATTTAATTGGGTTGTAATATCTTAACTTCAATCTTAAAGTACATGGTTAGGGGTGACTATAAACTAAGTTTTGTATATTGAAATAGTTTAAACAATTATTTGCAGGAATTTCTCAATGAATTACATCATATGTATTTTCATCAAAAACACTTTCAAGTATTACTTTTAAGAGTTTATACATTCATTAATAAAAAATTAAAGTAAAAAAAATTCTCAATGTATAATGATTTTGGGACACCACCATTATCATTCTTAGAATATAAATGCTATGGACCCAGGGACCTGTACGATATAACAAACCCATAAATATCCACAGCAAATCAAATTTCCCCAAAATTCATGCTGAACATTACTCTTGCATGTCCGCTCCTATATCAAAAGGTATACAACTAGAATTACTTTTATAACTAGGTACAAGAGTATTTTTTTTTTCACAATTTTCACATTTTTTTTAAAAATAATAAAAAAGTCTCATATTTTATTAAACAGTCCGCTCCTATACCTAAATGTATAAGGCTGGAACTACTCTAATACCTAGGCATAATAGTACTTTTTCACAATTTTTTACATTTTCATAAAAAATAATAAAAAAGTTACATATTTTATCACACAATCCACTTCTATACCTAAGGTATAAGGAATTTTTTCTCAAATAATCCTTTTTTACTATTTTATTTACCAAAATGACTCACTGTTCAAACTATTGCCCAAAATGTCCATTTTTTTGAAAATCGCTACACAGTGTAGCGAGTTTGATTAGGGTTTGTCAAAACTCGCTACACCGTGTAGCGAGTTTAGGGTAATTAAGTTTGGCCATTTAATTAACCTAAACTCGCTACACGGTGTAGCGAGTTTTGACAAACCCTAATCAAACTCGCTACACGGTGTAGCGAGTTTGACTTCCCTTTTTTTTCGTATTTTATTTAATTCTTCTCTTCTCTTCTCTTCCTTCTTTCTTTCTTTCTTTCTATATATATATATATATATATATATATATATATATATAAATATATTATTTATATATATATATATAAAATAATAAATTAGAAAGAGGAAGTTCCTTTAAAAGTCCTCTCACTAAGAGAGGTCCCAAAGGAACTTAAAAAATAATGAAGATAAATCATCTATTTATAGTAGAAGAAAGATTTGAAAAATGTAGGATACATCTTTGTGGAAAACACAAAAAATATTTAAATTTAGAGATGGTGGAAAAAACAAAATTTCATTTGCCTCCAAAAAATTTCATTTGCACTCCTCATGAATTTTTTGGGAGTTGGTCTTATAAAAAACTAATTTTTTCTTAAGATAAGGAAAAACGTGTTTTCAAAATAAACGGTGGCAATTTTGTAATTACTGGCAACCATGTTCAAAATAAACGGTGGCATTTTTGTAATTACTGGCAACCATGATAAATGCCAGTGTTAATATTACAAATGACCAGTGATTTCATACTGGCATTTTATAAACATGAAACTGGCACTTTTTACACGAGCACTTTTAAATACATGAACTGGCACTCTTCACACTGGCACTCTGTTACACTAACACTGGCACTTTGTTACACTAATATTTTTTGCTGGCTCTCAAAAATACAAGCACTGGCATTCAAAAATACATGGACTGGCATTTGAAAACACATTTACTGGCACTCAAAAATGCATATACTGGCACTCAAAAACATTGATAATTATTTTTGTTGATATTCAAAAAAACATGAACTGGCATTCAAAAAAACATGGACTGGCATTCAAAATTACAAGAACTGGCATTCAAAAAATACATTGACACTCAGTTATACACTTACTGGCACTCTATTATACACTAACCGGCACTCCAAAATACATGGGTGACACTCCAAAACACATACACCGGCATCTAATTACCCACCCACCAATGCATCAAATTCTCAAACCGGTACTCAAATACTTATAAAGCGGCATTAATTTACACTAAAGCGGCACATAAAATCCCTAACACTGGCACATAAATAACACGGCAATCAAAACTCTCTCAGTAAACGCAAATCAATCTCTCTCTAAACGCAAATGAGAAAGACGGCAATTGCAATTGTAATTGTAGGTGTGTTGAACGCAAATCAATCTCTCTCTCTAATCTTTAATTGGATTTTGACAGAGGAATGGTGGTCGCCGGCGATTGCTGAGGAAGAAGGCGATTAGGATCCCAGCAATTGGTGATTGAAGGGAATTGAAGGTCACTTAGGTTGGTTTGGGGATCGGAGAAGAAGGGTGAGGTCGCCGGTAGTTCAGGTTGGGTGATTGGAGGTCGCCGGTTAATGGTGGTTGTGAGGAAGGTGTTAATTGCAGGTTTGGCCGGTGAGGGAGAGCTTAGGTTGGAGAAGCTTGGGCCGGCGAATGGAGGGAGCGGTTGGCGTCTGCATAGAGAGAGAGAGAGAGGAGAGAAAGAGTAATTCCGGATAGAGAGAGAAAGAGAGAGAGAGTTGTTATGTGTTGTGTGTGTGTTAACGATGTATATAGAGGAAGACGGTAAAACACGTTTTTTGTTAAGTTAACAAAAAACGCGTTTTTTATAAGTTTTTGACATTTTTTGGAGGCAAATGAATTTTTTCCTTAAATCAATTACTTCTCTTGGACCTTTTACTTGTTCCATTTTTATGTGAAAGCCTCATGAAATTTTTGATTAGTAATATACGTGATTTAATTATCTTTTAAACTTTCACAAGAGAAGTAATTGATTTAAACTTTCACATAAAAATGAAACAAGTAAAAGACCAAAGAGAAGTAATTGATTTAAGAAAAAAATTCATTTGCCTCCAAAAAATTCATGAGGGGTGCAAATGAATTTTTTGAAGGCAAATGAAATTTTGTTTTTCCCACCATCTCTAAATTCAAATATTTTTTGTGTTTTCCACATAAATGTATCCTACATTTTTCAAATCTTTCTTCTACTATAAATAGATGATTCATCTTCATTGTTTTTCAAGTTCCTTTGGTACCTCTCTTAGTGAGAGAACTTTTAAAGAGACTTCCTCTTTCTAATTTATTATTTTATCTATATATATAAATAATATATTTATATACTCCCTCCGTCCCAATAGAAGCTTCTCATTTTACCATTTTGGGTGTCCCATTAATAGCTTCCATTTTCCTTTTTTGGCAAAGAAATCTTTACTATTCCCTCCACTCATTCTCTCTTCTACATTATTTTAATAATCACAACACCATTATAATTTACTATTCCCTCCACTCATTCTCTTTCCTATTTTCAAATTACACTCACAACATTTTTTCTTCCCACTCATTTTATTAATTTGCGTGCAAGGCAAAATTTGGACAGCTTCTATTGGGACGGAGGGAGTATATATATATATATATATATATATATATATATATATATATATATATATATATATATATATATATAGAGAGAGAGAGAGAGAGAGAGAGAGAGAGAGAGAGAGAGAGAGAGAGAGAGAGAGAGAGAGAGAGAGAGAGAGAGAGAGAGAGAGAGAGAGAGAGAAGAGAAGAATTAAATAAAATATGAAAAAAAAGGGAAGTCAAACTCGCTACACCGTGTAGCGAGTTTTGACAAGACCCAAGTCAAATTGCTACACGGTGTAGCGATTTAAAAAAAAATGGACATTCTGGGCAATAGTTTGAACAGTGAGTCATTTTGGTAAATAAAAAAGTAAAAAAGAATTATTTGAGAAAAAATTCAAGGTATAAGACTAGAAATACTCTTATACCTTAATTTATAAAAGAACTAGTACATGCCCGTGTCCAAGGACACGGTTTTTTTTTTTAATTTTTTTTTAATTAATTTTTTTTTAAGGACAAAATGGGAAAGAGACAAATGTATGAGGGCAAAAAGGAAATTTCGCCCCTTAAAACTGTTCATAGAACTGTTCATAGGGGAGGTCTCATTTATACTATAGATAATTATAGTCTGTTCAACAAACTTTAGGCTTTTCATAAAAACTAATAGCTAGTTAATTACACAAACTTCATCAACTCATCAAACATTAGAAATCAAAAAGAGTAACCCTAAATTCAATTTTCACTGAAAATTTTAGGCCTTTCACAAACAAAAGTGCTTAAAATCCACCTCCCATACGACAACATAACCCAAAAATTCTCTCAACATAAATTCAGGTTTTTGAAACCAAATATTTATATTAGGATTATAGTCGAAATCAAATTATTAAGACGTACTTATCTGTCTTGTAACAAAAACTAAGCAATTGAGCATAAATAGAGATAGTGAATGAGGACAGAGGTATTTGAGCTTCAGCTGGCTCTGATTCGCTGCAGGTTTGGTGGCCGAAGAAGAGGAGAGAGATGAACATTGCTTAGGTTGCCGGATTGGCCGAAAAAAACGAGAAATTGACCGTAGCGAGAGAAATGAGATGTGTGTGTGCGCGCACATGTGTTTTAGAGAGAGAGATAATAAGGGTTTTGGATTTATATGAAAGCTTGATTTGGGCCAAATACTGTATGTGTACTTTTTAAAATATCATAAATTTTATGAAAAATGATTTGAATTTAGGGTGACATGTGAAATTATTTTGAATATAAACAAAATAAAAAATTGTGATTCGCTTAATATGTAAACTTGTTTGAGCTATGTGTTCTTGAATGTCGAACGAAACCATACAAACCGATCCAATTTAGTTTGGGTCGGGATGTAATTTAACGATTTGATAAAAAAATAAGAATTCTAGGACAACTGTAATATTTGAATATGAGTTTTTTTTTTTTTTTAAATGGTTAAAAGGTTTGACCAATAAATTATATATTCGCTACACATTCTATCCCTAAATGAATGTTCATTTTCAAAAAAAAAGTTCAAAATAAATTTATTTACGAAAATAACTTTGTTGCTAATTTCTTTTTACCAATTTTTTTCACTAGTCATTTTATATCTACAAAGAGTTGGTCTTATAAAAAACGCGTTTTTTCTGGCACTTAGAAAAAACGTGTTTTGTGTTTCCCTGTTTGTGTCAGTTCCAGTTTAACAAAGTGCTAGTGTGACAAATTGCTAGTGCATGTGTAACAAAGTGCCAGTGAAAAAAGTGCCAATATCAGTTTAATAAAGTGCCAGTGTAAACTGGCACTGACACTTTGTTAAACTGGCACTGACGCTTTTTACACGGGCACTTTTATATACATGAACTGGCACTCTTCACACTGGCACTCTGTTACACTAACACTGGCACTTTGTTACACTGACATTTTTCCTGGCTCTCAAAAACACAAGCACTGCATTCAAAACATATGCACTGGCATTAAAAAACACATGCACTGGCACTCAAAAACACATACACCGGCACTCAAAAACACTGGTAATCATTTTTGCTGGCATTCAAAAAAACATGGATTGCATTCAAAAAAACATGGACTGGCATTTAAAATCAATTACACTTGGCATTCAAAATCACGTACACCGACCGATTCAAATTTCCAAACAAAAATCAAACAATCCTCGAAGCTCCCCTCAGGTGAAGCCTCAACCAAATTTCAAAGACAAACAATTCTTCAAATCCCCATGGCCCATTTTTCCATCTCCGTCTTTGTCCATTACCTTAAACGCTTCTTCCATCATCCCCATTACATTACCTTTTCCCTTGCGAGTCCAAAACTCTCTCGAACTCATCGTATTCCACGTACCGTCGTTGTTTGAATCCGCCATCGACATCATCGTCCCGATTACGTCGTCGTTAAGGGACGAGGAGGAGGACGCCACTGGTGGTGTAGAATGTTTTGAGATCGGCGGGGTGATTTTGCCGTCGCGGTCGGCGTCTAGGACGTCGAATGCGGAGCAGAGAGAGATTCAGGGAAACGTGTGTGTGTGAATTAGGGAGAAATTTGGATGGAAATTGAAGGGGAGGGGACGAGTTTTAACGTAATTTTAAAATACGTTTTTTCATAAGCTTATGAAAAAATGCATTTTTTACAAGTTTTTGACATCCGCAAAACTAAATGTTTGAAAACTGAAAAACAAAAATATTAATAAATCTTTGCATTTAATGATACAAAAAGTAAATATTTTCGATTGTCTTTTAAATAAAATTTAAACATTAATTCAGAAATGGAGAGCATTATTTAATTGGTTCTTATTACCAATATTACTTCCTCAGTTTCAAAATGATTTTTCTATTTTTTTAATATTATTACGAATGAACTTTAAATAATAATTATAGTTTAATTTAATTATATTAATGTCAATCTAAAACTTGAAATTGATACACTATCAATCATTCTACTACATAACATGTTTTATATTATTATTAAGATAATTAAATCAAATTAAAATAATTGCTCAAGTTAATTAATCGTAATGATAAAAAAATGGAAAAATCATTTTGGACGGGGAGATTAGCTTCTCCAGGAAGCACTTGCACAAAAAAATTACTCCCAAAAAGGGTAAGGTTAAATATGTCATTTGTGAAAATGGGTAAATCCTTTTTGGCGGGAAATTCCAATTTTTTTACCTCAAACCTCTCAGCTTCTCTCTCTCTCTCTCACACACACACACACAGATATTCTCCCGAAACTCTCTCTCTCTCTCCAGAAACCATGGCCGCGACCGAGAACCGGCCGATCACCGCCGCGACAAGAACAGAAGATGGCATAGCGGTGGTTACAGAGCTGGAGGCTTGCCGCCTTAGGCTTAGACAGCGTTGGGAGTTGGCTTCCGTTTTCAATTTCTTAAAGGTAAACTAATCGACAGTGTTTTTTTTGTAGGTTAAATGTTCTTAATTTCTCTATGACGAACCGACATTTTTCTATTCAGAATGCGATTAATCTGTTTTTACAGGATTTGTTTTGTATCCTATAGTTGATTGTGTATGCAATATATTGTAATTGCCCACTATGTGTTCATATAAATGTAAATCCCTATTCGTGCATATTTTTCTTTCTGGGTATTTCATTGAAATGTGTTATCGCCCCCTTAAGATGTTGAGTAGTGATGAAAGGGTGATTTCTGTTTCCATTTTGTCGACCTAGCATTTTTGAAAAGTGTTTAATTTTTACTACTCTAAACCATCTTGACCCTTTTCAAAATTGATAATTGAGATATGTTCCCCTTTTCAGAATTGATAGCTGGTATTTGTGCTAGTTTACTCTAAGAACCTTTACGTGTGTATTTTTTGATTGCAAGTTCCCGTAGAGAGGGGTAGTGTTTTTGATGGGCTGGTGGATTTGTGCAGGTGTTTGAGCCTGTTCTAAAGAGCAAATTGAAAATTTCTGCTGAAGAGATTGAGATGGGCCTTATCGAGCCAAACAACTTGCTTTCTCAGCTACACATAATGCTCTTGCAGGTATTTGTTTCTCTGCCAGTCATTAGTATGTTCATTTTCCCTTCAAAGCTTGCTTTGATTTGGTTGGTGATGGTGAAAGATTTCTCCTATAAAAAGGACTGTTGGTGACTGTTACTTCTTGTTATATTTATTCTGCTTATTATGCTTATAGTACATTATAGACTATAGAGGAAGAATTTGTGGGTTTGTTATGCTGACTTTTTGTGTAGGTCATGAGATTGGATGCAAGGATTTAGGTCGAATTCGAGCAAATATCGTGAACTGATCTTGACACTTAAGATGAATGAGAGACCTTCAATGCAGTTGCTTGAGGACCAGTTTTTCCATCTTGCTCACTTCTCTATCTAAATGCTTGCAGGGAATACCACCTGTTAGTAAAACCCTCAATGGTTCTGATGCTTGGGTAGCAGCACTTTCTAAGAAACTATCCCCATGGTGGCCGTGGGTAGGTCATTGAAATTTAGTATTGCAGCAACAGTACAGACTTACTTAGCTACTCATTTGAAAGTAAAATAGAAATGTCACTCTCCATGGGGTTCTTGCAGGTTGCTGAAGGAGATTTTCCATTAACTGCAGCTAAAGGGTATATCCCTTAATCTTTGAGAAGTCCATCAGTTTAACATTTACCATATCTGACAAGGAACTGACATTTTGCTGTTATTGTTTTTCCAGAGAAGAGATGATCGGATACAGAGAAATTGATCCAATAGTCCGTCTAATGATTCTCAAAGCACTTTGTGAGATTCGAGCAGATGTACTATACCTAGCCTTTCTGCTTAATGTTCAAGTCAATATAATTTTCAGTATGCAGCTATTATAGTTTACTATTCTTTATACATGAAACGTTTTCCTGAAGCCTTTTCTGTTTTGATATTTTTTCCGTAATTGTGGTAAAATTTAGGCCAAAATATGTTTACCCCCCTCAAGTATAATACCAATCTCACTTTGCACCCCTGTTTGAGAAGTCGGTCTGTTTGGTACCTTAATTGAACGTTAAAAAAACTAACAAAATGAGTCATGTGAATGTCACATGATGGGTATTTACGTCTTTCTATTGTATATTGGTTCAAAACGATGTCGTATTGTGGGAAATAACACTAAATAGAGGGAAAAGAAAAAAGAAAAAAAATCAGAACTTTATATCCAGCCAGATCCCTACCCCATTTCAAGTTCATGTCCATGGTCTACCCCACCCTCATTTTTCTTCATTTACACTGGTCATTCCCTTATTCCCCTTCTTAAATCACTATCATTTGGATTTGGACAAAACCCCCAAGCTGCTTTTCGTGATGCTCCTGTTTTGGTATGCTTCGGTAGATGCAGAAATTCAAAAGGGCTCGTCGGCCATTCCTGGACCTACCCCGTCGGTGCCAACGCCATCTATTCCACTTCTTCATATATGCGGCTTTCTCTCTCTCTCTCTCTCTCTTCTTTTTATTTCTCATATTGTTTCTGTCCAACTTTCTCTCCCTATGCTTCTTTCTCTTACCCCCAAAATCTCACATTTTAAAACCCGAATCTAAATTTTGAGTTTCTTGATTGCAGAATTATTACTCTTGTGTGGTTAATTGCAATCTTTTTTTTTATTAAATTTTTTTTTTTTTTTTGTTTGAATTTGGGGTGAAGAAAGGGTTTCATTGAAGCCATTTGCTGTACTTTTGTTTGATGGGTTGCAGATTCTGATTTTGAAAATTGAAAATGGTGGGTGGTGGTGGTATTGCAGTGGTTATGGTGGTGTTAGTGGTGGTATTGCAGTGGTTATGGTGGTGTTAGTGGTGGTTCTGGTTTGAAGGAGACATAGGCTGAAAAGACATTTAAGCCTTCCTTCTTTTAAGTCATAAGACAAAATTACCCATCATGTGACGTGCACGTGACCCATTTTGTTAATTTTTTTAACGTCCATTTAACGGAGGGTGCAAAGTGGGACGAATTGAAAATTAAGGTACCAAATAGATAGACTTTTCAAACGGGGATTCAAAGTGGGATTAACTGTATACTTAAGGGGGGTAAACATATTTTGGCCTAAAAGTTATTAGGTCAGTTTGTGGTCCCGTGGTGGATTATGCTCACTTCGCCCAAATTCTAAAATGTTTTCTTTTTCTTATTTTATGCAAAGGGTATTTTCAAAATAATTATATATATATATATATATATATATATATATATAAAAGCATTTCCTCATTATTTTGTATTTATTTAAATTTTCATTCATATATTTCTCCCCAGCAAGATGATATTGTGTCTTTCATAAATGATGAAATAAAAAGTGGAGCTGAGCCTTCAGCTTTCCGCAAAAATAGCATCGGTAGAGATGGAAATGGGACTAGCTACTGGTAAGTTCCTTGGAGACTTTTGACATGACAAAGAGGATGCTTGGGTCGCTAACTCGTTATTCTGCGAATGGCAGGTATGATGGGAGTACGGTTATTGGCCATAGATTATATAAAGAAGTTAACACATTCCACTGCAAGTCAAAAGTTAAGGGAAGCAGAGATGTACCAACAGGTCCAATAGTCAATTGTCAGTGGGAAACACTTGCAACAAACTTAGAGGAATTCAACAGAGTTGTGGTAAGTTTAGACTTAATGTTGATATTGGGGAAATAAACTTTAATCACTTTGGTTTTGCTGGTAATGTAGGATGAGTTCACATCAAGTAAATCAATTTTGGAAGTTGCTGTTGGTAAAGCGGTTGAAACGGAAGCTATTCCTGCTCTTAATAAACTTCAGAAGGTTTGTGTTTGTTTATATTTTGTATTACGTGAGGTGGCCAAGGGTCTTATCTGTTCTTGTTTCACCCACAGAAGAGAGAGAAGGAACTGCAACAGCAAGAAAGACAACAGAGGCTTCTCACTGGGTTCCGTACTTCTGGAATCACCCGTTCGTGCCGCAATCGCAGGCCAATCACATACACATTTGGTATGATGTTATGGTTTGCTTATGTACTTAAGATTTGATGAAATTAACAAAAAACATATTTTTATAATGCACTGACAGATTTCAAGACGTTTTGGAGTAATTTGTGTCTTGAAGTTCTGTAGGTTATATTGGGTGTTAATGCAGAATGGTGATAACTATTTTTAATAGAATGATGATAACTATGTTTAATATAATAGATTAACATTTTTTTTTGCTTCAAACAAACCGAAGATTATTGTAGATGTCTCGGAAAGGAATACAATGTACGACGCCTCAAACAAATGGATCAATCATTAGGTGTGAAGTCAAAAGGACAAGCTCATAGTGGGCTTTGTCAATCTAAAATCTTATTTAGTTATGTTAATCATGTGACTATGTTTGAACAACAAATCCTGCTCAGTCATCTGTGAGTGTGAATATGCGTCCTTTATGTATGTTTTTAATGAGATACGGTCATACTAGTGCTATATTTTGTTATTCATCTAATGTACTTCAATTGTTGGTTGTGTTTCTTGATAATGCTATATGTTAGATAGAATATGGGTTTTGAAACCACATACGCTTTGAAATAATGGTTGTTATTTGGAGTCTCCGAAAAATCATAGATGTACCAAACGGACAAAAGTGAAAATCTTCTCATCGTTGAACATGAATAAGATAGAAGTATGATGTAATAACGCAGCAGAATAGATAACAAGAATGGCTCAAACCAATTCTTTTGCAAGGAATCGCAATTCCTTAAAACAATAATCTCCTAAAAGATTATTCTGCAAGCCAAATTAATGACTTAGATAAACACACAAGATATAGGTTTTTGCAAAACTTGCAAAGAAATTAATTGATAAAAAGATCCCCTTACAAAATAGAAGTATAAGAGTACTTATAGGCTAGGAAATAACAAATAGAAACCTAACATGAAAAGGAAAACAAACAAGAAAAAGAAAAAGGAAAAGAAATAAACTCAAAAACAGACTTGCTTTGAAGAAATAGGAAACAAGCTTTGCACGGGAGTGCGTTTGATCTTACGGCCGTGCAGCAATTCTGCCAAGATTTGCACGTGCGTGTCTCCTCACATGTGTAGCCGTGCAACAATTACGGTAAGATTTGCGCGGGCGTGTCTCCTCCTATGCGCGGCCGTACAATCGCTGTGTCGCCAAAATTCTGCTGTTGCTTGAATTTCTGAACTGTCGCCCCATCCTTCTTCATTGCCGTCGAAACTTGACCCATCGATCATGTGCTACATCATGCTCCCCTACTTTAAAAGGATTCGTCCCTGATTCCGTGTCCACATAAAGAGGTCCATCCTCTTCATTGGCGTCATCCTCCCCACTATTGGGATCAATCCAACAATCTTCACAATCTTCTTCCTCATCCTCTTCGTTATTCTCCCTATCCATCATGTTAATCCCTTTGCGACATTGACTAGAAATATGACTCGGTTGGCCACACTTAAAGCACTTATTATCATAATTTTTTGCGTAAGGGTTAGAAGCCGGTTGCCCACTATTATGGGTGTTGATGTTTCGGCGAATCGGTGGGTAGATATAAAAAGAGAATTAAGGGATCGTTTTCTAACCGACGATTATGAGCAAGAATTTTATCGGAAGTTTTTGAATTGCGAGTAAGAGAGTCGAACGGTCAATGAATACGTCTTTGATTTTCATGCTATTACCGCTCGTTCGGACATGATGAGTTGGAAGTACAAAAAGTTGAAAGATTTGTTGGTGGTCTTCGTATCAGTATTAAGAACCAAGTAGAGTTGTCTACTAATCTTTCCATTAATGAAGCAATCACAAGGGCAAAAAATGTCGAGCGCCAACTATCCTCCACTTATCGCCCTCCAACGACGTTTAGGAAGTTTGGTGATGCATCTTCTTTGAGTTCCAAAAATCAATCGGCGGTTGATAATTCGGTTGTAGGTCAAGACAAAGCTTAAGTTTCGGGTCCCAAGGTCGATGATGGGAAGCAACGAACCCCCACCGCTCCCCAAGCTCCATCGGTTCGTCGAAACATCAACACCCATAATAGTGGGCAACCGACTTTTAACACTTACGCAAAAATTTTTGGTAACAAGTGCTTTAAGTTTGGCTAGGGTTATATTTCTAGTCAATATCGCAAAGGGATTAACATGGTGGATAGGGAGAGTAACAAAGAGGATGAGGAAGAAGATTGTGAAGATTGTTGGATTGATCCCAATAGTGGGGAGGATGGCGCCAATGAAGAGGATGAACATGAGTCTTATGTGGTTCGCAAACTTTTGTCGACTACACCTAAGGAAGAGGACAATCCGGAAAGACATAATATTTTTTGCACCAAAGGGAAGGTTCACAATTTCGATACTACAATCATTGTTGATAGCGGGAGTAGTGAGAACCTAATGACGCGTAGATTGGTAGAAAAGTTGAAGCTCGAGGTACGCAAACACCCTTCACCTTACTCCGTTGGGTGGATTAACAACGTCAACAATATTAAGGTATACGAGCAATGTTTTCTTCCTCTCTCTATTGGTAAATATAAGGATGAGGTTTTGTATGATATTGTTGATATGAACGCATGCCATGTGTTGTTGGGTAGACCTCAACAATTTGATCTTAATGTTGTGCATAAGGGGATGGATAATTTCCTAAGCTTCAAGAAAGATGGAATTTGTTTTCATTTATGCCCTTTAAAAGAAACTAGTTTTTGTGGTACGAAGAAGGTTAAGCTTATTGTTTCTTTATGCACTCCTAGAGAATTTGAAGATGATATGGTTGATGCTCCTTTTGTTCTTGCCGTGATTAGTAAGGGGATAACGGGGAAAGTTAGCTTGGTTCCTAAATCATTGCAATCACTATTGGATGAGTTTAGTGACATTATGCCCGATGACTTGCCTTTGGGGTTACCACCCTTACGTGATATTCAACATCACATTGATTTGGTTCCGGGTGCATCGTTACCTAATCTCCCGCATTATAGAATGAGCCCAGCGGAGCATGAGATTTTTGAGAGAACAAGTGGAGGATTTGTTGAAGAAGGGTTATATACAAGAAAGTGTCTTTGTGCCGTTCCGGCTTTACTTATTCCTAAGAAAGATGGTACTCAGCGTATGTGTGGATAGTAGGGCAATCAACAAGATTACAGTGAAGTATATATTTCCAATTCCTCGTTTGGATGATATGCTGGATATGCTTAGGGGTTCCAAAGTCTTCTCCAAAATCGATTTGAAGAGTGGTTATCATCAAGTGCACGTTAGGCCCGGGGTTGAATGGAAGACCGCTTTCAAAACAAAGGAGGGATTGGATGAATGGTCGGTGATGCCTTTTGGTTTGTCTAATGCTCTTAGTACTTTCATGAGATTGATGCATCAAGTATTGAAACCATTTAATGGCAAATTTTTGGTGGTATATTTTGATGACATTTTGATTTTTAGCAAGACAGAGAGAAGGAACATCTTGAGCATGTGCAAGCGGTTTTGCAAGTACTAAGAGAGAATGAGTTATATGTTTACCTCAAAAAGTGTTGTTTTATGTTGGATAAATTGTTGTTCTTGGGTTATGTTGTCTCTGCAGAAGATGGTATTCAAGTAGACGATGAGAAAGTTCGTGCTATTCGTGATTGGCCTATACCAAGGACGGTTAGGGAAGTACAAAGTTTTCATGGTCTTGCTACTTTTTATCGTCGTTTCATTCAAGATTTAGTACTATCACGGCACCAATTACGGAGTGTTTGAAGAAAAGGAAGCTTGCTTGGGGTGATGAAGCAATGGCTAGTTTCGCATTGATAAAGGAAAAATTGACTAGTGCACCATTACTAGTTTTGCCCGATTTTTCCAAACCATTTGAGCTTGAGACGGATGCTTCGGTGGCAGGCAAGGTAAGAAATCGGTGGCTTTTATGAGTCAAAGGTTGGAGGACGCGAAACGGAAATGGACTGCATATGTGCTTGAGTTCTATGCAGTGGTTCAAGCTATTAAGCATTGGGAGCAATATTTATTGCATCATGTGTTTATTCTTCATACCGATTAAAGTACATGAATGGTAAGCACTTTCTTAATCGTATGCATGTTTGATGGGTGGCTTATTTGCAGCAATTTACTTTTGTTATTCAACACAAGAGTGGACAACATAATAAGGTGGCGGATGCCTTGAGATTGAGACTTCGATCAAGTTTGTTGGTGACCATGCATACTACTGTCGTGGGATTTGATTGTTTAAAAGACCTATACGAGAATGATGCAGATTTTTCTGAAGAATGGGCCAAGTGTAGAGATGGGAATTCTATTGGTTTGTTTTTATTGCAGGAGGGGTTCTTGTTCTACACAGATAAACTTTGCATCCCTCAGGGTTCGGTTCGTGAGAGTCTTATCGCGGAGGTGCATATCACCGGTCATTATGGAAGAGACAAGACGGTTGAGTTGGTTATGAAGAAGTATTATTGGCCACGAATCCAAATAGACACATAAATTTGTTAAGAAGTGTATGGTGTGTCAAGTTAGCAAAGGGCAATCACAAAATACGGGCTTGTATACTCCTTTACCTATTCCGTAGGTCCTTGGAAGGATATTTCTATGGACTTTGTACTTGGGTTACCTCGTACACAACGGTCAAATGATTCGGTTTTTGTAGTTGTAGATCGTTTTTCTAAGAGGGCTCACTTCATTCTATGTCGAAAAACTTCGGATTCTCACATCGCGGGTTTGTTCTTCAAAGAGATTGTACGGTTGCATGGCATTCCAAAGACTATTATTTTCGACAGGGATACAAAATTTCTTAGTCATATTTGGTGTACTCTTCGGCGTATCTTTGGGACGGAGTTGCAATTTAGTAGTTCTTTTCACCCACGGATGCATGGGCAAACGGAGGTGGTTAATCGGACATTGGGCACCATGATTCGTTGTTTGTGTGGTGATCATCCAAAGAAGTGGGATTCGGTGTTGGCTCAAGCTGAGTTCGCTTTCAATAATATGCCAAATCGGACCATGAAGAAGTCTCCGTTTGAAGTTGTTTTTCAACAACCTCCAATGCATACTCTTGACTTGGTTCCTTTGCCAAAATTGTCGAGGTATAGTATTGCAGCCGAACATATGGTGGAGAGGATTGAGGCAGTTCAAAATGAGGTCAAGAAGAACATTGAGGCGGCATAGTATTGCAGCTGATACCAATTGATGTAATAACGCAATGGAATAGAAAACAAGAATGGCCTAAACCAATTATTCTGCAAGGAATCACAATTCCTTAAAACAATAATCTCCCAAAAGATTATTCTGCAAGCCAAATTAATGACTTAGATAAACACACAAGATGTAGGTTTTTGCAAAACTTGCAAAGAAATTAATTAATAAAAAGATCCCCCTTACAAAATAGAAGCATAAGAGTACTTATAGGCTAGGAAATAACAAATAGAAACCTAACATGAAAAGGAAAACAAACAAGAAAAAGAAAAAGGAAAAGAAATAAAGTCAAAACAGACTTGCTAAAGAAATAGGAAACAAGCTTTGCACGGGCGTGCGTCAAGCCTTGTACGGGCGTGTGTCAAGCCTTGCACGGACGTGCGTTGATCTTGCACGGCCGTAGAAGGATTATTTTAAAAACAAACTAGTGTATATTATATGCTTGCTTGTGTTTACATTTTGAACAACTGTTTTGACTGCATTTTCCAATCACATTTGAATGACCAATTTTTTATTTCTAATTTGCAGATGCGTATGACAAGGCTATTGATGAAGCCATACGACAAACGAAGTAAGTGATTTGTTGGTTACTTGGTTTTGTTGTTGCACTCGACTGATTAGTTTTTCTAGTTTCTTATCCATGTTTCACTTGCATGGCACAATGGCTGTCAGACATATGCTGCTTAAATCTGATTTGAAAAATACGAGTAATTTTCATAATCACCCCCAGAAAAAAAAACTTTGACAAATGATAAGATTCTTGATTTATATGAACATTCATGGAAAAGGGATTTCTTCACCTATGAATGAAGTTGGAGTGTTAAATTTCTGGTGTATTTACCAAACATGGTCCAGCATGAGCATATTTTTAATGTTTCTGGGTGTATAGTTATGAAAATGTTTGAAGGGAGGGAGTATAGGGACATGGTGGTGGTTGGTGGTGTTGAGACTGGCTATGGAGAGTGGCCTCGCATTTAATCACCATGGATGAGTGGATGACATATCTATCTACAAGCATTTATGTAGGTATATGACATGCATTTTCTTTCATCTGATCTAATCTTGATCTTTTTACCTCTCATCAACCACAAGCAAATGAATATAGCTAAAATATTGATTATGATACGGGGCATCTAATCAAAGCATTCGGGGAATCAGAATTTCATTGAAAGTGGGCAAGATCACTTTCATGAAAATTTACTAATTAAAGGGGGGGGGGGTGAGATTATTAGTGCATTTTTTACGTCCTGTTTGGAGTAACTAATTTTAGACCAATCATAAATCTCTCACGTCCTGTTTGGAGTAACTTTTCTCCAGTCTGGAATTACTTCGACAGTTACTTATTCAGAATTAAGCTTACAACTTCCAGCTTACCATCTTTAACCCTCTCATCTATAGTATAAATGAGAGTTGGGTGCTACAGTTGTTTGAACAGTGTCAAGCGGCGAAATTCCCATTTTGCCCTCATACATTTGTCCCTTTCCCATTTTGCCCTTAATTTTTTTTTTTTTTTAAATTAAAAAAAAAAATTAAAAAAAAAAAACACACCCGTGTCCTTGGACACGGGCATGTACTATCTATCTATAGTATAAATGAGAGTTGGGTGCTACAGTTGTTTGAACAGTGCCAAAGCGGTGAAATTCCCATTTTGGCCTCATACATTTGTCCCTTTCCCATTTTGCCCTTAAATTTTTTTTTTTAAATTAAAAAAAAACAAAAAAAAACACCCGTGTCCTTGGACACGGGCATGTACTAGTCTATTATAAAGAGAAGAACAAAATTAGTGGGGGATTATGCTTGTTTGAGCAGTCTCAATGCCAATAATGTATTCCTAGAAAGCAATACATGAAAGTCAACTTTTCATGTTTGGAATCACAGGATATTTTTCTTTTTCTCACTATGCTTCTGCTTCAGGAAGAGAAAAACTAACGAAGATCATAAACACACAAGAATTGTAACTCCTCCTAATGAGGCTTCAGATTCTGACCCCAAGTCAAGAGAAAGTGAGTTGACTGAAACTGATACTGATACTGATACGGAGAGTGACCAGATTAAAGGTGATGATACTGAAGGCACGAGTAGTGAGGAGGACTATAGTAGTGAAAAAGAAGATAATGATACCGACAAGGAAAACAAGAATCCTAGTAACAGGGATAATGCAAAACTCCATCCCAAGAACCAAGATTGGCCCAAAGGGTCCCGCCGAAGCAAGAGAGTTGCTGACATTGCTCCCAGTCCCGTTCCAGATATCAAAAAGTTAGGCGCAAAGAATAGTCTGAGGCAAAGGCCTAATCATAACACTGCCTTTGAGTCTACTATAGTCCCTGATTCAGAAGATGAAGGAAGCCCATCTTGAAAACGTTAAAACTGGTACGGTAATACATCTTTTTGTGGAAGTTTCTATTATTATAGCTTCCATTTTTGCTCGAGCTGAAACCGAAATAGAATCAAGTTTTTTTTTTTTTAGCTGAAGGGGATTAGTAGTTTGAATAGAGCTGGCTTAAGATAGTCTTTTGGTTCATGTAAGGTTATGAACATGAAAACTACTTTTTATTTTGTTCAGTTAAGATGTGTTTGGATGGAGTTAGAATATGTTGAGAATTTAAAGTTCGTGGGAACAGCAATCAGCTAGAATTCAAATTTATGCTGTTGTATTTTTTGGCCCACAAACATCATTATTATACATTTAGACCCCTTGAGTACTCCCTTTTGTCTGCCAAATTTTTCATTTCAAATTGAATGTCAGATTGACGGACGGGAAAGTAATACTCCCTTTGTTCTGAAATTAAGAATTTTTTTGTATCAAAAATGAATGTCATTTTTGTAAAAAATTGTCTCTAAACATTTTTTTATTGAATTTCTTTTGCTATTCATTTTATTGTCACAAAACTAAATGTTTAGAAAGGGGCAAATTGTAATTTGATAACCTGAGTTTTATACACAATTGCAATACCCTACCCGAATTTTAAAACGTTTCAATTAGATTCCTAAGTTTGTCATTTTGTTGTAATTAGATGTAAAAACTAACAAATCATTAAATTTTAAACGAAATAGTACACACATGCATCACACATGACTTTTAGAAGGGGAATGTTGGTCGAAAAGTATATCTATTATCTCTTTTAAACTAACCTATCCCCAAATTAAACACCATCCAAATCCAAACCCATTTTCAGATTCACCCCCCCCCCCCACCACCCCAGCCAACCCCTTTTCAACCCACTATTGCCTAACCACTTAAATCCGACCACCGTCTCCACCCACAACCCCCATGGTCGGCATTGTCTATCGAACCCACCACTCATCTCAAACCCAACAAACACCATCCCATGATCCCCACCACAACTAACCACCATAAACACTCTAAGATAATATCAAAATTACCCAACAAATAAAAAATCAAATCAATTTCATTTCCATTTCAAATTCAGATTCATTGGATTCATTATTGTAGATTCCTACAAAATCTGTTGAACCTAGGATGTTTCGTCCACCCACCCCTTGACGATTCCAAGATCTCTGAAGCCTTTGCTAGTCGATGCTTTCACCAAAGCTCTCTCCGACAACCTAGTCGACCATGAATTCGTCTACTAAATTTTGAAGGGTGATGAGCACGGACCTTTCAGACCGGGCCCAAGCTCGTTCTGGTCCAAATGCCAAGTATGACATGGCACCTCTGTGACCGCGATCATCAAGACCACGTTGACCACATTGATCGCGGTCTAATACCAGACTCCCAATTAGATACCAGACTCCCGATTAATATCAATCTTATGAGACACTCCGTACAAGCTCTGACACCAGCTAGCAAGTCTGTCACTATCACATTAAATGGCGGCTCAGGCGCGTATCACGCGCGTAAGGCGCCGCACCAGCTGTCACCTGTCTTCCTGTCCTTGTCCAATCAGAGACATCCACCTACAATACTCCGTGCTTTATTGTACGAGCCACCAAGCGCGGTCAAAGGCTAATATCTCCCAAAAGGCTGATGTCATCCAATTACCCTCTCTCACTATATATACTCTCATTTGTCCTCTTGTGTAAGGTAAGTCTCATTATCTAAACCCTAACACATAAACACACCAAGAAATTCTAATTCTTATATCTCACTTATCAAACAGTCAAAGGTTTTACTCTTACACCCGAGGGCCTGATTCGAAATTAACCCTGACTTGGTATCTAATAGTGATTGTTTGTGTTGTGATTTAGGTACAACTTCCATATAAGCCAGTTATTCATCCTTGTGAGGCCCCAAAAGTTGTGGCGTCATCAAAGGGAGCTTGAGAGAAGAGGAAGGAGAGGGGACGAGGGGCAGGGGAGGGAAGTTGGAAAAAGAGGACGGAGGAAGAGGCGGCAGTGGGAGGAGCGGCTGGCCGGAGGTTCATGATTACATGGAGACGAGGGGGGTGAAGTAGGAGAGGATACTTCAAGCTTTATTGGGAAGGAAATGGGAAAGATCAGGAGGAGTAGGAAAAATTTCATTAGGAAATGGTTATTTTTTTTCTAAAATAAACTACTCCCTCCGTCCCAGACCATGGGTATATGGGGTGGATTTCACGCTTCTTCTTAAGAAATTTTTAAAAAAATGAATAAAAGTTAAATGTGAGATAGGAAATAGTAGTTAAATGTGTGGTAGGAAATAGGAGAGAGAATATAAAAGTTAAATATGTTGTAGGGAATAGGAGAGAGAATGTAAAAGTTAAAAATATTTAATAGGAGAGAGAATGAGTGGGAGGAATAGTAGTTAAATGTGTGGTAGGGAATAGGAGAGAGAATGTATAAGGGTATAATGAATGGTTTTTTTGTAAATATATGGAATTGATAAGGGTATAAATATATTCAAAAACTTGCCATTTATGGAAATGAACTCTTGGTCTGGGACGGACCAAAAGGGAAAGATGAACCCTTGGTCTGGGACGGAGGGAGTATTTATTTATGATTAATGTTTTCAAGAGAATTTATTTAAGATTATAAATAATTAATCTAATAATTACTATGTATATTTAAATTTGATTATTTAATACATTTAAAAAAAATTAAAGTATTAGCATATGACCTCTCAAAAACTAATATTCATTTTATATTTATTAAAAATTATTATTATTATTATTTTCAATAATTTATTAAATGGTAAAATATAAATTTAATTAATAAGAAAATTATGGTCAAGAGAAAAATTATAAGCAAATTGCAATTCAGTAACCTGCCTTTTGGTTAGCTTGCACAAATTCTCATGAAATGACCAAAATGCCCCTTTAAAAGTTACTTGTCGTGCACACATGTGTTCCATTCCGTTTAAAATTTAACGATTCGTTAGTTTTTACAACTAATTGCATCAAAATTGACAAACTTAGGAATCAGATTGACACGTTTTAAAACTCGGGTAGTGTATTGCAACTGTGTGTAAAACTCAGGTTATCAAATTGCAATTTGCCCGTTTAAAAAGTGAATAATAAGAATATTTATACATCTTTGTCATTAAAATATATAAAATGCATACATTTTCAGAGTGTTTCTTAAAATAAATTTTGGACATTTATTTAGGTACGAAAGAAGTACAATATTTCTTTCAATTTAGAAATAAATTATAATATTATTGAAAATGGAATTACAAGTGACAATTTAGGACATGAAATCATGGAGGTTCTTCTAAATGGGGCATGGCATTTTTTTTTGGGGCCACGTCAGGGATTTATATGTATTTTTTTTTCACCGGTCAAGAATTTTTTGACGAAATTCGTTAAAATTATTCATGTGTCAAGTAAGTGATTAATAAATCGTTAGTTTAGATTGTCACCAACTTTTAATGAGCTAAATTACACATTTTAAAAATGAGGGGAGAATGAACTTAAAAAAAAAGAAGATAGATCGCCTTCATTTCTCTCCCTCTCTCTCATCACTCTTCGGGAACCCTCCCCAACCCCGCCCCTTCCCTTCCCCTTCCACCCCTCCCCTCTTTACCCCACTCTTCTCCTCCCTGCCACGCTGTCGCCCTCACATGGCATTTTTCATTAACACCTCGCTGCTCCTAATTCAAGATCTACATTGCCTTTTTTTGTATTCGTGTTCCCCTCCACCATATTATTATAGAAAGAAATTTTTTGTTCAAAAAAAAAAAAAAAGATATGTTTATTTTAAGCTTTAATATATTATTAATGTTTCAATTTTTCCTTGATTATTAACCCTTTTGATTTTCAATAAACTCTTAGGAAAATCAATTTCAAACTAACTAATATGTTAATCATGTGCTTGACACATGTGCATATAACAAGATTTCTAACAAATTCTGTCAAAAAGCTTTTAGTTGGCGAAAAAAAAAAAAACGTATTAAGCCCCAATGTGGTAAAAAGAACATAAGACCCAATACGAAGAATTCCATAATTTCAAATCCTAAATTGCCATTTCCCTATTAAGAATTGATAATAACATGGTGTTCTAACCAATTTTGGAATATGACTATAATTACTCCCACCGTTCCTCATACCATTTTTATTTTTCTGCTTTGGACATCCCATATGCCATTTCTATTTCTCAAAATGACAAATAATATTTTCTATTTATTTCACTAATTATTTCTCATACTTAACTTTACACTCATAACAACGATCAATTTACAATTTTCATTGCTCATTCTTTCTCCTATCTCACTTTTCATACTTATAACGCTTACACCACTAACACTTTATCTTAATCTACACGCCAAAACACAAATGGAACTGGTATGCGGGACGGAGGGAGTAGGGATTAAGTTGTCTTTTACTAAGGGTCCGCTCCTGAGATTTTTAGGGAGGTGAAGGGAAGGGAGGGGGAGGAAATGGCGGTAGCATTTCTTTCCTCCCCAATTCGCGCACAAACGGGAAGATTGAAATGGACGGAAATGAGCGCCTCATTTCCTGTTGGAAAAGTATGTTGTGTGTGAAGAAAATTGTGTACATTTCCTTGGAAAAATCGTTTGTCGTTGGACAAAGATTATTGTGGGTTCATATTCTACTCCGTGAGAACATGAAAATGATATTTTATTTGTTCAATTTGAAGATTGAATGATAAAAATATTACAGCTTAAATAAATGGATGAAAGTTGGAAATGTGAGTTTGTCTCACATGTGAAAAGAATGGAAAAACTAGTTGATAGTTTTGGCCATTTTTATTCTTTTAATTCAAGATTAATTCCAAGAATAACTTTCAAAGTTAATGTCCATTTATGATTGGCAAATGAAACTCCAAGAATAAATTGATGGCAATGTTAATTGTTGAATTAAGATGATCATCAATATGTGGATTAATTGGAGAGTTAATCCTTGGGGAGTTTTGAGCTATAAAAGAAATACCCACAACTCTTTGAAGAAGAGAGAAAAAAAAAAATAGAGAAAAAGATAAGAGGAAAACACACAAAAAGAAGCTTTTTCCATCAATCTTCTTCTATCCTCTTGCAATTCGTTCATCTTCTTCCTTTGCCCTCCTTGAATAATTGGAATGGTGATATTGTCCAAGCATATTAGTTCATTTCGCCGGAAAGCTCAAGTGCGAAGTGGTTCCGGTTAATCCGTTTTATCCTGGGAGACTAACGCCCGTTGAGACGTCAAGCACTCGTACTCGTAGAGAGGAGGACGAATTAGTCTTAAGGAGAGTGTGTTCTCACACGACTCGGATACAAGAGATTAAAGATGGACAAACCCAATGAAGAGATCAAATACGGTTGTATCTTTCTTTTTATGGTTTTTCAGAATTGTTGTATATTATATTTTCAATGTTGTAATTTGTTTTCCTTTCTATATTTTCAAGATTTTTCTAACATTTCCTTCCCTTTCCCTCCTCAAGAAAATTCAGGAGCACCATCAGTGAGGAAATTCTCCCATATTTCCTCTCTTTTCCTTCACTTCCCCTCCATTTTTAGACTCGGGAGCGGACCCTAAATGTTATTTTTGTTATTAAAAAAGGGTTCGCGTACTAACGAATTAGGTGGGTGTTTTCCATCCCTGCACCACGAAAACTGAGAATGCGCCAAAATGGCATGCCGGCCCTTTTCACCCGCCGCCGGCGAAAGCTTCTTCCTTTCCACAATTTTCTCCACTGCTTCTCCTATCCCATTCTCTACCCTTTCAAGATTCCCTACTAATCATCGCAATCCCAAAATGTTTGAGAATGTTACTAAACTCGACCAAGCCCTCCAACTGTTTGACGAAATGCTCCAAAGTAAGCCCCGCCCTTCCATTATTCAATTTTCCCGTCTTATTTCTGTCATTGTCAGGATGAAGCATTATTCACCCTCTCTTTCTCTTTTGAATCAATTGCATCTGCTGGGTATTTCAAATTTGTATACCATTAGTATTTCCATTAATTGCTATTGCCATCTGAACCTGTTGAGTTATGGGTTTGCCATGTTGGGTCGAACCTTCAAGCTTGGTTATGTTCCTGACATTGTTACCTTTACCACTCTTATAAATGGTCTTGCTTTAGAAGGTAGGATTGTTGATGCTGCTGAACTATTCAAGAAATTGGTCAGACAGAAAATTTGTGAACCTACTGAAGTTACATATGGGACTATTATGAATGGCCTATGTAAATCTGGGAAAACAATCATGGCTATTAACTTACTCAGAGCAATGGAAAAAGAAGGTTTTACGGCTAACATGATATCCTATAGCACAATTATTGATGGTCTGTGCAAGGACAAAATGATCGATGATGCTTTGAAACTCCTACAAGAAATGATTGACAAAAGCATTTTGCCAAATGTCGTTACTTACACCTCTTTGATTCAGGGTCTCTGTTACTTGAGTCGTTGGGGAGAGGCCACAAAAATGCTAGATGAGATGCACAAGAAACAAATCTATCCTAATGTACGCACTTATACTATATTAGTGGATGCATATTGTAAGGAAGGAAAGATGAAAGACGCCGAGGATATCATCCTTAAAATGATTCAATATGGTGAGAGACCAGATGTAGTTACCTATAACTCACTAATGGATGGTTATTGCTTGCAAGGGAAAATGAGTGAGGCGAATAAAGTATTTTGCTCCATGGTTCATAGGGGCATTGTGCCTGACATATTTAGCTATAGCACTTTAATAAATGGCTTTTGCAAGAAGGCACATATGGATGAAGCGATGCATCTATTCCGGAAAGTTGTTCGCAATGGAATGAAGCCCAATATTGCTACTTATAGCACCCTGTTACAGGGATTGTTTAAATTGGGCAAATATAAAACTGCTTGGGGTTTACTAGCGAAGATGCAAGCTGATGGTCTAACTCCTAATCATTGCACCTACTCTATCGTGCTTGACGGGATGTGCAAAAACAACCAGATTGCGAAAGCATTGTCTTTGTTTCGTTCATTGGAAACTCTTGGATCGAGTTCAAATGTTCATCATTACACCATTCTTATTCATGCTACCAGTAAGAGTGGGAACTTTGATACTGCAAGTGATCTATTTGAAGAACTTTGTTCCAAAGGTCTGCAACCCAACGTTTGGACGTATACCGCGCTCATATTTGGGCTATGTCAAGAAGGCCTTGTGGAGAAAGCAAAAGAATTACTTATCAAAATGGAAGAAAATGGTTGTATACCAGACGATGTTACTCACAATATTATACTTCAAGGACTTCTGAAGAAGAATGCGGGTCATGAGGCTGTTACACTTCTAGGAAAACTGGTTGAAACGGGTTTCTCACCTGATGATAAAACTCTTTCCATGATAGTTGATATACTCCCAGCTGAAGGACAAGATTCTACTCTACTCAACATAGTTCGCAAGTTTGCACCAAAGGATAAAAATGAAAATTCCCCCAACTCATGAGAAGCTGCATGAACGATAAGAGGACCGTATATTGTTTACAAATTATTCGACGTTATGAGAAATGGGTCGAAGGAGTTTCTCTCCGGAGTTTCTACTCTTTCCAGGTTAGTAGGTACTCTAGGTAAGCACTAGCTCCTACTATTTTCAAAATGAGATACTTCCCACTCGGTATAAGCAAATGTTAGTGGGTATGCTTTAAGTAAGCATCATGTTTCTGCAAGCTTTATCTTTTTGGGTCTTGGTTGTTTTGCTAATGAATATTCCAGAGACCATGTAATGTAAAGGGCTATAAACTCTTAATTAGTGTAATTATACTTGTATCATATTCCTAAACATTCCTGAGAAATGTTGTATTAAACACAAATTTGGGAACTTTACATGGTAAATAAGCTTGATGAAGCTGTTTTTTGGTTTAATAAAATGTCACCACTGCAGCCTACCATTTTAGAATTTCTCTTGTGGGGAACTATATAATAAGGAACTGTATTCACGAATGAAAATAATTTTGTTGTAATTTAAACTATACTATCAAGGTATTCTCCATTTTATAAGTTCTTATTGTACAATTTCTGTGGAAGAATTTGAGTCAGAAGTTGGTTATTATACAGTTTCTCTTGACAGAATTTGAGTCAGTAAATAAATACCACTCGTAGAAGTACCGAATGTAGTTGGAGGTAAGCGAAAGTTGTAGTTCTAACATTGTTTCCCTTTTCACCTTGCTTTTGCCAGTTGGAATGTCATTGAAACCAGTTGAAGTAATCACTTGCATAAGTTCCAAATGGAGCTCAGCAAAAGGTGTAATTCCAACAAAGGCAGCATTACATAAGACTGGATCTGAGTCTTTCCTTCATGCTCACTGCCCGAAGGATGAAGTCAAGCAACACGTGAAATCAAGGCCAGGGTCTTCAAAAAGAAAAAGACTCTTGCCTACATGCTCATTACCCGTAGGAGGTACATTCAGTTGGGAGTGATTTCAAGTTGTCAATTTCCCTTTTGCTCTATATATTTCTAACTTTTACTCCCTCTGTCCCCGTAAAGATGTTCCCATTTCAAAAAGATTTTCCCATATCCATAATTGAATGCTAAAACCATTGAACTTTGGGAAAATTACCGTTGGGTCCTTCATCCTAAGTGAAAAGATTAATCTAGACAAGTATTTTGAAATTTAACCGACTAGTCCGGCATCATAATCAAAATTCCATCTAGTCCTTCCCTACCAACACACCCTCTCATCCACACACGACACACACATACACACACTCTCTCTCTAATTTCTCTCTACTTTCTGTCTCTTTCTTCTTCATCTCCGGCGATCTCTCGCCTCCCATCGCCGGCTACCACCCCTTCCGGCGACCCTTCCCCTTCCCCTCCGGCGACCTCCCCGCTGTCTCTCCCTCCACCTTCTTCACTGGATTTCGTCGCCGACGCGAGCTAGAACGGCGACGACGTTATCGTTTTGAAACAGTAAATGGTAGCTTCACTGTCTACATCAATCTTCCGTGCCATAGCGTTGATATTGATCCGCTTACCGATTGGCAACCACATTTGGCGGCGAGAACTGGTTTTCAGTTGTGGTTTTAGGAGGATGAGATGTTATTTGGACATAAACATTGGAGGGGAGTTGGCCAGAAGGATGGTCGTTGAGCTTTTTAACGACGTCATTCCCAAAACCGCCGACAATTTCAGAGCTCTCCGTAGCGGCGAGAAGGGCATTGCCCTTAACACTGCCGTTCCCCTCCATTACAAGGTCTCTATGTTTGTGTTATATTTTTCTTTTTTTACTTTTCCCCTTCTGCAGATTCAGGTATTTGAACCTTCAGTATTCTTGGGGTAGAACCTGGAGCATCTGACTCCGAACTATTGAAAGCATACAGGAGACTTTCTATTCTATACCACCTTGATAAAAATCCAGATCCAAGTTGAAAATGTTTCAGTTCGTTAGCAAGCATGATGCATCTGAGTTCATCTGGTGACTTGATAACAGTAACTTTTTGTGCTTTTGCTTAAATCCAGGGGAATTTGACCCGAAAGTTCCTTTAGGAACAAATTACTTCCCCTCAAGTTCCTCATTAAATCGAAATGACCTAGAAGTTCTTATGCAGTAATATATAATACTGCATGCAATATTATTATATTCACTCATATGCGAATATAATACTGCATCTATAATACAATATGGTGAAGGAACTTCTTGGACATTATGATACTTTTTTAGAACTTCCCGGTCACTCTCCCTAAATCCAGAGGCCAATAAGTATTTTGTGGAATTCATTGATTAAGTTGCAAAGTTGATTTTGCTGTATTTGCGTTCATTGATTAAGCTGCAGATTGATTCTGCAAATATCACCCATTAGCATTCTGTTGTTGTTTACGTTGTTGTATTTAGAAACATTAACTCCTTTTCGAGTAGTCGATTTTTTTGTCCTTTTGATTCTTCTCATTCCGACTAGATCTATTACTACAAATTTTCAGATTTGTGAAGTTAACTAAAAACAACCGTAAACTTAATTAAAAAATGACAGTGAACTTAACTAAAAATAACTGTGAAGTTAACAAATATGTCAAATAATTTCATAAAATTCAAAAATAGAGGTCATAATAAAAGACTAAAAACAACTGTAAACTTAACTAAAAATAACTGTGAACTTTACAAATATGTCAAATAATCTTATAAAATTGCAAAAATAGAGGCCCTAAAAGACTAAAAACAACAGTGAACTTAAGTAAAAATAACTGTGAACATAACAAAAATGTCAAGTAATCTCATAAAATTGCAAAAATAAAGGACTAAAACAACTGTGAACTTAACAAAAAACATCGGTTAACGTAAGTAAAAACAACTTTGAACATAACAAATATGTCAAACAATCTCATAAAATTGCAAAAATAGAGGCCATAAAGACTAAAACAACTGTGAACTTAACAAAAAACAACAGCGAACTTAACAAATAGGTCAAATAATCTCATAAAATTGAAAAAAATAAAGGCTATAAAATACTAAAAACAACTGTGAACTTAACAAAAAACAACATTGAACTTAACAAATGGGTCAAATAATCTCATAAGATTGCAAAATAAAGGCTATAAAAGACAAAAAACAACTGTGATCTTAACTAAAACAACTGTGAACTTAACTAAAAAAAAATCTGTAAATTGAGTAAATGATAGTCATTTTCATGCAGAAATTATGAATTTAGCTAAAACTGTTGGGTTTCGAGGGTCCATGCGCAGCAGAAGAATGCAAATTAACTCGAAAACCCGGAGCCTAGGATCCGTTCTAGATGATTAATTAAGAAGGATGAAATAGAATAACCAACCTTGTGTGCTTTTGTCGTTGATAAACGCGTTCCAACTCCAGATTGAAGAACTAGTGAATTCTCGATGAACGATCCTTGAATCACGAACGTTAGATCTTGATTGGCGAAGATCCTCTATGTGTATCCACGCGTTGAACGAACCCTAGAACAATTCTAGGTGGATTGCTAGATCCTTTGATTGAAACTCCTTTCAATCAATGAAGAAATAAGGAATTGGTGTTTTGATTTCTCAATTCACAATTGAAAATCTCTCTCTTTTGTGTTTCTCTAAACCCAAAACGTGAGTATATATGCTAGGGCAACCAAGGGTTTGTATTTATACGTTATAAATATTTTCCCTTCGAGAAAACCCTAATTTTAAGTCAATTACGTATCAGTCCAGCGCCGACGGGACGACTCGTCCCCCAGGGCACAAGTCGTCCCCTTCCACAATGCTTCTGATACATTCGTCCCACTTAAGGGCAATAGTTGGTACAAACCCAGGGCACGAGTCGTCCCTATGGACACGACTCATCCCCATGGGCACGAGTCGTCCCTCAGGACACTCCCTCAGATACTGGCTCGTCCCGGGCGAAGGAATAGTTGGTTCTGGCCTGGGGACGAGTCGTCCCCTGTGTACAAAAACTCCATATTCTTCATTTTTGACAATTCGTTCGATGCGTGTGACACCATAGGACTATATTATGCTGGCAATGAGTTCGATCACATCGATCCTCATAAGACATGAGCGGACTCTAGCAAGCCATCATGCCTACCCAAATAATATAATATCAAGTTCAATTTCCTACACAGAACATATCACAATCCCATTGTCACACGATGTTATATTGAACATGAGTCATGGTCCACGTCAACTCATATTGTTCAATGCTTTCTCGTTACTAAGTAAATTGATCAATCGAATGATATTAATCACATTAATTCATTCGGACATGGCTATGTACATCATCAATCTTACTTACGAGTGGCCAAGCAAACATCTCTCTTTACGAGGGACAAAATTTCATCTTGACTTATCATTCTTTCCAACAAGAATCGTATCATGCCAATAATAGCCCTTATTGTTATCCGGTTAAAGACAACGTTAAACTATATCAAACACAATATTCATCGAGTGGAAGACGATGATAATCTCAAGTCAAATGATATCAATGATATGACTATATGAGATTTAATTATGACATTTGATCATGACATAAATCTCATAATGGGTCAAGTCCAGTACCTTGTTCTCTAACAAGTACCCATGAATCTAATGTGCATCTCCATGCATATAATCATCACATGATTATCCATTAGACTTCATACTAGTGCTTCTTAAGTATTAGGGACACGATTATTACAATAAACATGCAAACATATATAATAATCAAAGTAACAATCTCTTATATAAATGAATAATGACATTACATATAAGTCTATCTCTATAGGCCTAGGGCACTAACACCTACAATCTCCCACTTGCACTAGGCCCAATCATTCATGTATCTTATACCCATGGACCTAACATGACCATCATGTTTAGCTTGTGACAAAGGCTTGGTGAGAGGGTCTGCAATGTTGTCATCCGTAGGTACCTTGCATATCTTAACGTCTTCCCTTTCACAGATTTCTCGAATGAGGTGGAAATATCTCAAAATGTGTTTGGATCGTTGATGTGACCTTGGTTCTTTTACTTGGGCAATAGCACCATTATTGTCACAATAAAGCTCTATCGGGTTAGTGATACTCGGAACGACTTCTAAGTCACTAACGAACTTCTTGATCCAAACCGCCTCCTTAGTCGCATCCGATGCTGCTATTTATTCGGCTTCGGTTGTAGAATCAGCAACAGTGCTTTGCTTGGAACTCTTCCAACAAACGGCACTTCCATTTAGCATAGTCACGAACCCAGACTGCGATCTAAAGTCATCTTTGTCGGTTTGGAAGCTAGCATCTGTGTAACCCTTTACAACCAGATCATCTTCCATTTCTCCAAATATCAAGAATACATCCTTAGTTCTTCTCAAGTACTTAAGGATATTCTTGACTGCTATCGATGGTTCTCACCGGGATCGGGCGAGTATCTACTCGTCATGCTTAGAGCATACGAGACATCAGGTCTAGTACATAACATGGCATACATGATAGATCCAATTGCCGAATCATATGGAATATCACTCATTCTCTTTCGCTCAGCATTTGTCTTAGAATGATGACTCTTGCTAAGAGTAATGCCATGTCCCATTGGCAAGTTCCCTCTCTTAGAATTTTCCATACGGAATCTTCTAAGGACCTTGTCAATATATGTACTTTGACATAAACCAATCATCCTTCTTGATCTATCTCTATAGATCTTGATACCTAGGATATAAGCCGCTTCACCCATATCTTTCATTGAAAAATATTTTCCTAACCGAGGACTTGACGGTCTCGAAGTGCGGGAACATTGTTTCAATGAGCAAGATGCCATCGACATATAACACCGAAATAGTTCTATGCTCCCACTTATTTTCTTGTATACACAAGGCTCATCTTCGTTTTTGATGAAGCCAAACTCTTTGACTGATTCATCAAAACGCAGATTCCAACTCCTCGAAGCTTGCTTTAACTCATAAATGGATCTCTGCAACTTACATACTTTATTAGAATTCTTTGGATCGATAAACCCTTCAGGCTGTATCATGTATACATCCTCAAGTAGGTTTAGTTAAGAAACTTTGTTTTGACGTCCATTTGCCATATCTCATAGTCATAATATGCGGTATGGCAATTAAGATTCTAATAGACTTAAGCATTGCTACGGGCGAAAATGTTTCATCATAGTCGACGCCGTGAATCTTGCTATACCCACTTAGCAGCAAGCCTAGCCTTGTAAGTATGTACCTTCCCATCCATGTCGGTTTTCTTTTTGAAAACCCATTTGCACCCTATGGTTTTTACACCTTCAGGTGGATCAATCAAGTTCCAAACTTGATTATCATACATGGATTTGATCTCGGATTCCATGGCTCCTAGCCACTTGTCCGAATCAGGAGTGGACATCGCCTCTTGATAGGAAGTAGGTTCATCATTCTCAATGATTTCTACTCGTTACTTTCCATCATGAGAAATTCATCTCTCTCAGGTTCGGATCGTATCCTATCCGATCTGCGAAGAACTTGTGTATCTTGAACCGGTTTCACAACTGCTTGTGAATTTGGTTCCGTCTCTACTATTGGTTCCTTGTCATTTTCGGGTTCTTGAATTTCTTCAAGATCAATTTTACTCCCACTAGTTTCTTTAGAGAGAAACTCTTTCTCTAGAAAGACACCATGTCGAGCAACAAACACTTTGTTCTCGGATCGGTTGTAAAATTGATATCCTTTTGTTTCCTTAGGATAACCAACGAAAATACATTTATCAGATCTGGGTGCAAGCTTATTTTCAGAAACCATTTTCTTTACATAAGCTTCACATCCCCAAATCTTCATGAAAGATAAACTAGGTTTTCTTCCATGCCACATCTCATGTGGGGTCTTAGGAGCCGATTTAGTAGGGACCTTATTAAGTGTGAAAGTTTGTTTCAGTGCATGTCCCCAAAAGGAAATAGGAAGGTTAACTTGACTCATCATCGATCGAACTATATCTAATAGAGTTCGATTTCTCCTCTCGGACACACCATTCCATTGTGGTTTTCCGGGTGAAGTAAGTTCTGAAACAATTCCACAACTTTTAAGATGATCGTCAAATTCTTGGCTTAAATATTCACCACCTCGATCGGATCGAAGTGTTTTAATAGTTTTGCCAAGTTGATTTTGTACTTCATTTTGAAATATTCTAAATATCTCAAATGCTTCACTTTTGTACTTCATCAGATAGACATAGCCATATCTAGATAAGTCATCAGTGAACGTTATGAAGTACCGAAATCCTCCCCTAGCAATGCTATTCATTGGTCCACATACATCAGTATGTATGAGAGCCAACAAATCACTAGCCCTTTCACTACTCTTAGTAAAAGGTGCTTTAGTCATCTTGCCCAATAAACAAGATTCGCAAACATCATATGATTCATAATCATATGAGTCTAAATATCCATCTTTATGGAGTTTAGAGACGCGTTTCTCATTTATGTGACCAAGACGGCAATGCCATTTAAATGTGTTGTTCACATTATTTGGTTTAGATTTCTTATTAACATGATAGACATTTTCAACATTATTTTCAACATCTAAGACATAAAGGCCATTAAAAGAATGTGCAATACAATAAAGCATATCATTCAAATAAATGGAAAATTTCTTATTCTTAATAAGAAAACTATAACCTTCATTGTCTAAACAAGAAATTGAAATAATGTTTCTGCTCAAATCCGGAACATAATAGCAATTATTTAAAACTAATATTAGTCCGCTAGGTAAAGCGACTTCATAAGTCCCTACGGCTAATGTAGCAACTCTTGCTCCATTTCCAACACGTATGTCTACTTCACCTTCTTTGAGCGACCTTCTATTCTTTAGTCCCTGCACATTTAAACAAATGTGAGATCCACATCCGGTATCTAATACCCAAGAACTAGAAGTAGAAAGTAGAATATCTATCACATAGATACCTGAAGTCATGGCAATCTCATTGCCCTTCTTCTTCAGTCCTTCCTGATAAACCTTCCAGTTACGCCTCCAATGCCCAGTTTCCTTGCAATGGTAGCAAACCGCATCCTTATAGGATTTGGGTTGAGGCTTCTCAACAACGGCAACCTTTGCCTCCGGTTTAGCAACTTTTGCTTTAACCTTGGTTTTCTTGAACCCCTTTCCTTTATTCACCATCAACACTTGATTGGTTTTCTTGGCGATATTGTTCTCTGCATTCTTAAGCATCCCATGCAATTCAGACATAGATTTATTCATCCCATTCATGTTATAATTCATAACAAGCGATTATAACTTTCGGGGAGTGAATGCGATATCATATCCGTAGCCGGTTTCATTTGGATAGGATATCCAAGCCTCTCAAGATGTTCGAGGTGACCCTTCATCTTCAACACATGAGGCCCAACGGGTTGTCCTTCAATCATCTTACATGAATGAAGAGCCTTCATGGTGTCAAATCTTTCTGACGTGCTTGCATTTGGAACATTTCCTTGAAATGATTTCCCAAATCATAAGCATCCATGTGTTGAGGTCCTTACGAAGGGCCTTACACGTAATGGTAAGCGGCATTAAGCAACCAACATCAATAGAATCATCCATATGTTTCTTGTGTTGATCCTTTTCGGCTCGAGTTCCATTAGCGGCGAGGCTCGGGTGGAACGGGTCCATCGAGAATGTACAACTTCCTTTCCTGTTTGAGAACAATTCTCAAACTGCGGATCCAATCCACATAGTTGTTGTCATTCTCTTCTAACTTGTCCTTCTCGTGGGTGATCGCGTGTGACGAGTTTGATTAGTGTTTACAGCCATTGATCTACAAAGATATGCAAAAAATATGAACACATATAAGTACCTATTTCATTTAAGAGATTTAAATATCGTATTTCATAAATACTCCCACTAAATTATATAACCTTCTTATACAATCATGCATAATATAATTTAATAGGCTAAGATCCAACTTTAATTTAATTTCAAGTCGGCTATGGCACGACTGCTCAAAATTAAACTAAAAAGGTAGATAACATTTATCAATCATATCAACATATGACTCTTAGATCCTTTATGAGATTATAGACATCATATGTCACATGTTTCAATCTCATCTTATGCCTTAGGCCCAAAACTGTTTTGATAGCCTAATTGAGTTCAACCATTTTAAACGTATATCAATCACCGTTTGCTCATCTTGATCATACAAAGATAGAATTAATGTACCTCGCTATGGCGTAGCCTACATAAAACTATCCGTGTACTCACAAGTGTTTAAAATGGGTGGCATAAACAAACTCAAATTTCAATGAAGGTTCAATTTTCATGTTTATCAATTAACATGGCAAGGTTGATTCATGAAAATTATATGAGCATAATTATGAACATGGAATGATGCATCACAAATCACATTTGATGTGTAATTACTAGTACGTGGCATTGTAATCCAATGTTATCCCACACTTCCAAGAAGTGCCTGTGGGGAAGATTTTGGTTTCCAGCCCATATACTAAGTAATACTTCACACTACAAAAAAAAATACTTTTAGGGACCGTAATTTTAAGGTCGGGTTAATTGGACAGTCCCCAATATTCACTTAATATGTCAGCCCATTTTAATTTATGGTTTGGGTCGATCAAGCTCGTCCTAAAATCCCTAAAATTGATCAACTTAAAAATTAAAAAAAGAAAAACCCTAATCCCTCCTATTCTATCGCCTACTTCTTCCTCCATATCCCACTCTCACGCTCACCCCGTTTCACCCCTTTTCACTCTCTCTCAATTGTTTTCAATAACAGATCGACATAAACCTAGCGGCTAGCAGTTCAAAGAAGTGGTTGGATTTGTTCCTACTAGCGGCGGTCCCATTTCATCAGATTCTTTTGATTTTGTACCCATTTCCGTCGTGTGATTTTGTACTCATCTCGGCCGTGTGATTCTGTACTCTACGGGTTCGATTTCATCCTGTTCAAAAGCGAGGTAATGCCTCTTTCCTTTTCTCCATATCTATCGTTAATTAGGTTTTAATCCTCTCTCTCTGTTAATATTTTTAGTCACTACAAAATTCCTATGGATAACTATCTTGGATTCCAAAATTGACAGTTTAGGTGGATTGGCCCATAATTTTCTTCAGATGTGTGTCTATGATTCCAAAATTGAGTTCACGTGCCGCAAGATCACCAGCCAGAGAGAAACCTTCTAGTCGCACCAGGTCTCCAAGGCGTGCAAAGTCACCTGTGTCTCATTTCCCAGTGAGTGATAAATCCTAATAAATTGTAAACCTGGAAAGCGTATTTGCTATGCCATGCCATTTTCTTATTTTGTTTCCTATACTGTTAACTATTTGTGCATGGATTTTTCAATTTATCTGGATGAACATTCTTTACATTTCACTTTAACTATAAAAATCTACTGTTGTGTTCTCTGTTTGAATACCAATCAGAGCAGCCTGGATTTACCTGATTATAAATCAAGAGTGTTGCACGAAAGGTTAAAATATTGATTTCCTTTCGAAGGCTTTCATATTTGTTTCTACCTTTTTTTGAATGGTGATATCTGCGAACCATAGAAAGTTGTTTCGTCATCTGTAGATACATGTGTACACTTCTTTATTTTTTGTAGTCTAATAGTTACATTGTTGGTTATAGTTTCTGAAGAGACATTATTACGTACTTGAGCAGGAACAATGATGATGATGATGCATCATTATTTTACCTTTTGATTATGTTACTTGATTAACATCTTTATAAACTATTAATTTTGCAGATGGTGGTGATCAAGAAGATGATGTTTCTGTTATGTCAACAGAGATGGATCCGTTTGTTGATAAGGTTGGTAACTCTCTCTCTCTCTCTCTCTCTCTCTCATTCGCTCACTTTTTCTTTTGTTATGTGTTCTTAATATTTGTGATGTAGGTGAAACTCTGTGCCTAGGAAAGCGAAGAAAGGTGATAGCTCTTCCAGTATGGGGGCCAATGCCTGGATTCTTCTTGTTATACTTACTCTCACGGCAATTGTGACTCGTGTGCTGTTCGTAATATGGCGAAGTAGCAAACCACTTCGACATACGCCCCCACAACATCTCAGTACCCTCATTGTTCTAGGTTCAGGTGTGTTCTTGATTATGCCTGCTAGCCTGTGAATTGTTTCCTGTGTTTTTCTTATTGTTAGCTTGGTTTGAGTTGTAGGGGGTCATACTGCAGAGATGCTAAATCTCTTATCTGTGCTGCAAAGAGAGAGGTTCACTCCAAGATTTTTCATTGCTGCTGCCACTGATAATATGAGTCTCCAGAAGGCTCGCTCGTTTGAGGATTCGTTTGTTAATAAGGTTGGTCACACTTAACTCGCAACTTGGTGTGATTTGTTACTTGATTGATTTGAAATTTCACTCTCTTTGTGGCAGTTTTAAGATCGCGAAGATTGCCATTGTATCGTCCGCGATAATTGTTTTTCTTAATGTTTGCTTAATCTTTTCTTTTTTGTCATTGATATGATTCCTTTAGGAAGAGTGAATAATGAGATATATTAGAAATAAACTTGAGACTAATGCCTACTTTTAAAAACATGTAGAAACTTACCAACCAGCTATGTAGTGCTGTTGTGTTGGAATAAAACCCTGCTCTTAACAATTATGAATGAATGGGTTTAGAGTGTAGACCTCTTGCCTATAACAGAAGGGTAGATGATCCTCTTCATCATCATCATCATCATAATAATAATAAAGCGTGTCTATATTTATCTATTAAGCGCTTTCCTGAGATAGATTAAAACCAGCAACATGAAAAAAAATACTAAATGAGTACAGTAAGATCTTGTAAAAGCACGGCCTTCGTCTGTATTTTACATTTTTGCATATTGAAGTTTACTATTATTAGTACAGTAAGATCTAGATTGAAATTTCTTAAGATAAATACTAAATGAGCAATTATGATTCTTAGCTGTCATTTAAGTTATTATTATTGCTTGTTAGTTTACTGTTGATAGTTCTGATTCTTATTAGGCTGTCATTTAAGTTATTATTCTTGCTCTTTCTTAATTCTTACAATTCTTTTGTTCTTTTACCATAGTTCAACTACTTGATGATATTTATAATTTAAGTGGGGAAGAACAGTTCCATAGTTCATATTGTGATCTTGACTCAAGTTATCATCTACAAAGGATAATTCATATTGTTTATCAGAGTTGTTCTATATGTTTCATACTTATCAAACATGATCAGCGGTGTTAGACAATACTTAAGTGCATACTCCCTGGATAGAAGTAGGTTACATTTGTCTAAGATTATTATTTAAGGCTGTTTTGCAAAACATTACTTGCATAAGCATATATGCCCAAAATCCTACTTCCTTGGACTTTGAATTGAATTTGATTTCGTCTCATTTTCATACAACAATTTTGGACTGCATTTGATTCCTTTCACTTACTATTGGGGCATATGCATTCATATTTATTCCACTTCTGATTTTAACTTATATTTTGGTGTTGCTTAAACAATAAACTGATTCATTGACATATAAACTGCTGCAAACTGAATTTATAGTTCTTTGCTTTCATGCAATTTTTTGTGTTGAATACATAACAACAAACTAATTTGAGAAAGATGGTGGCCCCAGTCTTATGCCATTTTGTGCCATCATTTTTTTTTTCATGTTGCTGGTTTTATTCTATTTTTATCACCAGCCAGATAAGAAAGTTGTGATGCAATAGAGGCATCCACTGCGTATCAAAAGGGAGGTGCTGCAGTTCGTATTAACTGATGGCAGTGGATGCACACTGATTTATTAGAATTATGCATTTCTCTGGGTGTTTGGCTTGACAGCTTTTCCACCTTTTATACTTTTATTCTTTCTAACGCAGCCTATTTTCTTATGGATTATAAAGTAGAATATTATCCTTTATCTGTGATGCTTATTTCAAATTTCAGGATTGAACTGGTTGAATGACTGCATATTTTATGTTTGGCCCTAGTATTGTTATTTATTAAAGAACACTCCAAGACCCTCATTCGTGGTATATAGTTTTGTTCTATTAAGCATACTCAAACTAATATAGACTTTTTTAATTATTTTTTCAGGTTGCAATTTGTAAGAGTGGGTATTATGAGTTTCAAGGGAAAACACTAAAGAAGCTGATGCATGGGCCTAAGTTGAATGTAATGGGGAATAGATTGAACTAGTCTGAAATCTGTTGGTTTTTTTTTTTTTGGAATTGATAATTAATCTAGCATTTATCTCTTTTGGTTACCATTTTAATTGTCTTTGGTTGAATGATGTAAAGATAATTATCTTTTTTAGTAAATTATTATTTTTAGTTTGATGTATCTATGTTAATTGTGAACGAGGATCTTGGAATTTGAGAAATTGTTTTATTAAATTAATTTTCTATTCGTATTTTAGAGCAAATCTTTTATATTTTCTTAATTATTATTTGGATTGGTTGTAAGAGCCCCTATTAATTTCCCACCAATTTTTATATTTTGGAGCCAATCTTTTACCGCCATATAATTTCCCACCAATTTTTATATTTTGGAGCCAATCTTTTACCGCCATAGTAATTAATAATATCAATCTTTATTAGGGTCGGCAAGGTTCGTCCTAAAAAGTTTTTTAGGGACGGTGACGGGCGTCCTAAATCTTTTTGAGTCGCATGTTAATTAGGACCCCGGCTTCCCGTCCTTGTTGCCGACCTAAAAACTTTTAGGGACGGGGAACTGACTTTTAAGGACGAAAATTTGCCGTCCCTAAAACATCTATTTCTTGTAGTGTCAAGACCCATATTCTAGATTAATCACATTAATCATATAATTCAATTCATAATCATGGCATATCAAAATATACAATTACTTCCATAAGCAAATTCCTTATAAATTCATATTCTAAATCATATGCATCATGGAAATTAACATAATCACATTATATAATTATCATGATTATCTAATATAAACATCATGAACGGGGCTCTGATACCACTGTTGGGTTTCGAGGGTCCATGCGCAGCGGAAGAATGCAAATTAACTCGAAAACTCGGAGCCTAGGATCCGTTCTAGATGATTAATTAAGAAGGATGAAATAGAATAACCAACCTTGTGTGCTTTTGTCGTTGATAAACGCGTTCCAACTCCAGATTGAAGAACTAGTGAATCCTCGATGAACGATCCTTGAATCACGAACGTTAGATCTTGATTGGCGAAGATCCTCTATGTGTATCCACGCGTTGAACGAACCCTAGAACAATTCTTGGTGGATTGCTAGATCCTTTGATTGAAACTCCTTTCAATCAATGAAGAAATATGGAATTGGTGTTTTGATTTCTCAATTCACAATTGGAAATCTCTCTCTTTTGTGTTTCTCTAAACCCAAAACGTGAGTATATATGCTAGGGCAACCAAGGGTTTGTATTTATACGTTATAAATATTTTCCCTTCGAGAAAACCCTAATTTTTAGTCAATTACGTATCAGTCCAGCGCCGACGGGACGACTCGTCCCCCAGGGCACGAGTCGTCCCCTTCCACAATGCTTCTGATACATTCGTCCCCTTTAAGGGGAATAGTTGGTACAAACCCAGGGCACGAGTCGTCCCTATGGGCACGACTCATCCCCATGGGCACGAGTCGTCCCTCAGGACACTCCCTCAGATACACTCGTCCCAGGCCAAGGGAATAGTTGGTTCTGGCCTGGGGACGAGTCGTTCCCTGTGTACAAAAACTCCATATTCTTCATTTTTGACAATTCGTTCGATGCGTGTGACCCCATTTGACTATATTATGTTGGCAATGAGTTCAATCACATCGATCCTCATAAGACATGAGCGGACTCTAGCAAGCCATCATGCCTATCCAAATAATATAATATCAAGTTCGATTTTCTACATAGAACATATCACAATCCCATTGTCACACGATGTTATATTGAACATGAGTCATGGTCCACGTCAACTCATATTGTTCAATGCTTTCTCGTTACTAAGTAAATTGATCAATCGAATGATATTAATCACATTAATTCATTCGGACATGGCCATGTACATCATCAATCTTACTTACGAGTGGCCTAGTAAACATCTCTCTTTACGAGGGACATAATTCCATCTTGACTTATCATTCTTTCCAACAAGAATCCTATCATGCCAATAATAGCCCTTATTGTTATCCGGTTAAAGACAACGTTAAACTATATCAAACACAATATTCATCGAGTGGAAGACGATGATAATCTCAAGTCAAATGATATCAATGATATGACTATATGAGATTTAATTATGACATTTGATCATGACATAAATCTCATAATGGGTCAAGTCCAGTACCTTGTTCTCTAACAAGTACCCATAAATCTAATGTGCATCTCCATGCATATAATCATCACATGATTATCCATTAGACTTCATACTAGTGCTTCTTAAGTATTAGGGACACGATTATTACAATAAACATGCAAACATATATAATAATCAAAGTAACAATCTCTTATATAAATGAATAATGACATTACATATAAGTCTATCTCTATAGGCCTAGGGCACTAACACCTACAGTCTCCCACTTGCACTAGGCCCAATCATTCATGTATCTTATACCCATGGACCTAACATGACCATCATGTTTAGCTTGTGGCAAAGGCTTGGTGAGAGGGTCTGCAATGTTGTCATCCGTAGGTACCTTGTATATCTTAACGTCTTCCCTTTCACAGATTTCTCGAATGAGGTGGAAACATCTCAAAATGTGTTTGGATCGTTGATGTGACCTTGGTTCTTTTGCTTGGGCAATAGCACCATTATTGTCACAATAAAGCTCTATCGGGTTAGTGATACTCGGAACGACTTCTAAGTCACTAACGAACTTCTTGATCCAAACCGCCTCCTTAGTCGCATCCGATGCTGCTATTTATTCGGCTTCGGTTGTAGAATCAGCAACAGTGCTTTGCTTGGAACTCTTCCAACAAACGGCACTTCCATTTAGCATAGTCATGAACCCAGACTGCGATCTAAAGTCATCTTTGTCGGTTTGAAAGCTAGCATCTGTGTAACCCTTTACAACCAGATCATCTTCCATTTCTCCAAATATCAAGAATACATCCTTAGTTCTTCTCAAGTACTTAAGGATATTCTTGACTGCTATCCAATGGTTCTCACCAGGATCAGACTGGTATCTACTCGTCATGCTTAGAGCATACGAGACATCAGGTCTAGTACATAACATGGCATACATGATAGATCCAATTGCCGAATCATATGGAATATCACTCATTCTCTTTCGCTCATCATTTGTCTTAGGACAATGACTCTTGCTAAGAGTAATGCCATGTCCCATTGGCAAGTTCCCTCTCTTAGAATTTTCCATACGGAATCTTCTAAGGACCTTGTCAATATATGTACTTTGACATAAACCAATCATCCTTCTTGATCTATCTCTATAGATCTTGATACCTAGGATATAAGCCGCTTCACCCATATCTTTCATTGAAAAACATTTTCCTAACCAGGACTTGACAGTCTCAAGTGCAGGAACATTGTTTCCAATGAGCAAGATGCCATCGACATATAACACCAGAAATAGTACTATGCTCCCACTTATTTTCTTGTATACACAAGGCTCATCTTCGTTTTTGATGAAGCCAAACTCTTTGACTGATTCATCAAAACGCAGATTCCAACTCCTCGAAGCTTGCTTTAACCCATAAATGGATCTCTGCAACTTACATACTTTATTAGAATTCTTTGGATCGATAAACCCTTCAGGCTGTATCATGTATACATCCTCAAGTAGGTTTCCGTTAAGAAACGCTGTTTTGACGTCCATTTGCCATATCCCATAGTCATAATATGCGGCTATGGCAATTAAGATTCTAATAGACTTAAGCATTGCTACGGGCGAAAATGTTTCATCATAGTCAACGCCATGAATCTACCTATACCCCTTAGCAACAAGCCTAGCCTTGTAAGTATGTACCTTCCCATCCATGTCGGTTTTCTTTTTGAAAATCCATTTGCACCCTATGGTTTTTACACCTTCAGATGGATCAATCAAGTTCCAAACTTGATTATCGTATATGGATTTGATCACGGATTCCATGGCTCCTAGCCACTTGTCCGAATCAGGAGTGGACATCGCCTCTTGATAGGAAGTAGGTTCATCATTCTCAATGATTTCTACTTCGTTATTTTCCGTCATGAGAAATCCATATCTCTCAGGTTCGGATCGTATCCTATCCGATCTGCGAAGAACTTGTGTATCTTGAACCGGTTCCACAACTGCTTGTGAATTTGGTTCCGTCTCTACTATTGGTTCCTTGTCATTTTCGGGTTCTTGAATTTCTTCAAGATCAATTTTACTCCCACTAGTTTCTTTAGAGAGAAACTCTTTCTCTAGAAAGACACCATGATTAGTAACAAACACTTTGTTCTCGGATCGGTTGTAAAATTGATATCCTTTCGTTTCCTTAGGATAAACAACGAAAATACATTTATCGGATCTGGGTGCAAGCTTATTTTCAGAAACCAATTTCTTTACATAAGCTTCACATCCCCAAATCTTCATGAAAGATAAACTAGGTTTTCTTCCATGCCACATCTCATGTGGGGTCTTAGGAGCCGATTTAGCAGGGACCTTATTAAGTGTGAAAGCAGCTGTTTCCAGTGCATGTCCCCAAAAGAAAATAGGAAGGTTAACTTGACTCATCATCGATCGAACCATATCTAATAGAGTTCGATTTCTCCTCTCGGACACACCATTCCATTGTGGTGTTCCGGGTGAAGTAAGTTCTGAAACAATTCCACAACTTTTAAGATGATCGTCAAATTTTTGGCTTAAATATTCACCACCTCGATCGTATCGAAGTGTTTTAATAGTTTTGCCAAGTTGATTTTGTACTTCATTTTGAAATATTCTAAATATCTCAAATGCTTCACTTTTGTACTTCATCAGATAGACATAGCCATATCTAGATAAGTCATCAGTGAACGTTATGAAGTACCGAAATCCTCCCCTAGCAATGCTATTCATTGGTCCACATACATCAGTATGTATGAGAGCCAACAAATCACAAGCCCTTTCACTACTCTTAGTAAAAGGTGCTTTAGTCATCTTGCCCAATAAACAAGATTCGCAAACATCATATGATTCATAATCATATGAGTCTAAATATCCATCTTTATGGAGTTTAGAGACGCGTTTCTCATTTATGTGACCAAGACGGCAATGCCATTTAAATGTGTGTAAGTACCCAAATCCGGATCGTCAAAATACGTTAGAAACTTAACCGGAATCCGTTAACTGGCCCGCTCCAGGTTAATCGGAACCCGTTAAGCTCCCCGTTGCCATGCCAACGAGACCTCCCGGGACTGCTCCGTGCATCCCGACGTCGAAACGTACTTGACACACGTCATCGCACGTGAAAGTACGACTTTCCTTTAAAAACGCACTTTCCGGCACTTTTCGGGGGCATTTCGGACATTTTCCGGACTGTTATTTAAAAAACGGACAAAACCGGGACCCGGGAACGAACTCCCACACATTTGGTGAGTCATGGGACACGTGGCAAGCATGTCACCTCCCTCTAGTTACCTTTCAATCAGAAATCAAGGCCAAAAGACTAAAATACCCCTGGTATGCAGTCCAAGTCCGGCCGGACTCCTTTGCAGACTCTCAGAAATTGCCAGCAAGTCCCTCAAATTTCCAAAGTTTCACAAAACCCCCTGGATTTCATTTTAAGTCCGACCGGACTCGTGCTGAATTTTCACCTATAAATAGAAGGGCTGTCAAAGCCATTTATAACAACAAATTTACTCTCCAAAATCACCATTGCCACGACCTAAACCAAATCCTCCCTCTCCCGAGCTCCCATTTTGCCTCGATTTGCGTGAAAACTCCGCGTTTCAACCAAACACGAACCAAAACACCTCGAAACACCGTTCCAAACCACTTTCCGTATCCCGTATACACCTCCCGAGCCAAAGGAGTCGACCCTAGCCATAGGTATAACTCCCTCTCTCTAATCTCTCGTTCTGTCTCGGTTTACGCGCCAGTCGTTACAACCGTTTCGGATGAACACCGTTGAAATGTAGACGCCTCCGTCTAACGGGGTCTGATAAGTTTTAGCCCCTCGATCCTCTTCTCTTCCCGTAAGAGAAGTAATCACGGGTTAAAACGGCGTTCCGACCCCGTTCCGTTTAAATTTCTGTCATTTACCATTCCGGATCGATCGATCCGTCGATTGTCATTTACTTTTCTGTCATTTACAATTCCGGACCGTTTGATCCGTTGAACGTCATTTACAACTCCGAGCCGTTTTGGCTCGTCGATCGTCATTTACAATTCCGGACCGTTTGATCCGTCGAACGTCATTTACAATTCCGAGTCGTTTGGCTCGTTGATCGTCATTTACGATTCCGGATCGTTTGATTCCGTTGATACCGCATTTAAATACTGTCATTTACAAAGTCCGACCCGTTTGGATCGTGATAGTATTTACTTTTCAAAGTCCGAGTCGCAACCCGATTCGTTGATTGCAAAATCATTTAATACGCTTTTTCCCGTAAAAATCGTTAACAATGTAATGCCCGGTTCAAAACCGGAGTTCGACCTTCGAACTCTCTTTCAAAACGCGCGAAATGACGTTTGGCATCCGAACGCTCATCTTCAAACTAAAAGCCGACTTTTGACATTCAAAATCATTTAATACGTTTTTCCCGTAAAATCGGTAACAATGACTCGCCCGGTTCAAAAACCGGAGTTCGACCTTCGAACTCCTTTTCAAACTCAAAACCGACGTTTGCCGATCAAACGCTCATTTCCGTCTTAAAAACGACGTTTGTCATTCAAACGCTCGTCTTTTCAAACAAAGTCACCTAATCAACATTTGACATTCAAACCAAGATTAAGCTTGTCGTTCAAGCCCCCATTTCAAAATGCAAACACACACACACACGCACACGTTTTCGAGAAAGGTAGAAAGACTCATCATACGAGGCGTTTCGGGTGATCTCGTAATACTCTTCCCGAAACGTAACGTGACCTCCGAACCTAACAATCTCTGGTCCTCAAAGTAGCTTTTTACTCGTTTTTGCTACCAATAAAAATGACCCCCCGTTTTCAAAAGCATTTTCCTAAGTTTTTGCTACCAATAAAAACGACACCTTTTTCACTAAAGCCATTTCTCAACGTTTGGGCTCAAAATACAAAAACCGTGTGGCGACTCCTCATTCCTTCCCGAAAAGCGAGGTCTCAGACACCAACCCTCCGCGAAAGACAACCGCATTTCTCCTCCGCGCGAAATCCCGGGTAATTTCAGTTGGCGACTCCGCTGGGGAAAAGGATACTTTTTTCAAAACTGCCGTTGTTTTCAAAAAAGCCTTCCGTGGGTCAAACTTTCGTTTACCCTTCCTCGTTTTCGTGTGCATGTGTTACTTTAAACCTCGAACGGTTTTTTTCCAAAGGCATTACAGTGTCGTCTTTTCAAAATCATACCATGTTTGTGCATCCCCATTCATGATTGATTTCCATGCTATCTTTTGAACTGCGCAACAAAATTCTTTAAGACACATTCTGAAAAATCTCTGTTTTACTCAGAAAAAGAATTTTAGTGACCGCACACTACTCGCACTTGCTGCCTCGGTACACCGCACTTCATGTGCACTTGCTGCCTCGGTACACTGCACACTACGACCCGTAACCCGGGATGGCCTTATCAGTTGCACCTCGGTTGGTCCGCGTACACCTTTCGAGGGCGCACGGGGTCGTCCCAAACAGCCCATCCTAGCCCGTGTAAACCATGCACTCTTTGTGTCACACTTTGTCCAAGACCCCGGTTGGTTTTTGGCTTAGTTCGTGTCATAAAGCCTAAGTGTATGTTTTTTACACCGGGTTCCACCCCGAGTCAAGCTCGAGAGGTTGAGACCGAAGGTCGTTCCCGACCCAAATGAGCTTTTCAGCCTTGACTTTGACGCGGAGCTCTACCGAAAAATATACCCGAAGGTTCAATGTGACACCGTGTCACCAAACCTTACCGTATGCACCGTGCCAGCCACAACATGGCCAACGCCAAAAGATAAGGTCTCTTGCACAAGCGAGTTAGGAGAGGTCATGCCGAAATTTTGGCACGATCCCTGCCTTAACTTAAGGACGTTGACTTCGACTGTGGCCCGTGCGTCACATACGTTGGAAGTTTGCGTGATCAGCTAGCCTTAAGTTCACTTTTTTCGTTTGTCGGTGGAACTCGCTTGCCTTATAGGACCTCGCTCGGGATAGTCCGTCCCGAGAAAGATGATCTACAAATGGAAACGAGGGGCTTATAAGCGTAGTGACGAGATCCACTGATTAGAGCTCTAGGATTAGTTGCGAAAAAGAAGACACGCTCTTTTCCAACCAATTAGGACTCTGAGAAAATGCGTTTTAAGTAAACATTAATCGGTAACTGGACATTGCACAAGCCCGAAACCTTGAACCAAATACCCCTTTCCGAAGCCTAAACCCTTCCTTTCGTTCCCTGCAGCGAGCAGAAAGTGGTTCAGATTTCCGGGTCAGCGCCTCGCCAGAATCACAGTTACGGCAGCGTCAGACAGTTCTTCGGTTCCCTCAGTTCCCTCAGCCAGAATTTCCGACATGTCTAGCTCACCGAGAAATCGTGACGGGGACGGACCCCCGCCACCGGTAACAGATATGACTTTGGAAGAAGCCATTCGGGCTTGTGAGGTTCACAAGAGGCAGAAAGAAGATCAAAGCACGGGAATTTCGTGGTACATCTTCTGAATGAGCGAGGTATAGCAGCTATCCCCCAGTCAGATGGTACTTTCGTCCTGGTCGAGGATGACGATTTCCCGAAACCAGTTCCCCAAACCTTCAACCAGGTTCCTCCCCCGCAAACTTACGGGATTCCTTCGAACCAAGGAAACAGCCGACCTAGGCTTCACGTTGCCACCTCTCAGGGCAACCCTGTCATATTTGGCCAGGCCAGTGCTACTCCAGTCACTCAATACCACCAGCTGTAAGTACCCAAATCTGGATCGTCAAAATCTATTAAAAGTTAACCGAAATCCGTTAACTGGCCCGCTCCAGGTTAACCAGAACCCGTTAAAGCTCCCCGTTGCAAGCCAACGAGACGTCCCGGGACTGCCCCGAGCATCCCAACGTCGAAGCGTACTAAACACGTGTAATCACACGTAAAAGTACGGCTTTCCCTGAAAAACGCACTTTTCGGCACTTTTCGGGGGCATTTCGAACATTTTCCGGACTGTTATTTAAAAAATGGACAAAACCGGAACCCGGGAACGAACTCCCATGCAAATGGTGAGTCATGAGACACGTGGTAGCCATGCCACAACGCTCCCATCACCCTTCAATCAGAAATCAAAGGGAAAAGACTAAAATACCCACGGTATACGAGCCTAAGTCCCACGACTCCCTCTGCAAACTTTCAGAAATTGCCAGTAAGTCCCTCAAAATTCCAAAATACCACAAAACCCCCTGGACTTCATGATAAGTCCGGCCGGACTCCTACTGAATTTTCACCTATAAATAGGAGGGCTGTCAAAGCCATAAAGTAAGAACATTTTGACACCAAAAAAATCACCACAGCCTCGGCCGAAGTCAGTTTCACCCCCTCCCGACCCCCGTTCGTCTCGATTCGCGTGAAACTTCCGTATTTCGATCAAATACGCCCCTCACCACTCCGAAACACCGTTTCAAACTACTTTCCGTATCCTGTATACACCCCCGAGCCAAAGGAGTCGACCCTAGCCATAGGTATAACTCCCTCTCTCTGATCTCTCGTTTCGTCTCGATTTACGCGCCAGTCGCTACAACCGTTTCGAACAACGTTATCGAAATGTAGACGCCTCCGTCTAACGGGGTCCAATACGTTTTAGCCCCTCGATCCTCTTCTCTTCCCGTAAGAGAAGTAATCACGGGTTAAAACGGCGTTTCGACCCCGTTCCGTTTAAATTTCTGTCTTCGATCCGTCGATCGTCATTTACTTTCTGTCATTTACAATTCCGGACCGTTTGATCCGTCGAACGTCATTTACAACTCCGAGTCGTTTTGGCTCGTCGATCGTCATTTACAATTCCGAGCCATTTTGGCTTGTCGATCGTCATTTACGATTCCGGATCGTTTGATTCCGTTGATACTGCTTTAAATACTGTCATTTACAAAGTCCGACCCGTTTGGATCGTGATAGTATTTACTTTTCAAAGTCCGAGTCGCAACCCGATTCGTTGATCGTAAAATCATTTAATACGTTTTTTCCTGTAAAAATCGTTAACAATGTAATGCCCGGTTCAAAAACGGAGTTCGTCCTTCGAACTCTCTTTCAAAAAGCGCGAAATGACGTTTGGCATCCAAACGCTCATCTTCAAACTAAAAGCCGCCATTTGACACTCAAAATCATTTAATACGTTTTTTTCCGTAAAAAACGTTAACAATGACTCGCCCGGTTCAAAACCAGAGTTCGTCCTTCGAACTCCTTTTCAAAACTCAAAATCGACGTTTGCCACGCAAACGCTCATTTCCGTCTCAAAATTGACATTTGCCACGCAAACGCTCGTCTTTTCAAATAAAGTCACCTAATCAACGTTTGACATTCAAACCAAGATTAAGCTTGTCATTCAAGCCCCCATTTCAAAACACACACACACACGCACACGTTTTTGAGAAAGGTAGAAAGACTCGTCATACGAGGCATTTCGGGTGATCTCGTAATACTCTTCCCGAAACGTAAAGTGACCTCCGAACCTAACAATCTCTGGTACTCAAAAAGATTTTTACTCGTTTTTGCTACCAAAAAAAATGACACCCCATTTTCAAAGCTTTTTCCTAAGTTTTTGCTACCAATAAAAACGACACCATTTTCACAAAAGCCGTTTCTCAAAGTTTGGGCTCAAAATACAAAACCGCGTGGCGACTCCTCATTTTCCTTCCCATGAAGCGAGGTCTCAGACACCAACCCTCCGCGAAAGACAACCGCTTTCGCTCGCGCGAATTCGGGTAATTTCAGTTGGCGACCCCGCTGGGGACAAGGATACTTTTTTCTAAACTGCCGATGTTTTCAAAAAAGCCTTCCGTGGGTCAAACTTTCGTTTACCCTTCCTCTTTTTCGTGTGCGTGTGTTACTTTAAACCTCGAACGGTTTTTTCAAAGGCATTACATTGTCGTCTTTCAAAATCATACCATGTTTGTGCATCCCCATTCATGTTTGATTTTCATTTGCTATCTTTTGAACTGCGCATTATAATGCTTCAAGACACATTCTGAAAAATCTTTGTTTTACTAAAAAAAAAAAGAATTTTAGTGATCGCACACTACTCGCACTTGCTGCCTCGGTACACCGCACTCCACGTGCACTTGCTGCCTCGGTACACTGCACACTACAACCCGTAACCCGGGATGGCCTTATCAGTTGCACCTCGGTTGGTCTGCCAGACACCTTTCGAGGGCGCACAGGGTCGTCCCAAACAGCCCATCCTAGCCCGTGTAAGCCATGCACTCTTTGTGTCACACTTTGTCCAAGACCCCGGTTAGTTTTTGGCTTAGCTCGTGTCATAAAGCCTAAGTGTATGTTTTTTACGCCGGGTTTCGCCCCGAGTCAAGCTCGAGAGGTTGAGACCGAAGGTCGTTCCCGACCCGAAGTCTCGAGCTTTTCAGCCTTGACTTTGACGCGGAGCTCTGCCGAAAAATATACTCGAAGGTTCAATGTGACGCCGTGTCACCAAACCCTCACCGTATTCACCGTGCCAGCCACAACTTGGCCAACGCCAAAAGCTAAGGTCCCTCGTGCAAGCGAGTCAGGAGAGGTCATGCTGAAATTTTGGCACGATCCCCGCCTTAACTTAAGGATGTTGACTTCGACCGTGGCCCGTGCGTCACATACGTTGGAAGTTTGCGTGATCAGCTAGCCTTAAGTTCACTTTTCCCTTTGTCGGTGGAACTCGCTTGCCTTATAGTACCTCGCTCGGGATAGTCCGTCCCGAGAAAGATGATCTACAATGGAAACGAGGGGCTTATAAGCGTAGTGACGAGATCCACTGATTAGAGCTCTAGGATTAGTTGCGAAAAAGAAGACTTGCTCTTTTCCAACCGATTAGGACTCTGAGAAAACGCGTTTTAAGTAAGCATTAATCGATAACTGCACATTGCACAAGCCCAAAACCTTGAGCCAAATACCCCTTTCCGAAGCCTAAACCCTTCCTTTCGTTCCCTGCAGCGAGCAGAAAGTGGTTCAGATTTCCGGGTCGGCCGCCGCTTGAGAATCACTGCTACGGCGGCGTCGAGACGGTTCTTCGGTTCCCTGCGGTTCCCTCGCCTGTAATTTCCGACATGTCTAGCTCACCGAGAAATCGTGACGGGAAGGACCCCCGCCACCGGTAATGTATATGACTTTGGAAGAAGCCATCCGGGCTTGTGAGGTTCACAAGAGGCGTAAAGAAGATCGCGGAATTTCGTGGTACAACTTCGAATGAGCGAGGTATAGCAGCCTATCCCCTGCCGACGGTAATTTTGTCCCGGTCGAGGATGACGATTCCCCGAAACCAGCCTCCTCAAACCTTCAACCAGGTTCCTCCCCCGCCAACTTACGGGATTCCTTCGAACCAAGGAAACAAATGACCTAGGCTCCACGTTGCCACCTCTCGTGGCAACCCCGTCATATTTGGCCAACCCGTGCTACTCCTATCACTCAATACCACCAACGCACCGCCGGACCATCTCGCATGATGCCAATATCCTTCAATACCCTCCCCGGGTTCATCCCATTGCCTATACACGAATCCCAAAACACCGGGACAAACCCCGATACAGCTTCGTAAAAGGCCCCCATATATCCACATATATCAAGCCTTCCACCTCCAATCACTACCGCTCACAATAGCACCCGGCGGCGAGCCTCACAGTCCACCACTGGACCCAACCTTAGCCTGGATGGCCGAATAGATGAAAGACCTGAAAGCCACCATGAGCAAATTTCAAAGCAGAAACGCTCAAATCCACAGATCCGGGAATGGTCACGCCTCTCCCTGCCAAGTTCAGAATGCCGGAGATGGACCGATTCGACGGAATCGAATGTCCTCAAACGCATGTCGATACCTACGTTCTCGGCATGAGAGCGAAAGGAGAAACCCTCCAGAAAATGGCCGACCACTTCCAGCATACGCTCAAGAGTTCAACGTTACGATGGTTTCTGAGGGTTAAGCCTGCGGATCGCCACACCTGGGATCAGATCAGTAACATCTTCCTGGAACGGTACCGATCCAACTTAGAGTGGGAAACGAGTCACGAGGACTTAATCACCACCGAACAGAAAGCGGATGAAAGCGTCGGAGAATTCTACAAGAGGTGGAGCTGGAAACTCTTCGAGATCATGGAGCCACTCTCCAAGGATGAACAGATGCGGATCTTCAAGTCCTGCTTAAGACCGTCCATCAGAACTCTCATCAGTCACCATTTCTTCCCAGATCTCCGGGCCATGGTCAATGTTGACTCTCAGTTCGAGAAGGATCTCAAGGAAAAGTTGGCTACTGCATAGCCATACAGATACCGCTCGGCAGTTGCATTCAATCCCGCACCGACCCCCGGCAAAGGGAAAGATACTTCTGTCAACTACATCCATCGTGGACTAGGTTCGGCAACAAAACCTGGCCCCACAAAGCAACAACTCCACTTGAAGCCTCCGTGCACTTCGACAAGTTGGATATGCCAATGAGCAAGATGCCGGAAGGGTTAATCAAGGAAGGTCTCCTTAAACCCGTTGCAAATTACAAACCTAAGAATCCCGTAGTCAACGCCGACAAGAGCAAGTACGCGCCTTCCATCGCATCACGGCCATACCACCGACAACTGCGTGGGGTTACGATACGAAATTCAGAACTTGATAGAGGAAGGAAAGTTGGAGCGCCCCGTGGACCCAATACGCCGGAAACCCTTTCCCGAACAACAACAAGGTGTGAATTCCATTGAGTGGGTGCCCAAGAAGATTGCCGCAGAGCGCCTTCCTCCGCCTCTTCCAAATGGGTCCTCATCAAATGTCCACATCAAGATTACGATGTTTGTGGATCGCTCCGCCCGCTCGGAGTACGGGTCCCAAGACACGGTCCGGAGCAATCCTCCGAGAAAACAAGAAGAAGTCCTCTCAACAGATGCGAGAGAAAGATACGAAGCCGGAGACACCACAGGTGGGTACACTCGGAGAGCCATCCGGAGGTTCGACTACTACGTACTCTACTCCAGCCTGGTCCTCCTCGCTCCAGCCATGCAGGCTTTAGAGCGAGACAGGGGTGGGTAAGCCGAAAAGTCCCGCCGACACCCGAGTTCGACCTTGGGACACCGGAATACCTCGGATCTTGGTAATCTTATCGCGCCGAAGCCTAACCCCCGCGGGATCAGCCCAAGGTTCAATTTGTCCAGCCTTCCGAGCCCGAACCGACAAAGGAAGATCAAAGTCAGCTTGGCACTCGCACTCGATCAACGTGCTAACCAAGGGCGGCAACCGCCACAAACAGCCTCAACGCAATCTCGAGGCTCCAGCAAAGGCTTTACCTCGCAAGAGGAAGACAGGAAACAGATGGCTTGATGACTCTCCTTCTCCGGATAGAGACCAGATCTACGATTTCCGACTGTATGGCAGTATGATCACGTTCTGTGATGAAGACCTACCGAGAGATGCCTCAGGGCATAATGAAGCTCTGTACATAACTCTCAAGCTCAATACCATAACACTCCCCGGAGTATTGGTGGATAACGGGTTAGCCGTTAACGTCCTCCCTCTCAGCATGATGCGAGCCCTGCGCATCAACGAAAGCCATCTGATTCCGTCTACCCGGACTATCAAGGCCTACGACAGCACGTCTCGTCCCATCCTGGGGACGGTGACTCTGGAGCTCTGGTTCAAAACCCAAATGGTGCCAGCAAAATTCCACGTGATGGACATTCCATCCGAATTCACAGCTCTATTAGGACGCCTCGGGGCCGCATCACATGAAAGCCATAGCCTCCACTCTCCATCAGTGCGTTAAGTTCATTAACCGGCAGGGAGATCTTGAAGTCATCAGAGGAGACAATTTCCTCATAGGAAACGAAGCCGAGACAAGAGCTGCCGTGCCCGCAATGTGCACCGGGCTACCTCCTTCAAACCGGGGACTATCGGGGCAAATCTCATCGAATCCCTCGTAGTCGGAGGTGCTAACTATGTCAACGTACTCGAGCAAAGTGCACTCCAAAAGCATCCGATACATCAAGTTTAACTGTCGTTTCCAACATTTGGAGGCAGATTGGAAAGAAACACCGAGCATCGCCATGATGCGGGCACGTAAACCCTCGTCTCCAATCGGAGATTCGTCGCATTCTTCAAACCAACTCTCTCGGCCCCGCCAGCGAAGAGATTTTTGTGATAAAGGTCAACAAGCACCGTCATTCTCGTGATGAATGCATGGAAGTCGTATGGGATGTCCTCCACGAGGAACTACCCGCCGCACCCTCTTCTCCAATGAAGGGCATGATGTTTTCCTAGCAGCTCCAAAGAACGCACCCGGACGCAATACGCCCCTACGTTTGGGTTGAGCCGTCGACGACGACGAATCGTGACTCTCCGGAGTCGGGACGCGGCACTCCGCGGCGCACCTCTCGCATTCACATGCTCAGTTTTGAGAACGGCACCCGTTCCAATCAGGTCACCTACGACCAAGGCTCCAATACCATGGAAATTGTCAAGCTCAACGTCCAGTACAGGCAGCTATCTGACAATTGGAAGCAACTGGTTGTCACGACAAAGAATCCTCTCGATCAAGTGATCGACGACGACTTCGTCAACATCATCTATTCCGTATATCCCGATGATACCAAGGATCCGGTCCTTATCGTCAGATTCTGCAACGCCAAAGTTACCCTCGACGATCGCTCGCTCATGGTAAACGAGGCCCCGGCTAACCGAGCTCGAGCTCATCATCACTTCCGAGTACCAGCCCCAGTGGCAACCGGCCCGTGCCATCAGTCAAGCTTATACCATCAAGCGCCGCCAAGGCCATGGGCAACAGCAAAGGAGACCAAGCTCCTCACCCCGTCACGAATCAGATCAACCTCAGGAACGCTTCCGGCAGCCACCCCGAAAACATCTGTAAAGGTCTTCCCCGTAAGACAGAGTCAGCTTTCGACGCGGGAAATGACCACCTCAGCATCAACATGCTCCAGTTCGATTCTGCTCCCAGTCGTCACGGTCACGGATTCAGACATCCCGTCAGCAGACTGCTAGCTCTGATAGACTTGGCGATCAATCTAGATCACGAAACTATCAACATTGCAGAATTCAACACTCCCGTGTGTTCAATCAAGCAAATATGGGTGAATTTCTTGGTAACCGAGATCAAGGAAGGCCGCATGGAATGTCCCAGTCCAACTTCCTTCGTCAACACCATCCAAGTGTTTCTGCCATTTGGAGATCTAGATGTGATCACAGTTCTAGACACTAGTCAGACGGCGCGCACCTACGGAGACTGTTTAGCTCTCGCAAGGAAAACCCTCATGGAACTAGCCGCTCAAGAAAACCGTCTCTGGGATGAAAACCAAGCTCAAAAGACCGACAGGGACCGAGCCCTTAAAGTGTCAAAAGCAGCTTCAGACAGAAAGCTAGAGGCCACTCTAGACCAGTTCGACCTCAAGGGTTTTCCTCACGGCAACTTCCCCGACTACCGTCTGTTCTCATCCAACCCCCTCTGTCAATCGAGGGTGGTCAACGGTCCCGATGACCTAGGAGATGGAACGGCACAGCAGACTGAATACCAGCACTTACCTCCCCGGGGAAAGCAAGTTCTTTGTGAAAGCGACGACGAAGACGATGAAACCATTCTCTTCCAAGCCGGGCATGAGGTCAACAAAATCGGACTCCCAAGGGTCCTGGGAGGATGGAAATGGATCATTTCCGCACTCAAACTGAAAGGCCGACTGAGAGAGGAAGGTCTATTTAAAAACAAGAGGAAGATGGAAATTCGTCTCGAGCAACTACTCAGAGAAATTCCACAGACTGCAGCATTCGTTTACAGAAACGATCAACAGGGACATCAACCAGTCACACGGGCAGATGTTCGGGAAGCCGTGTACTCACCTTCCGACATACCCGCCACTCGGATAAAACAGAAGGGAAAACTCTCCCCGATGGAGGTTTACCTAGACTGCCGCACGCAGTTCAAAGAAGCACTGGCTATTCTCACATGGGAGGAAACGCAGGCACTAACTCTCGACGCAGGCTCCGCTGCAAGAAAGTTGAACTGGGCCAAGAGCGGAGGAAAATTAGCAAACTATGAATATCGCCAGACCCAACTGTAAGTACCCAAATCTGGCTCATGCCTTCCGGTTAAATTTCCCGGCAATTTCGGTAAGTTTCCCGGTAATTCTCCGGACCTTCCTAGTGTTCCGGAAATATTCCGGAACTGTTCCAAATTGAATAAAAGGCTGAAAAGGAGCCTTCCCAATTAAGAAACACGTTTTTCTTAATTGGGAGGAAGCTTCTAGATATTGCCACCTTGCATGGTTCTAGAAATGCTGAGTCACAAGGGATAATGCCGCACGGCTGCATTAGCTCGAGGTCCCTAGCCGCACGGCTTCATTGGCGATTTCCAGACTGCCTATAAATAGAGCCCTCCTCTACCCATTTGATCATGAACAAAATCACCCACAAATACTCATAATACGTGAAGAAGCCTCCCAAGAGCAGCTGGAAGTTCAAGAAGGTGAAGAAGAAGGCCAAGAAGTCACCTCCCTCCTCCTTGAAGATCCCAAGATCAAGTCCTCCTCCTAGCTCCGTCCAAAGAAGAAGAGGAAGCCATTGGTAACCTCGCACGCCCTAACCTTGCATCTTAATTGCTCTATAATTGCTCATTGCATTGCTTTTATCTTGCTTGGGACTTGGTAGATTAAAGATCATATCTTTATATTCCCCCTTCCCCTTTGCATGCATTAGGCATCATTTGCCATTAAAAATGTAGTCTTTATCCATAAAGGTGCATCCTTTGCACCTAAAACCCCTATTTTCCAATAAAAATGTCATCTTTATGCATCCTTTGCATATAAAAATCAAATCTTTTCAATCAAAATGCATCCTTTGCATTCAAAATCCCTTTTCCAAGCATCATTTGCTTTAAAGATCATGTCTTTACCATAAACTAGCATCCTATGCTTTTCAAAATGCAATCTTTATGCATCCTTTGCATATTGAATTATAATTTCTTCATAAAAATGCATCATTTGCATAAAAATTGTGTCTTTATGCATCCTTTGCAATAAAAATCATTTCTTTAAATCAAATGCATCCTTTGCAACCCAAAAATGTCATCTTTTCATTAAAAATGTCATTTTTACATGCATTCCCCCATTCCCCCATTAGTAACCTCGAAACGGACCGGTGTAAAAGATCCTATCTTTACATCGTTCCTTCCATAAAGGTTTCATAATCTCTTTAGAAAGGGACACCTTTGAACCCTATATCTCCGATTATCACTTTAGATGAGTATGAAGCATCTATATGAGCTCGACCATCTTAAAGTGTAGGATTGATGGGCTAAGGACCCTCCTTTTCTAAAGAACCTCATTTTTGACTATAAAGAGAGTCATTCTCTCGATCACGCAAGTCCCAAGGTCCAAAAATGCGATGATCACAAGTCCAAGATGAGGACGGGATCAAAATCCCGAATACATAAAATCCAAGAAATCCCGAGCGACAACCAATAAATGGTTTGTACGTCTGGAAGACGACTTGGAACATTCCCTCCTTATTTTCAAACACATGCACACAAGAAAGCACGCAAGCAAGCATGATTAATGGGATCTTGGGAGACTTGCTCCGGCAAGGCACCTTGGGTGAACGACGATCCATTCTTCCCAAGGGGTAACTTAACCTCCGAACCCATAAAAACCTTTTTTTCAAAGTTTTGAGGTAATCAAAATGGCGTGGCGACTCCGTTTTTCAAATTAAACCGGATGTCTTCAAACTCGCGTGAATCCAACAAACACAAAAAATTGGGCACACATTCACAGTTTGGCGACTCCGCTGGGGAAGATCCCAAAGGAGAAAAGCTTTTATTTTCAAAACAAAAAATCGATACTCGGTATATAGGTGGAAACCACTTGCCCTTCCTGTACACTCCCTGATGTGGGAGTTGGGATAACCGGTGGTTTAACAATCCCACGTACCAGTATCCCTTTTCGAAATTTTTTTGAAAAAAATAAAAGAAAGCTTTTCCCTTTGAGTGGGTTAGACTCCCGTCGCTGATTTCATTAATCGTGCTTGCTTTCTTTACCTTGCATTGCATCATTTGCATCTTGGAATCTGTGCATACTTTGAACGGGAAACAACCCGAAAAAAAAAATAGCAAAAGGAGTGGAACCCGGAAAATTGATCCATGCAAGCCGTACGGCTCAATCCTCCTTGGATTCCGACCGGGCGACCTCGCTGGCAATTCCACCAGAAAAATCATGGTTAACTGGGCAAGCCCTAGCAGCCTGGGGCTACTCAAACTCCATGATCGATCGGGGCTCCTTAAAATTTACGTGCTTATGTGCCGCATTTTCCCCGTCCCGAAAATCATTCCTTTAAAACACATTTTGAAAATCTCTGTTTTAACTCAAAAGGAACATTTTTAGGAGACCGCACACTACGCGCACCTCGATATATCCCGTACACTTTGCACGCACGTCCTTCAAACCCGAGGGTGGTTCCACTGCAGCCACGGACAGCCTTTACGATGCTCCCGGCGCGCACGGAATCATCCCAACCTCCCCATGGCAAATGGTGTCGACCAATGCACACCCGTGTCACACGTTTCAAAAACCGTGACTTTTGGTTGGTTTTTGGTCTAGTCCGTGTCATATAGCCTGGGCCAGCATACCTCGTAAAGGTCAAGCCTTAGTTCATAACGGAAGAGGAACTCGCCAAAATTCCGACAAGGAAAAATTGGCGAGATCTCGACTCCGACATTGACTATTGACCTTGACTCCGCACGAAATGCGTAAGAGTCAAGACCGAGTCTTTGCCAACAAATCAAAAGATCTTTCGCTCAAGCGAAGCTCGCTAAAATTCCGACGAGGAAAAATTGGCAAGATCTTGACCCGGCATTGACTTCGATTCTAACTCACGCCCGGCGTATGCAACGAAGTTCAATGTGACACCGTGTCATCCGGCTTTGCCGCCCGACCCATGCCTATTATCTTCGACATTACCGAAAGTCAAAACGTCATTCGCTCAAGCGAAATTCTCGCCAAAATTCTATCAAGGCGTAGAAGACGAGACTTTCCCGTATTGCCTTGACTATAATCCGCATCGCTCGTGCGTTGAAAGTTCCTATGACCCGCTAGACCCATTAGGAGCGTTCTTTACTCTGGTCGGTGGGATCCGCGTGCCTTATAGGACCTCGCCCGGGCCGTCCACCCCGGGAGGTCGAAATACGTGTGGAATACGAGGGGCTTATAGACGTAGTGACGGAACCCACCGATCCAGATCTAGAGTAGTTACGAAAAAGAAGGGTAAACCCCTTTTCCAACCAAATAGATGTTAATAAAAGACACTGTTTTAAGTAAACCGGAAGATTCTAATTTGCATATTGCCCGAGCCTTCACTTAAACACCTACCCCGAGTCTAAACCTTTCCTATCCCTTTCCCGCAAATGAGAAAGAAGTGGGTGAGAACACCGGGTCCGCCGACTTGTTAGTGCGTAATTCTCAGACACCGCTGTAATCCTCGCTTGCCAAATTTTTCGGTGTCAAAATGGCCAACATGGTAGTCAACAATGGTAATGACCAAGTAGTCGGAGAGGCCATCCCAGCTTCAGCCCAAGCCTCACATATGGTATGATGTATGCGACCGTGAGGACCGGGCTCCTGGAGTATGAGTATCAAGAATGGATTAATGAAGACGCTCCTTCGAGAAAGAAGAAGAAGAGAAAGTCCACACAACAAAAGTTAAAGGAAAGGTATGAAGCCGGAGACAAGAGCGTCGGAACTCTAGGGGAGCCTTCTGGCAAGTTCGACATTACTATGTCGCCTATGCCAAACAGCCCGCCAAGGAACCCATCATTCAAAGCACACCAAAATTCTCGATACCCCCATGTACAAAGTGATCCTCTTGAAGCGTAAAGTGCTGAATTTGTGGCCATCGTAAAGTTCAATGAGAAGCTAGCGCATCTAGAAGCGTAATACGTAAAGCCTATTGAATACGTAGCGCCAAGGAATAATTAAGATCCCCTCTAAAGAAGACTTCATCAAGATTATCCGTGCCAACCCTCCTCGTTGGCTATACCGACAAGGTCGTGGTGTCCAAGATCAAGCAAAGAGAAAATGAGTTATCGCCAGGCATTGATAAGATGAGCCAGACTCTTCACTAATGAGCCCAGCTTGTCACGGACGAGCTTCGCCGAGAGATTGCATCAAGCTACTCTAGCTCCCTCACTATATTTCCACTGCACCGGCCCGTCAATGATTTCCGGCAAGTTTTTGATCAATTTGAAGTCTCCAACTTTCTCAAGAACGCCGACAAGACCAAGTACTCCCTGTGGCAACAAAGAGAAGGAGTGAGATCCCGGTCCAACCCTTGTCAAGCCACCCTCGAGTCAATAAGTAGTGTAGGGTCCAGAGTCGCGTGTCAATTCCGCCGAGTCAGAATCTTGAATTCCGCCCTTCCGAGTCATCCGAAGGCCTCACGCCCGAGGACTATCAAAATGTAATCGATGTCATCTTTCCCCTTATTTTGAATGAAATGACAGATCTTTCGAGTATCCTCTTATTGCCAACTTAACAAATGATAAATTAACTCAAAACTTAACAATGCTTAATAATGAATCATTCAACAAGATGCAAACACACTAAATGAACAATACATTAAAGAAATCTTTAAGGTGTTTTAGAAAAAGAGGAAAATCGGGCCCAAGCCGCCGAGGAGGTTTTGACAAGTGTGAACTTGGGTACCGTCGAGGAACCTAAAGAGACACAGATCGGAAACTTCTTCCAGGGGGTCAACGGGACAGCATCGATCGATCCGCTCGGGGAATACGTCGACGTGTTTGCATGGTCATACAGGATATGCCGGGGCTAGACAGCTTCGATAGTAGAGCACGTAATCCCTCTAGCACCGCATGCTAAGCCGCAAAATAGAAACCGAGGAAGATCAAGCCGAATGGTCTCTACTGTGTCAAAGAAGAAATTGAGAAGCTATCAAGGGTAGGATTCATCGTAGTCATCGAATATCCGACATGGTTATCCAATATTGTGACCGTCACCAAGGCCAATGGGAAGGTGCGCGCCGTGTGGATTTCCGAGATCTCGAACAAGGCGCCCCAAGGACGATTACCCTTGCCAAACATAGACATCCCGGTGGACTCCACCGCCAACTACAAAGTCAAATCCTTCGTCGATGGCTTTCAGATACAACCGTATCAAGATGGCCGAGGAAGACCAAGAAAAGACAACCTTCACCACACCGTGGGAACTTACTGCTATACAAAGCTGATGCCATTTGGGCTTAAGAACGCCGGGGCTACTTACCAAAGGGCGCGACCGCGCTTTTTCATGACATGATCCACAAGGAGATTGAGGTCTACGTAGACGACATGATAATCCACTCCAAAGGCAAGGACGGGCAGCACTTTGTTGACTCGCGGAAGTTCTTTGAGAGGCCGAGACAACATTCCATGAGACTAAACCTCGCTAAATGCACCTTCGGAGCGACAAGGGGAAAAGTGCTTGGGTATATGGTCACTGAGCGAGGTATCGAAGTTGACCCCCAAAAGATCAAAGCCATTATGGATATGAGGCCACCTCAAACCCGCATGTAAGTCAAGAGCTTTATGGGAAAAGTGCAAGACATCACCCGTTTCGTCAATCGCTGACCACTATGTGCGAGCCCATCTTCAAGCTCATGAAGAAGAACGTAGACACGTAATGGACCGAAGAATGCCAGGATGCTTTTGACCGCATCAAGGCATACTTGGTACATCCTCCTGCTATGCCCCCCACATAGACAAACCTCTTCTCGCTCTATCTCACCGTCACCGATACGGTAGTTGGGGCTATGCTTGCTCAGAGAAGAAAGACTCTCGGGTAGAGAATGCCATTTACTTTGTCACCGGAAGCCGCAGGAAGTGAGCTCAATTACTCAAGATGTGAAAAGACTCGTGCAGGATCGGTCCGGGTAGTCGGCAAGTTGAAGCATTATATGCAAGCCCACCCCGTGAATTTGGTCTCAAAAATGGACCCCATCAAGTACATCTTTGATAAGCCTTCCCTCTCGATGCGCCTAGCAAAAGTGGTCCTTCTTCTTAGCAGAGTACGACATCAACTATGTGACCGTAGAAGGCCATCAAGGGTCAAGCATTGTCGACCACCCGGCAAACTTCCCCAAGAATGAAGACAGAGGGCCCGAACCCCAATTCGATGAAGGGATCTTTGCAGCCGAGCCCGAAAACCGATGGCAATTATTCTTTGACGGGAGCCGCTAACAAAAGAGGAAACGGTATCGGGATGCTACCGGTCGATCCGAAAGATGAGCATACACCCATAGCCCTCAAGTTGAACTTCCCCGCCACGAACAATGTTGCCGAGTACGAAGCCTCGCATTGCCGGTTTGGAAGCCGCCTTAGAAAGGAATGTCAAGGAGCTAGAAGTTTACTGGAGACTCAAATCATCAACCAGGTTTCCAACAAATGGAAGATGTGGACCCTAATTCGCAGCGGTATCATGCCCATATGGAGGAGTTGGATCGGGACAGCTCGTAGAAGTGACCTTCCACTACTTGCCAAGGGAAAAGAACAGATTCGCAGATGCCCTAGCTACTCTAGCCTCATTGGTAGAGATCCCCGAGGGAAAAGCCATAAAACCCTCCCGAGTGGGTAAAAGAGAAGCCCTGCCTTCTTCATAGAAGTAGACCTTGGGACCCGAGCCTATAAAGGAACCCCCGGTACAATCAAATTTACCAGCTTCCTCAAAGATGGAGAGTCCTTTCGTAGACGAAGAAGGTAGATCCAAAAGAAGGTGTCGAGCCAAGAGCTTACAAGTTCCCGAAAAGGTTGGCCTCCCATTATGTCATTCTAGAGGCAACCTATACAAGAAGCGATACCAAGGACCACTCCTCTTGTGCGTCACTCAAGAAAGGGCCAAAGAGTTGATGACCGAAGTTCACAATGGTCCCTCGCGGTCCTCATATGAATGCCGTAGCCCCGATGCAAGTGATCCTCAAAATGGGTTACTACCGGATTTCCATGGAAACAGACCGTGTCCAAAGACATTCGAGCATGCGACAAGTGCCAGCGGTTTGCCAACCTCAACCATCTCCCGCCTCATGACCTATATTGCGCATGACGACTCCTTGGCCGTTTGCAACTTGGGGGTATTGATGTAATAGGGAAAATAGCCCCCAAGTACAGAAGCAATGGGCATTTAATTTGTGCTAGTAGCCATCGACTACTTTACCAAGCGGGTAGAGGCCAAGTCCTACAAGGTCCTCACTTCCAAGAAGTTGCCCAATTCATCAAAGAAAACATAATGTGCGATATTGTAAGTACCCAAATCCGGATCATCCAAATCCGCCGAAAGTTAACCGAAATCCGTTAACCGGCCCGCCCAGTTAACCGAACTCGCAAACTCCCCTGCCGTGCCAACGAGACGCCCCGGATCGCCCTGCATCCCGGACGTCAACCGTACTTAGCACGTGTCATCTCACGTAAAAGTATGGCTTTCCCCGAAAACGCATTTTCCGGCACTTTCCGGGCGTTTGGAGCATTTCCTGATCAAGTTATTTTAAAAACGGACAAAACCGGACCGAGGAACAATCTTCCACTGGTGACTCGAGGCACGTGGCAGCCATGCCACCTCCCTCTAGTCACCCTTCAATCAATTTCAAAGGGAAAAGACCAAAATGCCCCTCGGTTTGCAAGCCAAGTCCGCCAATGACTCACTGTGCACTTTTCCCGAAATTGCCAAAGAAGTCCCCGCATTTCCAAAATACCACAAAACCCCGAAAATTCGTGCCAAGTCCGTCCTGACTCACCGCAAATTTTCACCCTATAAATAGAAGTTGTGCCACAAAGGCAAAAAAGGACAGAATTTTTACACCAAAAATCACCACCCCCACGGTCCAAACCGTTTTCACCCCCTCCCGAGCTCCCGTTTTGTCTCGATTCGCGTGAAACCTTCGTATTTCGATCAAATACGCACCCTACAACTTCGAAACAACCTTTCGAATCACTTTCCGTGTCCCGTACACACCTCCCGAGCCAAAGGAGTCGACTCCTAGCCATAGGTATAACTCCCTCTCTCTAAATCTCCTGCCTGCCTTGCTTACGCGCTGGCCGCTATAACCGTTTCGAACGTCGTTATCGAAAATGTAGACGCCTTCCGCCTAACGGGGTCCGATACGTTTTAGCCCTCGATCCTCTTTCTCTTTCCGTAAGAGAAGTAATCACGGTTAAAACGGCGTTCCGACCCCGTTCCGTTTACTTTTATGTCATTTACCATTCCGGATCGATCGATCCGTTTATCGTCATTTACAATTCCGAGCCGCTTGGCCTCGTCGATCGTCATTTACAATTCCGAGCCATTTGGCCTCGTTGATCGTCATTTACAATTCCGAGCCGTTTGGCCTCGTTGATCGTCATTTACGAATCCGGATCGTTTCGATTCCGTTGATACCGCACTTTAAATACCGTCTATTTACAAAGTCCGATCCGTTTGGATTGTGATAGTATTTACTTTTCAAAGTCCGAGTCGCAACTCCGATTCGTTGATCGCATGTCATTTAATACGCATTTTTCCCGTAAAAATCGTTAACAATGTAATGCCCGGTTCAAAACCGGAGTTCGTCCGTCGAACTCTCTTTTCAAAAACGCGCGAAATGACGTTCGGCCTCCGAACGCTCATCTTCAAACTCAAAGCCGCCATTTGACACTTAAAATCATTTAATACGCATTTTTCCCGTAAAAATCGTTAACAATGACTCGTACGGTTCAAAATCGACGTTTGCCACGCAAACGCTCATTTCAAACTCAAAATCGACGTTTGCCACGCAAACGCCATTCCAAACTCAAAATCGACGTTTGCCACGCAAACGCTCATTTCAAACTCAAACCGACGTTTGTCATTCAAACGCTCGTCTTTTCAAAAGTCACCTAATCAACGTTTGTCATTCAAACCAAGATTAAGCTTGTCATTCAAGCCCCCATTTCAAAACACACACACACACACACACACACGATTTCGAGAAAGGTAGAAAGACTCGCCATGCGAGGCGTTTCGGCGATCTCGTAATACTCTACCCGAAACATAACTTGACCTCCGAACCTAACAATCTCTGGTACAAAAAAAGCTTTTTACTCGTTTTTGCTGCCAATAAAAATGATCCCTTTTTTAAAAGCCTTTTCCTAAGTTTTTGCTACCAATAAAAACGACACCTTTTCACAATAGCCGTTTCTCAACGTTTGGGCTCAAAAAAAAAAAACCGCGTGGCGACTCCTCATTTTGTTCCTTCCCATGAAGCGAGGTCTCAGACACCAACCCTCCGCGAAAGACAACCGCCTTTTCCGCGCCAGCCCGCGCGCGAAAAGATCGGGTAATTTCGCTTGGCGACTACTGGGGAAAAGATACTTTTTCAAAACCGCCGATGTTTTCTAAAAGCCTTCCGTGGGTCAAACTTTCGTTTACCCTTCCTCGTTGTGTGTGAGTTCCTTTAAACCTCGAACGGTTTTTTTTCAAAGGCATTACATTGTCAACTTTTCAAAATCTTACCATGTTTGTGCATCCCCATTCATGTTTGATTTTCATTGCCGTCTTTTGAACCGTGCATCATAAATTCTTTAAGACACATTCTCAAAAAATCTCTGTTTTACTCGTAAAAGAATTTTAGTGACCGCACACTACGCGCACTTGCCGCCTCGGAACACCGCACTTCACGTGCACTTGCCGCCCTCGGTACACCGCACACTACAACCCCTAACCCGGGATGGCCTTATCGCTGCACTCCGATTGGTCTCGCGTACACCTTTCTGGGGCGCACGGGGTCGTCCCAAACATCCCATCCTAGCCCGTGTAAGCCATGCACTCTTTCGTGTCACACTTTGTCCAAGACCCCGGCTGGTTTTTGGCTTAGCTCGTGTCATAAAGCCTAAGTGTATGTTTTTCACGCCGGCCCCGCTCCGAGTCAAGCTCGAGAGTTTGAGACCAAAGGTCGTTCCCGACCCGAAGTCTTGAGCTTTTCAGCCTTGACTTTGACGCTGAGCTCGCCGAAAAATATACCCGAAGGTTCAATGTGACGCCGTGTCACCAAACTCGCCGTATGTATCGTGCCGCCCACAACTTGGCCAACGCTAAAAGCTAAGGTCTCTCGCACAAGCGAGTCAGAGAGGTCATGCCCAAATTTTGGCACGATCCCCGCCTTAACTTAAGGACGTTGACTTCGACCGTGGCCCGTACGTCACACACGTTGAAAGTTTGCGTGATCGCCTAGCCTTAAGTTCACTTTTTCCTTTGTCGGTGGAACTCGCTTGCCTTATCGACCTCGCCGGGATAGTCCGTCCCGAGAAAGATGATCTACAATGGAAACGAGGGGCTTATAAGCGTAGTGACGAGATCCACCGATTAGAGCTCTAGGATTAGTTGCGAAAAAGAAGACACGCTCTTTTCCAACCAATTAGGACTCGAGAAAACGCGCTTTAAGTAAACATTAATTCCGGTAATCGCACATTGCACAAGCCCGAAAACCTTGAGCCAAATACCCTTTTCCGGCTTCCAAACCCTTCCTTTCGCTCCCCGCAATGAGCGTAAAGTGGTTCAGATTTCCGGCCGCCGCCTTGCCAGATCACGTAACGGCAATTCAGCTGTACAGCTTCTTCTGCCTCGCTCCCTCAAATGTAATTTCCGACATGTCTAGCTCATCGAGAAATCGTGACGGGAAGGACCCCGCCACCGGTAATGTATATGACATTGGAAGAAGCCATCCGGGCTTGTGAGGTTCACAAGAGGCGTAAAGAAGATCGCCATAATTTCGTGGTACAGCCTTTCGAATGAGCGTGGTATAGCAAGCCTATCCCCGCCGACGGTACTTTTTGTCCCGGTCGAGGATGACGATTCCCCGAAACCAGCCACCAAACCTTCAATCGTGTTCCTCCCCGCCAACTTACGGATGCCTTCCAACCAAGGAAACAATGACCTAGGCTCCATGTTGCCACCTCTCGTGGCAACCCCGTCAATTTTGGTCGCCCAAAGGCTACGCCCATCACTCAATATCACCAGCCGCACCGCTGACCATCTCAGATGCCAATATCCTCAATACCCTCCCGGGTTCGTCCCGCTGCCTATACACGAATCTCTAAACACCGGGGACAAACCCCGATACAGCTCGTAAAAGGCTCCCGTATATTCTCATATACCAAGCCTTTCCACCTCCAATCACTACCGCTCACGTGGTAGCACCCGGCGCCGAGCCTCACAAACCACCACCGGACCCAACCTTAGCCTGGATGGTCGAGCGTATGAAAGACTCCGAAAGCCACCATGAGCAAACTCAAAGCAGAAACGCTCAAATCCACGTATCCGGAATGGTCACGCCTCTCCCCGCCAAGTTCGAATGCCTGAGATGGACCGATTCGATGGAACCGAATGTCCTCAAACGCACGTCGACACTTACGTTCTGCATGATGAGCAAAAGGAGCAACCCTCCAAAGAAATGGCCGACCACTTCCAAAGATACGCTCAAAAGTTCGGGCCAAGTTACGATGGTTTCGAGGGTCAAGCTCGCGGATCGCCACACTGGGAACAGTATCAAGAATATCTTCCCCGGAACGGCATGCATCCAACTTAGAGTGGGAAACAAGTCGCGAGGACTTAATCACCACCGAGCGTAAAGCGGATGAAAGTGTTGGGGAATTCTACAAGAGATGGAGCCGGAAACTCTCCGAGATCATGGAGCCACTCTCCAAAGACGAATGTATGCGGATCTTCAAGTCCCGCTTAAGACCGCCCATCGTAACTCTCATCGGGCCACAATTTCTTCCTGCATCTCCGGCCATGGTCAATGCCGGCTCACAGCTCGAGAAGGATCTCAAGGAAAAGTTGGCTACCGTACAGCCCATACGTATACCGCCAACAGCTGCATTCAATCCCGCACCGGCCCCCGCAAAGTGGAAAGATACGTCCGTCAACTACGCCCATCGTGGACAATGGGTAATGTAAACCCGGCCCCCCACAAAGCAACAATTCTACTGCTAAGCACTGCCGTACACTTCGACAAGTTGGACATGCCACCGAGCAAGATGCCGGAAGGGTTAATCAAGGAGGGTCTCCTTAAGCCCGTTGCCAATTACAAACCCAAAGTTCCCGTAGCCAATGCGGACAAGAGCAAATATCGCGCCTTCCATCGCATCACGGCCATACCACCGACAATTGTTTGGGGTTACGATACGAAATCCGTAACTTGATAGAAGAAGGCAAGTTAGAGCGCCCCGTGGCCCAATACGCCGGGAATCCCTTTCCGAACAATAACAACGTGAATTCCACTGAGCGGGTGCCCAAGAAGAGTGCCACGTAATCCGCCCGCCTCTTTCACCGGATCCTCCTCTAATGTCCACATCGCCTACGATGTTTGCGATCGCTCCGCCTCGCCCGGGAGTACGAGTCTCGAGAAACCGTCCGAGCAATCCTCCGAGAAAACAAAAGAAGAAATCCTCTCAACAAAGAATCGAGAGAAAGATACGAAGCCGAGATACCAAAGTGTAGGTACACTTGGAGAACCCTCCGGAGGTTCGACTACTACGCACTGTACTCCACTACCCTTCTTGCCTCTGTGCCATGCACTTTAGAGTGCAAAGGGAAAGCCGAAAAGTCCCGCCAAACTGCATCTGTGCCCCGGGACACCGGAATACCTCGGATCTTGGTAATCTTATCGCGCCAAGCCTAACCTCCGCGGATCGCCCAAGATTCAATTTGTCCAGCCTTCCGAGCTCGGACCTAAAGGAAGATCAAGGTCGCCTTGGCAATCGCACTCGATCAATGTGCAACCAAGGGCGGCAACCGCCACAGCACTCAACACACTCCCGAGGTTCCACCAAAGGCTTTACCTCGCAAGAGGAAGACAGAAACGGATGGCCGGATGACTCTCCTTCTACGGATAGAGACGAGATCTACGACTCCCGCCTCGTATGGCAAAGATGATCACGTTCTGCGGACGAAGACTTACCGAGAGACGCCTCGGGCACAACGAAGCTCAGACATCACTCTCAAACTCAACACCATATCACTCCCGAGTATTGGTAGATAACGGGTCAGCCGTTAATGTCCTCCTCTCAAAGATGATGCGAGCTCTCCGCATCCATGAAAGCCACCCGATTCCGTCGCCTGACTATCAAGGCCTACGACAACTCGTCTCGTCCCCATCCCGGGGACAGTGACTCGAACTCGGTTCGAAACCCAAATGGTGCCAAAGAAATTCCACGTGATGGACATTCCATCCGAGTTCACAGCTCTTTTGGGACGCCCTGCTACACCACATGAAAGCCATAGCTTCCACTCTCCATCGCCGTGTTAAATTCATTAACCGGCAGGAGATCTTCAAGTCATCCGAGGGGATAGTTTCCTCATAGGAAACGAAGCCGAGACAAGAGCTGCGTGTCCGCACTGTGCACCGGGTTACTCTCCTTCGAATCAACCAAGGGACTACCGGGCAAATCTCATCGAATCCTCGTAGTCCGGAGATGCCAACTATGTAAACGTACTCGAGCAAAGTGCACTCGGCGCCCGATACATCAAGTTCAACTGCTGCTTCCAACATTTGGAGGCAGATTGGAAGGAAACGCCGAACATCGCCATGATGCGGGCACATAAACCCCCGCCTCCAATCGGAGATTCACGCATTCTCCAAACAAACTCTCTCGGCCCCCGCTGTGCGAAGAGATCTTTGTGATAAAGGTCAACAAGCACCGTCATTCTCGTGGATTTAATGCATGGAAGTCGTATGGGATGTCCTCCACGAGGAACTACCCGCCGCACCCCTCTTTCTCCAACGAAGAGCATGATGTTTTCCTAGCCGCTCCAAAGAACGCAACCGGACGCAATACGTCCCTACACTTGGATTGAACGATCGATGACGATGAATCTGGACTCTCCGGAGTCGAAGATGCGGCAGACCCGCAAGCAGCACCTCTCGCATTCACATGCTCGCTTTGAGGACGGAACTCCTTCCGATCAGTCACCTACGACCAAGGTTCCAATACCATGGAAATTGTCAAGCTCAACGTCCAAGACAGGGCCTATCCGATAATTGGAAGCACGTGATTCACGCAACGAGGAATCCTCCGATCAAGTGAATGACGACGACTTCGTCAATATCATCTATTCCAGATATCCCGATGAAGCCAAGGATCCCGTCCTTGTTATCGTATTCTCGCAACACCAAGGTCACCCTCGATGACCGCCGCTCATGGTAAACGAGGCATCGCCAAGCGAGCTCGTGAGCTCATCCCTACTTCCGAGTACCAGCCCTACTGGCAACCGGCCCGTGCCGCGCCAAGCTTATACCTCAAACGCCGCCAAGGCCAAGGGCAACAAAAGGAGACCAAGCTCCTCACCCGCTACAAGTCGTATCAACTCTGGAACGCTTCCGGCAGCCTACCCCGAAAACATCTCAGGAAAGTCTTCCCCGCAAGGCGTAGCCGCCTTCCGACATAGGAAATGACCACCTCAAAGATCAACATGCTCCAGCCGATTCTACTCCCACCCGTCACGGCCCCTGATTCGACATCCCGCGCCGATCGCTAGCTTGATAGACTTGGCGATCGAGCGAGATCACGAGACCGTCAACATTGCCAAATTCAATACCCTCATGGGGTCAATCAAGCGTATATGGGCAAACTTCTTGGTGATCGAGATCAAGGAAGGCCGCATGGAATGTCCTACCCGACTTCCTTCGTCAATGTAATCCAGTGTTCCCGCCATTCGGCGATTTGAATGTAATCACGGTTCTCGGACACTCAGCCGACGATGCGCACCTCACTGAGACCGCCTAGGTCTCGCAAGGAAAGCTCTCATGGAACTAGCCGCTCAAGAAAGTCGTCTTTGGGACGAAGACCAAGCTCGAAAGACCTACTGTGGACCAAGCCTCTTAAAGTGTCACAGTAAACTCTTCTGCATGTAAAAAGCTAGAGGCCACTCTAGACGCCGACCTCAAGAGTTTTGCTCATGGGCAACTTCCCGACTACCGTCTGTTCTCATCCAACCCCTCTCGCTGTGCAAGGGTGGTCAACGGTCCCAATGACCTAGGAGATGGAACGACACAGCGTAACGAATCCCGCCGCTTACCTTCCCGAGGAAAGCAAGTTCTCTCGTGAAAGCGACTGATGAAGACGATGAAACCATTCTCTTCCAAGCCGGCATGAAGTCAACAAAACCGGACTCCCAAGGGTCCTTCCGGGAGTGATGGGAACGGATCATTTCCGCACTCAAATTGAAAGGCCAACTCAGTGGAGGAAGGTCTATTTAAAAACAAGAGGAGGATGGAAATTGCCTCGAGCAAACTACTGTGGAAATTCCACAGCCTCACGGCATTCGTTTATTTAAACGATCAACTGGGACAAGCAACTACCACACGGGCCGATGTTCGGGAAGCCGTGTACTCACCTTCCGACATACCCGCCACTCGTATAAAGCGTAGGAGAAAACTCTCCCCGATGGAGGTTTACCTAGACCGCCGCACGCAGCTCAAAGAAGCACTGGCTATTCTCACATGGGAAGAAACGCAGCACTCACTCGACGCAGTTCCGCGGCAAGAAGGTTGATCCGGGGCCTGTAGCGGAGGAAAACTAGCAAACCATGAGTATCGCTGCACCCAACCCAGTAATGCCCCGAGTATGCTCAAGAAGAAGGAAAGGAACGCGATATACCGTGAAGAGATCAAGGAGACCGTTCGCTAAAGCCGAGAACTCTCCAACCTCCCCGGAGGGTCGCAAGCGGCCACGCGCGCCAGGGCAACCACTGTGCACCGACATTCGAACAATCATACAAACTCGTAGGCTACCTCCCGCAGAGGCATCCAAGCGCATCCTGGGACAATCCGTCAAGCCGCCGAAGCTCCCGGGAATTAATCCACAATCAATGAGTTGAGGGAAGACATATGGCCCTATGCTACGAGGAATCCTCCTCTAACTATGGCTCAACTCGTAGCACTGCTCGTAAGGGACCAAACCTGATGTCGCCGTTCTAACCCGATCGGGTCAAATCCATGCATTACCACCTAAGGCCACCAAAAAGCCGACGGAGCCGTAATTGCAATCCGGCCACTCGAAGACGCAAATTCCTTAGAAAGAGGACCCGATCCTCACTCACCAAGCATCAGCGAACATTTCCCTTTGGTCTCTGCTCACCTCCTCTTATCCTCACAAGCTCAAGCTAGAGGAAAGCCTGGCCCGTACCATGGTCCCCGTGGACGCAACCCCAGATGAAGTCATTCAAATGATCGGCAACATCCACTATGGCAACATAATCACCTTCACAGATTTGGACCTTCCAAAATTTGGGGCTGATCACAATGAGCCGCTCTACATCACAGTCCAGCTGGACGAGCGTCGCCTTCCCCGTGTGTTGGTAGACGGAGGTTCCGAAATGAATGTCTTGCCCGCCAAGATGATGGACCTGCTTGACATCAAGCCCACAGATCTGAAGCCTTCAGTCCACACTGTCAAGGCCTATGACTCTACTTCCCGTACAGTTCTCGGGGTTGCTACTCTTAACATCTGGTTCGGCAAGCGGATGATCCCCACCGAATTCCAAGTGTTGGACATTCCAATCACTTTCACAGCCATCCTGGGGCGTCCCTGGCTGCATCAAATCAATGGCGTGGCATCCACCCTTCATCAGTGCCTTAAGTTCATGCAAGGCAACGAGCTAACCACAGTCTACGGCGACAGTGTCACCACCGAGGGGACCAGCACCAACGACATTCCAGTGTTGGAAATCAAGCATAATGACGACATGCCATTAACTGGATTCACTCTGGAGACCTCCAAGATCCAAATATGCAACGTGGACCTTCCACTGTCTCACGATCAGATTCCTCCTGCCATGAGGATGATGAAACTCATGAACTTCATCCCAGGACTGGGACTCGGCAAAAGGCTGCAAGGCCAACACCAAGTTATTGAAGTCAAGGACCACACCACGGTCCAGGGGCTTGGCTACGTGCCAACACCGGCTGACATCAAGGAAGACAAAAGGCTCGCCCGCACCAAGGCAGCAGCCCGCAAAAGGGGAACCTCCGACGGCACACCCAATCTCCGACCTTACAGCTTTGACCTCGCTCATTACTTCACCAAGGGAACCAGCAGCAGGAATCCTGAGAGGACCACAAGGGAACCAAATGAACCAGGCTGAGGGGACCAACAAAGGGCAACGACGTGAACAGAGCGGGGACTGACAGGTGGCCACTGACAGCAACAGGAACTGGAGGGCACTAATCAGTGGAACCGATGAAGATGAGAAAGAAGCAGGATAGTCAGCACCTCAGACTACAGGAAGAATGGAACAGCTAGCACGGGACCTCAAGCGTTTCGAGAGGATTCAGTAAAGCTAATCCGATAAGGGGAGCGTTCCTCGACATCACAGCTCTACCTGGACCAACTGCCACCACAGTCCAGCATGAGTACACATTCAAGGGAATCCCAGACTTGGAGGAGCAACTCAAGGTACTCTCCATGGGAAACAAATTGTTCGGATCAGCCACCGAGGCCACATTCGAGACAGTAAGTCCAAAGCAGAAGGAACCAGAATTCATAGAAGACGCTCTCAGTGGACCAGCTCTACAGAGTCTGTTTGAAGAAGTCATGGAGTTGCCCAACTTGATCGACTGGGGCTCCGACAACAGCATGATCGCCATGATAGGGACAGCAGAAGCCAAGCCTCTCGATCCCCGCACCCTCATCAAGCATCCAGCAATGCCACTGAAGAATTGGGTAACTTTCACCGGACCAAGGGCAAGCCAGGCAGAATTGGAAGACAAGCTGGGCCCGCACCCACATCTCCCTAAACCCGGTCTCAAACCCTCTGAGTCAGTCAGAGTCCAGTCCTCTGAGTCATCCAACGGCCTTACGCCGGAGGACTATAATGTTGTAGCCAATCATGTATTCCCGTTCTTGTTTAATGAAAAGTCTGACCTTTCGGAGTATCCTCTCATTGCCACTTTAACAACTGATAAGTTAACAAACAACTTAAAAGACGTTAATAATTCAATTGATAAAGAAGCAGACACATTAAACGAACAATACATTAAAGAAGTTCTCGAGCGTGTAGTTGACCAAGAGGACAACCGGGCCCAAGCTGCCGAAGAGGTTATGACCAAAGTGAACCTGGGGTCAGTGCAAGAGCCTAAAGAGACACAAGTGGGCAGTTTCTTCGCCGATGCAGAAAAAGAAGCCCTGATAAGCCTCCTCCGGGAGTATGTTGACGTGTTCGCCTGGTCATACCAGGACATGCCAGGACTCGATCCCTCAATCGTGGAGCACAGAATTCCCTGGATCCCGAATCCAAGCCTGTCAAACAGAAGCTGCGCAAGATCAAGCCAGAGTGGTCCTTGCAAGTTAAAGAAGAAATTGAGAAAATGCTCCGAGTTGGTTTCATCAGAGTGATTGAGTACCCGACTTGGCTCTCCAACATCGTGACGGTCACCAAGGCCAACGGAAAGGTCAGATGCTGCGTGGATTTCCAGGATCTCAACAAGGCCAGCCCTAAAGATGATTTCCCACTGCCTAACATCGACATGCTGGTCGACACCACGGCAAATTTCGAAGTAAAGTCCTTCGTGGACGGGTTCGCTGGATACAACCAGATCAAGATGTCCGAGGAGGATCAGGCCAAGACTGCCTTCACCACTCCATGGGGGACATACTGTTACACGGTCATGCCGTTCGGTCTGAAGAACGCTGGGGCTACTTACCAGCGGGCTGCAACAGCCCTCTTCCATGACATGATTCACAAAGAAATCGAAGTATATGTCGACGACATGATCATCCACTCCAAGGGATCAGACATGCAGCACATGACAGATCTGAGGAAGTTCTTCAACAGACTCAGAAAGCACTCCATGAGGCTAAACCCGGCAAAGTGCACCTTCGGCGTCAAGCGCGGCAAGGTACTGGGGTACATGGTTACAGAAAGAGGTATCGAAGCCGATCCCAGGAAAATCAAGGCCATCATCGACATGAAGCCGCCTCAAACCCTGACAGAAGTGAAGAGCTTCATGGGAAGACTTCAGTACATCAGTCGCTTCATCAACCAGTTGACATCTCTCTGCGAGCCCATGTTCAAACTGATGAAAAAGAATGCCGACATCAAATGGGACTCCGAGTGCCAAACAGCTTTTGAGAAAATCAAGACCTACTTGGTTAATCCCCCAATTCTGTGCCCGCCACATGAAGACAAGCCACTACTCCTGTATCTGACAGTAACAGACACGTCAATCGGAGCAATGCTGGCACAAGAACAGAAAGATTCCAAGGTTGAGCATGCAATCTACTTCGTAAGCCGAAAGCTTCAAGGAAGTGAACTCAGCTACTCAGCATCAGAGAAAACTTGTACCGCCTTGGTATGGGTAGTCGGGAAGCTGAAACACTACATGCAGTCGCATTCAGTGCTCCTGGTCTCCAAAGTGGACCCCGTCCGATATCTCTTTGACAAGCCATCTCTGTCAATGCGGCTAGCCAAGTGGTCATTCTTCCTGGCTGAGTTCGACATCAAGTACATGGTCAGAAAATCAACAAAGGGCAGAGTAATGGCAGATCAACTTGCCGACTTCCCGAGCAGTGAACCTAAGGGTCCTGATCCGCAATTTCCGGACGACGGAATCTTTTCACTTGACAGCGCAAACCGCTGGCAACTCTTCTTCGATGGGGCAGCCAACAAGAAGGGGAATGGCATTGGAATGCTCCTTGTCGATCCCAAGGACGAGCATACTCCCATAGCCATCAAGCTGAATTTTGAAGCAACCAACAATGCAGCAGAATACGAAGCCTGTGCAGCAGGTTTGGAAGCCGCCCTCGAGCGCAACATCTCAGAGCTGGATGTATATGGAGACTCAGCATTGATCATCAATCAAGTATCCAACAAATGGAAGACGGTAGATTCTGGCCTTCAGAAGTACCACGCGTACATGGAGGAACTCATTGCTCAGTTCAAGGACATCTCTTTTCACTATTTGCCAAGAGACAGGAACCGCTTCGCAGACGCCCTGGCAACCCTCGCCTCTCTTGTCGAAATTCCCGATGGGAAAGCAGTAAAACCCCTCAGAATAGGCAGACGGGAAACACCCGCCTATTGCTGTGAGATCGAAAAAGAAAAAAGAAACGATCGACGAACCCTGGTACAATCAAATTTACCAGTACCTCCAAAGCGGAGAAGCTTCCTTCACAAATGAAGATGGAAAATACAAAGAAGGGATCAAAGCCAAAAACATGATGGCATTAAAATGCCTGGCATCCCATTTCGTCATTCTGGGGGGTATGTTATACAAGAAGCGCCACCAAGGGCCACTCCTTCGGTGTGTAAACAAAGAAAAAGCCAGCGAGCTAATGAACGAAGTTCACAACGGAACCTGCGGTCCGCACATGAACGCCCGAGCATTGACACAGATCATTCTCCGTATGGGATACTATTGGATATCAATGGAAACAGACTGCATCCAGTTCGTCCGAAGCTGCGACAAATGTCAACGGTTCTCCAACCTCAATCACATCCCTCCTCACGAACTCTATTGCATGACTACGCCATGGCCTTTCGCCACATGGGGAATCGACGTCATCGGCAAGATCACTCCTCCAGGGAGCAATGGTCACGAGTTCATTTTAGTCGCAGTCGACTACTTCACCAAATGGGTAGAAGCCAGATCGTACAAGGTACTGAATTCTAAGAAGGTGGCCGAGTTCATCCGAGAGAACATCATGTGCCGATACGGAGTGCCCAACGAGATCATCTCCGACAATGGGACCCACTTTGAAGGAGATTGTGACCAACTACTGACCGAATTCAGAGTCACACGTCACAAGTCTTCTCCTTACAGACCACAAACCAATGGTGCAGAAGAGGCAGCCAACAAGACTCTCGCCATGATAATCAGAAAGATGACCACCAGAGGTCGGGACTGGCCCGAAAAGCTACATCTAGCCCTCTGGGGATACCGAACATCAGTCAGAACCGCCACAGGGGAGACTCCGTTCGCACTTACCTACGGAATGGAAGCGATGTTACCCGTGGAATTGGAAATTCCATCCCTCCGAGTCCTCTTGGAAAACGGGATCAATGAAGTCGAATGGCTACAGAGCCGTCACGACGAACTTGCTCTACTCGACGAGCGCAGATTGAAAGCCATGGAACACACTCGAGCCTACCAGAGCAGAATGGCACGAGCATTCGACAAGAAAGTCAAGATCCGAGACATCAGAGAAGGCGACTTGGTGCTAAAGGAAAAGCCTCCTACGCAGACCAATCCCCTCGGAAAGTGGGAGCCTACCTGGATAGGACCATTCGTGGTACAAAGAATCTTCTCCGGAGGAGCCATGAAGCTAGCAGACTTGGACGGAAACCCTTTCGTTAATCCCGTGAACGGAAGCAAGCTCCGCAGATACTTCGTTTGAGGAAGAGCACGAGTCAACTCACCTTCCCCATACACCGTCCCCTCAGTAAATTAAAGTGCTAAAAGAGTAATACCCAACTGGATACATTCCCGCTAATGATCCAGGTAAAAAACAGGGTCGCACTTCTTTTGTCTTTGTTTTCTCAAATTCACCTAAAAGTGTCGAACTACGGTGACCTGAGCCCCTTAGTCCAACTGTAAAAGGGGAACGTAGGCAGCCATCATTGGTTCGGTCTAAAAAAAAAATACAATAAGCATCAATTGCTTGTGTTTCGAAAAACTCTTTTCATTTAACCTACAAATTCATAACGGTTAAAACATTCTTTGATGAGTTCAAGCACGGTCAACTCTTGACTCGCTACACGCTAGCAAAACTACAATAAAACATTAATCAATTAATGTGTCTGCAATGACAATGGGTGGATACTCTGGACAGCAAGGTCAACCTAGTTTCCCGTACTAGGTCCTTCATCCTTCTTCCCCTTCCCTTTTCCCCGGCGAGTGTTCTTCACCTTCGCAGGAAATATTCCGGTAGGCCTTCTACCTGGCTCAGGGACTCTTCCCGATGCCTCCGTCAAGCCTGTGGCTGTCAACGCAGCCCTTTCTCTAGCTCTGTCTCGAGCCACCTCGCTTCGAGCCATCATTGCAGTGCTTTGATTGGCCTCCCGATCAGCACTTGCCACATAATCAGCCATGGCATCGCCCGTACGATTCCCAGGGTTAGCCCTTGCTTCTGTCCTCCTCAAGGTCGAGCTGTCCAGGTGATCAGCACCCAACAGCTCACTCCGTCTCCACAAGATAGCCATCTGTGTCTCCCCTATACACTCTTCGTACCAGTTCAGATACTGCGTCGACAGAACAATGCCCTCTCTCCGGTGAAAGAGAACCCTGGCAGGAAAGGACGCGTATTGCCACCAGCGGGTGATCAGCAATAGCGTCGAAGGATCTTCCATCCGCAAAGATCCCACCTCAAAGGTAGCAGCATAACTCAGATCAGTCAGTGGCATCTGCTCCAGCCCGTACTGCCGCAGAACCAATGATGGAATATAGAAAGACGTCTGAGACAGCCCCGACACTCTGACAATCAACAGACCCTCCTGAGCGGTCCTACAAGTCTGTAACTTCCAATGGGGAACCCACCATCGCAAGTGATGCGTGCAAAGTCTGGCCATCCAGAGCTCCAGCTCAGCCTGATCGCCCCCTATCACCAGAGGACGTCGCGAGAAAGACCAAGCGTCACAAGACATTGGCACCTCAGGCATCATCTGCAGCCTCTCCCTCAACCACATGGTCAGCATAGCGGGACTCCCTCCCCACATGTATCGGCTACCGGTCGCCATCCGGCCTATGCCCAGGAACGTCTCGCCCAAGACCAATGGCACGATGTCTCCCCCACTCCGACACCGCCTCACTAGGTCCAAGACACCGTGATGGCACACACCTGAGACGTGAATGTGAACAGAGTAGCAATCGCGCACAGAGCAAACGCGTCCCACGAAAAGACGCTCCCTCGCTCCGGCAAATCTTTCGGGAAGTCCCGAAATTTCAACGTAATCGGTATCCTGTATCAGACGCATCCCCGTATGCTTCTCCAGCCGAGATACCCAACAAAGACAGTAGCTTCTCAACAGTGGCCATGCCACCAGCATACGGAAAGAACTAGCTGCTCCGTCTCAGTGTCCTCCTGCATGGCCCGGAAATCTTCAAACGTAGGAGTGATTTCGTTGTACGAAAAGCCGTACACATTCCTCCGTACGTCCTGTAACCGAGACGCGGCTCTCAAAAGATCCCAATCTGGCATGAGATCCTTCAAAGCCCAAACAGATTTAATCCCGTAACAGCCTTCGAAAACCTTTTGTTCTCGCCTCGTGTGGTTCCGTACCCACGACCGAAAGTTGTCCAAATATCGCTCTTGCATCCGAGACGATAACTTGGGAAAGGGGGCTATGTCAGAAAATGAAGGGAACCTTAAGAAATGGAAAGGAATTCAAATGTAATGATCAAAAAACTATGCGCAGCTTTCTTAAACAATTGCAAAGCTGAAACCGCAATTTAAAGAATCTGGAAATTCATTCCAAGTCCCGGGATTCTCTCGCAGCTTGACTTGGTCAACTCTCAGCCACCGCCCCTAAATTGGAAACATTTCCAAGCCACTCCCTCGTTCACCTTTGAGAAATCTGCGTGCCGCCCATGGTTTCATGCAACAAATATCGCATCCCTTCCGCCCCGGCTCGTGCAACAAGGCAAATAATTAATAATTAGTGCATAAATGCTTAATTTTTGACCCGTTCAATTTTTAATGCGTTTCTCATTTTACTTATTTTTGATTAGCCTACTTCCTTATTTGCCAAAAATAACAGAAGGTGATCACAGAATAAATATGTGAAGTACAGGTTCCGCCCACGGGCGCCTTTTTGCAAATACAGCTTCAAGTCAAAATTTGTTCCCGACAAATACATGCATTTTGTCTAAACAAAGCAAGAAAGAAAGAAAGCAAGAAAAGGGGACTACTCGAGTCCCGCTCGTCATCCGTACACTCGACGCACCGCCCGCCGCCGCCGGATCCGTCGCAAACAGAACTCGCCAAATTCCTCCAGCCGAATAGGCGAAGGGCCTCCTGAGTACGCGAACTCGAGGACTCCTCTCTCGCGCCCGAGTGCGCAGAAGAAGGAGCTCCAAATCCCGCCATTCCGCCCGCGAACCGGCCGAACCCCGTGTAAAGTCCTCCCCACCGGCCGTGGGAGCAGGCGAATCTTCGCCTAGACGGCCCCCGATCACGGACGTCCACGCTCCTCCGGAATCGCACCGCATGAACTCCACGAGCCTCCTAGCGTAGGCGGACCACCCGTCCACCAGCCTCATGGCGTCATTGTACGTACGGCCAGATACCTGCGAACCAGGAAAGTCATCAGAAAGCGAGCAGAAAGTACAGATGCAACATGTGCAGAATGCTACTATCAAATGCAGAAAATCAAAAAAGGTGCTCACCGAAGCATTGGGGTCCGCCCTGTATCGTGGTCTCGGCTCAGCCGGGAGCGGGATCACAAGTCGCCTACGCGAACCATCCAGCCCCTCGTACGCTAGCCTAGCTCGCGGGACCGGAAAATCTCGAGGACCTCCAGGGACCTCGCCCTCTCTATGCTGCACCTGCGGGCTCCTCAGCCTCATCCTCAAGAAAACATCATAGGCGGCCCCCGCTATGATGTACTCGGTGTAGTACACGCCCTGCATGTACCCCTCCAGCTCATCCATCGGCATCTCCCGGGGGTGCTGCATGTACAAAGGAGGATCCACCGGCACCAAGGGAAGAGACCCCTGCCTATGCTGACGAGTCACCCTCTCCCCCAAATACATGGCGTCACAGTGAAGTCCCACCAGGAGCTTCCGCCGCCGTGTAGTCTCGCTGGCAATTTGCACCGCGATATGATCAAGCCTACTCCACCAGGTCAACTGGATCCTCTCAAAGAACTCCCGGTTCAGTGCCAGAGATATCTCCTCGTATGACACTCGAGTGCCAACTCTCGAAGCAACCGCCCTCTTCGCCTTCTTCTGCCAAACCAGCATGGCGGGGAACAGGGACGGTACGGCTCCTTGATGTCCCAAGCTCGCGGACCGAACACCTCGTAGCACCGCACCCGCCAAGAGAATGGAAAGTTATGTCGGCTACAAAGCGGATACATACGAGTACATAAAAGAGGCAAGGAAGAGAAAAAGTACGTGAACTTACATCCAAGACAGCGTGAAGCGGCTAAAGGAGCGCTCCTCTCCCCGCGAGAACTCCGTCCAAGGAATGGTAGAGCTCGGCCGCCCCGGCCTCCCCCACGCAAACCCCTCACGGCATCCAAGTCTACCAGCGACCCGAGCAAAGGGAAGTGACAAGACGTGTCGAAGTCGGGAATAAAGTCGCCGACGGCCGCAAACCAAAGGAACCCTCGAGCCAGGGCGCTCCGCGGTCATCCTCAAGGACCCGGCCCGGATAAGCGGCGACACCCGCCTCCAGATGCCTCTCCATCGGCCTGTACCGAATGCCTAAGCCCCCGGCATCGGTAATATCAAATCCTAGCAGCCCAGACATAACCGCTCCGGTGTAACCATCAACCCACACCCGCCGTGTTGCCATAAGTCGGCAACCCGGTGATAGCGACAAAATCCGTGGGAGTCACCGTCGCCTCCCCCATCCGAAATGGAAAGTGTGGGTCGTATCCCACCAATACTCGCCGCAACATACATGGACCTGCCCTCGGCGTATCACCGCCGCAGCTACAAGATCGATAAACCCAGCCAACCCGGAGTCAAGCACCAGCTGCCGCGGACTCCTCTCTCCCTCTCGAGCCACGTCCGGGATAATGTCCCACAATGCTTGCACCGCCTCAAAGGCACCCCGACTCTTCTGGTTATGAGTATTAACCGTCCCTGTCCCCTGCAGACAAACAGCACAGAAGCAACGTCAACAGAAATGCACCAACGCATGTCAAAAGGATGCAATGCAGATACGGTTCTCATTCATTTCCTACGTATATTCTCATTCATTTTGAAAACTCCGTCGAATTCGGAACTTTCAAAACATTTTGAAAACTCCGTCGAATCCGGAACTTTCAAAACATTTCGAAAACTCCGTCGAATCCGGAACTTTCAAATTCTTTCGAATTTTTCGAAAATTTCGCTCCGTCCCGAATTAAAGCTACTTTAATTTTGGAAAATGCATCTAGACATGGAATTTTGCAACCAAAATTTTTATGTCATCCACCCATAGTGTCAATTGAACTACATCCTAGTCAATTTCGACAAAGGTTCATAGCAAAGTCAAAAGCCCCAATTCGGGCACCAAAATCCCTAAGTTCATTCCTAGCAAATTTCTAACATTTAAAGAATGCACATTCTTAAAATTAATGGAATTTGTAGGAAGCTTACTTGTCTCTCGATCCCTCCCTTGGAGTTGTGGCGGTCCCTAGCCGGGTAAAACTCCGCCGGATTCAATGGGTGAACAATGGTTCGAATGGTCCGAACCAATCGAGTTCTTTCGTCATCGGTCCTTCCGTGGCGAGCCATTGGTCCTCCTTCACCTTCCATAGCAAATTTCATTCGCAAATTCGAGCAAAACTTGCAATTTGGGGTGGAAAATTTTCTCTCCTCTCTCTCTCTCTCGTCGGAAATAATGGGGGAAGGGGGATGGTTTGCGTCGGACTTGGAACTGATTTGAACTTAGTCAAATTCAGTCCAAGTCCGGCCGGACTCTTACTGCACCAGGAAAAGATTCCTTCCATTTTGGTCCCTCAACTTTTGGCAATTCCAATTTTACCTCTTTTGGGCCTCCCCAAAAGTATAAAATTCCCCAGTTAAGTTAGACATTTCTAACACCCCATCCCCCGAGGATAAATTCCCAGTTAGTTTTCACTAACGCTCGTCTCCAGACGTTAAATTCCCAGTTAGTTTTCACTAACGCTCGTCTCCAGACGTTAAATTCCCAGTTAGTTTTCACTAACGCTCGTCTCCTGACGTTAAATTCAGTTCAGTTGACGTTTGACATTCAAACGTTCAATCATGTCTCCGGACATTCCAATTACTATTCTGTCTCCTGACGTTAAAATTTAATAATGGTCTTCACCATTAAATCCTCAATCGCGACCTTTCACGGTCCGATTCCAATTCTCAATCGCGACCTTTCACGGTCCGATTCCAATTCTCAATCGCGACCTTTCACGGTCCGATTCCAACTCTCAATCGCGACCTTTCACGGTCCGATTCCAATTCTCAATCGCGACCTTTCACGGTCCGATTCCAAGTCTCAATCGCGACCTTTCACGGTCCGATTCAAAGTCTCAATCGCGACCTTTCACGGTTCGATTTCAATCCTCAACCGCGACCTTTCACGGTCCGATTCCAATCCTCAATCGCGACCTTTCACGGTCCGATTCCAATTCTAAATCACGACCTTTCACGGTCCGATTCCAATCCTCAATCGCGACCTTTCACGGTCCGATTCCAACTCTCAATCGCGACCTTTCACGGTCCGATTTCAATCCCCCATCTCGACCTTTCACGGTCCGATCTCAAACGGTCAATCCCGACCTTCGCGGTCCGACCTCCACTCTCCTATCGAGACCTTCGCTGTTCACCTCATCGGCAACAGCAATAAGCCCGAACCCCAAGGCACGAACACCTTTTCACTTCAGCAAGTGAACATTCATCTCCCCGGCCGCCAGTCGTAAGCCCGATCGTTCCACCTCAGCGGCAGCTGCAATAAGCCCGCACAACAAACCCTCTTCGGCCATCAAGGTAAGCCCGAATGCTCATCCCCAGCAGGATAAAACTGGCAACAGCAATAAGCCCAGCGCCGAAGGCACGAACGCCCTCGTCAGCATCGCAACTCCGGTTTGAGGCGCCACACGCCCTCGAAGGTTTCAGAAGTCCCAGGTTCAGACGCCTCCTAACAGTCTCCATTCAGGTACAGGTACCGCGCGAATTGTCTCATCCAGGTTTAGACGCCTCCTAACAGTCTCGCTCAGGTAAAGGTCCCCATGCGCGGCCCTTGCCCCCCCCCTTTCGAACTACGATCTGCTTGAGTCCCGCTCGGGATACGTAGGAATCCTTTTCGCTAAGGGTCCAGCCAGCTGACCTCCCAGGTCTCTTTCAAAGTAAGGCATCCCGATTTGGATCCTTATCTTTTTCAACGACCCCACCTCCTTCGGAGGAGACGTCGCTGAGGGGCTAACTGTAAGTACCCAAATCCGGATCGTCCAAATCCGTCAGAAAGTTTACCGAAATCCGTTAACTGGCCCGCTCCAGGTTAACCGGAACTCGTTAAACTCCCCGTTGCTATGCCAACGAGACGTCCCGGGACTGCCCCGTGCATCCCGACATCGAACCGTACTTAACACGTGTCATCACACGTAAAAGCACAGATTTCCCTGAAAAACGCATTTTCCGGCACTTTCCGGGGGCGTTTCAGACATTTCCCGGACTGTTATTTTAAAAAACGGACAAAATCGGGACCGGGGGACAAACTCCCACATGGCTGGTGACTCAGAGGGGCACGTGGCAGCCATGCCACCTCCCTCTAGTCACCCTTCAATCAAATTCAAAGGGAAAAGACCAAAATACCCCTGATTTGCAAGCCTAGTCCGGCCGGACTCCCTGTGCACTTTTCCTGAAATTGCCAGCAAGTCCCCCAGATTTCCAAAATACCCAAAAACCCCCTGGATTCATTCCAAGTCCGTCCGGACTCCTACTGCAATTTTCACCTACAAATAGAAGTTGCTTTCAAAGCTTTGAAAAAAACAAATTACTCCCAAAAATTCACCACCCCCTTGGCCCAACTGATTTTCACCCTTTCCGAGCTTCCGTTCTGTCTCGATTCGCGTGAAACATTCGTATTTCGATCAAATACGCACCCTACTACTTCGAAACAACCTTTCGAATCACTTTCCGTGTCCCGTACACACCTCCCGAGCCAAAGGAGTCGACCCTAGCCATAGGTATAACTCCCTCTCTCTAAATCTCCCGTTCCGTCTCGGTTTACGCGCCAGTCGCTATAACCGTTTCGAACGTCGTTACCAAAATGTAGACGCCTCCGTCTAACGGGGTCCGATACGTTTTAGCCCCTCGATCCTCTTCTCTTTCCGTAAGAGAAGTAATCGCGGGTTAAAACGGCATTCCGACCCCGTTCCGTTTACTTTTATTGTCATTTACCAATTCCGGATCGATCGATCCGTTGATCGTCATTTAATTTCTGTCATTTACAAATCCGAGCCGTTTGGCCTCGTTGATTGTCATTTACAATTCCGAGCCGATTGGCCTCGTTGATCGTCATTTACGAATCCGGATCGTTTGATTCCGTTGATATCACACTTTAAATACTGTCATTTACAAGTCCGACCCGTTTGGATCGTGATAGTATTTACTTTTCAAAGTCCGAATCGCAACCCGATTCGTTGATCGCATATCATTTAATACGCATTTTTCCCGTAAAAATCGTTAACAATGTAATGCCCGGTTCAAAACCGGAGTTCGTCCGTCGAACTCTCTTTCAAAATGCGCGAAATGACGTTCGGCCTCCGAATGCTCATCTTCAAACTAAAAGCCGCCATTTGACACTTAAAATCATTTAATACGCATTTTTCCCGTAAAAATCGTTAACAATGACTCGTACGGCTCAAAATCGACGTTTGCCATGCAAACGCTCATTTCAAACTCAAAATCGACGTTTGCCACGCAAACGCTCATTTCAAACTCAAAACCGACGTTTGCCACGCAAACGCTCATTTCAAACTCAAAATCGACGTTTGCCACGCAAACGCTCATTTCTGTCTCAAACCGACGTTTGTCATTCAAACGCTCGTCTTTTCAAAAGTCACCTAATCAACGTTTGTCATTCAAACCAAGATTAAGCTTGTCATTCAAGCCCCCATTTCAAAAGACACACACACACACACACGATTTCGAGAAAGGTAGAAAGACTCGTCATGCGAGGCGTTTCAGGCGATCTCGTAATACTCTACCCGAAACGTAACGTGACCTCCGAACCTAACAATCTCTGGTACTAAAAGCTTTTTACTCGTTTTTGCTGCCAATAAAAATGATCCCCTTTTTCAAAGCCTTTTCCTATATTTTTGCTACCAATAAAAACGACACCTTTTCACAATAGCCGTTTCTCAACGTTTCGGCTCAAAATACAAAAACCGCGTGGCGACTCCTCATTTTGTTCCTTCCCATGAAGCGAGGTCTCAGACACCAACCCCCCGCAAAAGACAACCGCGTTTCGCGCCCCCGCCCGCGCAAAATCCCGGGTAATTTCACCCTGGCAAAGCCCCAAGCCTCTTCTGCAGCCATAAAGTCAGCACAGCCGGGCTCCCAGACCTCATGAAATGGTCTCCCCTAGCCATCCTATCAATGCCATGCAATGTCTCACCCAAAACCAGTGGGACAATGTCCTTCCCAACCCTGCAATCTCTGACCATGTCCAAGAGACCACCATGACAGATCCCCACTGACTCAGCGGTGAACAGAGCAGAAAATATGCAGAGGATAAAGGAATCCATAGCCACCGTGGTCGCAGCCATAGCCGGAGACCCAAACTTGCCCGGGATATCAGAAAGGTCAATCCTGTCCGGAGCAACTATCATCCCCTCAGCTTCTCCCAGAGAAATCTGCAGAAAAGATGCAAGCTTTGCCGCCACCGGCACGTCTTCGATCAGAGGAATCGATATAGCTTCAGTTTCTGGACCCCCAATTAAGGCTCGGAAATCTTCATGTGTTGGGACAATCTCGTTGTAAGAAAAGAGTAAACATGTCTCCGGACGTCCCAAAACCTTGATGTTGCTCTCAAAAGGTCCCAATCGGGCGGGAGATCCTTCAAATGCCATAAAGACTTGATCTTGAAGGAAGAATCAAGCAACCCCTTGTGAGATTGGAAGTTATATCTCACCCAAGACAGAAGATCAGACAGAAAGCGATCTCTTTTCCCCCTTTGCAATCTGACGGGCTTCTCCATTGCAAAATGATCAAAGGTGGTGTCTTTAGGTCCCATATGTGCTCTGGGAACAGTTGGGACAAGTCTAAGTTGAAAATGAAATGAAATGGCCAAGCCTTGCTTTTATTCAGAAAATGACCAATCCAGACAGAACTGTGAGCCGCACGGCCTCATTTGCTCCAGAGACCATGCCGCACGGCTTCATTTACCTGATGTAAATGGCAAATCTGCAGCAACCAAGTTGCTGCCCAAAGGGAGTTTTCACCCCACTTTTTCAAATGAAACCTGTGCAAAAACATATCCAAAGACCATCCAAGCATTTATATATCATTATAAATCATTTTGGCCCAGTTTCAGCCCCGATTTCAAGCAAAAAACTGCCCTGAGGCTCAAATAATATGCAAATTAATAAAACATAAAATAGAAAAGCAAATAAAACATTAATACATTGTCTTCGCCCCATCGGCACCCAAATAAAGCAAAAATAAACAAAGTGTGCATGAAACTTGTTCATTGTTTGTTTTTCCTTCCTAAATCAACTCTAGAGACCTCCTAGGCCTCTGATCCTTCTTCTTCATCGCTGCTCAAGTCATAGACACTCGTCTCTCTCATCAAATCCTCCGCATCGCTCACATCTGACAGATGGACATTATCGTGCTCGTACTCAGCCAGCTGCTCCAAGATGTCAGAATTAGGTCCTCGTCCCCGAGGCATGGCGCTAGAAGAGTACTCCGAAGCCGATGAGGTGGATGCTGTGCCCCCGACATGCCTCCTTTTGCGCACTGGCTCCTGCACGTTCGTTGCCGCCTTTGTAGCGCAGGCCAGTTTCTTCACAAGGGACCGGCACACGTCCTTCCAGCCCCTATTCTGCCTGACCAATCTGTCGTAAGTGCAAGATGGAACCTGAGAAAAAAGAGAAGAAAATCTCAAAAAATCTCAAAAACTGCAAAAAGCAGAGAAAGCTGAAAAAGGGAAAAGACCCTAAAAGTGTATTTACAGTGCTGTCAGGCGGCAAGGTATACTGGGGCTCCCTAGTGTCGGGGACAGGTATCCTCAACCTCCTCGGTACTCCGTGGACCACGTATAAAAGATGGGCAGGAGGGATCGGCGGGTCAGAAGGCTCGGCCTCCCCATATCCCTGAGTGACCGCCAGCTTCACCAGCTTCTGTGGCGTCCTCAGTCGCTGCTCCACAATCACAGCATATGGGGTATCCATGTCAAAATACTCCTCCGCAGCCACGCCTGCCTGATATCTAGCTATCTCATCTGCCTGCCAATCCCTGGGCTGTAGCATCCGTGCTGGATGATCATGGGGAGTAATGGCATCCAATGGAGGGACATAGCCATGCTGCCTAGAAAAAGGGTCCCCCAAATAGATGACATCACATGTCAGCCCAGTCAACCATCTCCTCTGCCTCGTCGCCTCCATGGCCTCTCCTATGCAAAATCTTTGGATACCTGCCCCAAGGGTAAAAATCCACTCCATCGTGCCCATCCTTATTGATAATTGGCTTCACCATCTTATAATCAAAGGTGATCCGGGTCTTCCTGGTGAACTAATCCCTCGCATCTCCCCTCCAGCGGATCATAGCGGGAAAGATGGTGACATCGCTCTGTTGGTTCCACGGAAAGAACCCAATCACCTCACAGAACCAGACCTGCATGTTCAAAACATCAAAAGGGTCATTTTTCTTTCATAAAAGTCTCAAGACAGGAAAAGAAAGAGAAAAGAAGGTGATGCTACCTCAAGGGCAAAAGAGAAGCAATCCATCGAGGCAGCCTTGTTCCGGCTGTACTATCCACAGAGAAGTAGAGCTCTGCCAATCCGGCCTCGCCCCAGGAGACCGTCCCAATCCCATCAACATCAACCAAAGAGTCGAGGAGGCAAGTTATAGCCAGAGTCCCAGAATTGGCAAAAATCGTGACTGACAGCATCAACCACACAAAGGCTCTATTAAGCTGGTGGGCAGTTATCTCGTTAGCAGCGAACTCCTGCATGCAGTTCTGGACTGCCACCTCAACATTCCTGGTCTCCATCCCGAGCCCCTTAGGAATCAGCTCAAACCCAACCAAAGCTCTAAATTCTTCCGCCGTGATGTGGTCCCTCCAAGTCACAGGCCTCCCGGTGAACTGTAAGCCCGTAATAGCAGTGAAATTGGCAGGTGTCACTGTCAGCTCCCCCCAGCTAAGGTGAAAGCTGTGGGTGGTGTCCCACCAGAACTCCGAAAGGGCCTGGATCAAGCCCTTGCTCTTGGAGGTAATGTGAATACCTCTGCCGATCGCCTCAACAAATAAATCCAAGCCGGTGGCTCTCACAAGCTCCTTGGGATTCACCCAATCTTTCTCAAAATCAGGCATCCTCTGCCATAGCCTGACTGCAATCTCAGAAGGTCCTCTAGACTTGTTCTCCTATAGACAAGCACAAAAGAAATGTGTCAGTCCTCCATCTCATTTCAAAAGCATGCATATATTCAAAAAGTGCACATATTTTCAAAAGAAAAGCATTCATAAAAAACTTTCTAGCATCCTTTGCATAGAAAACACGTCTTTCATCACTTGAAACACGTCATGTCAAGCACATTGCTCTCTTAAGCACAAAATTCCAGTTTTCAAAATTATTTGCACATAAGCATTAATTTTCTTCAAAAATGGCATGCATGAATCCTTTTCATCGTCCAAAATCCCGTTTTCTCATCTGTGATCCAAAACTGACCTAGTTCTAGCACATGCAAGAACTCTGTCACCTCTTAGACAATTATCCTTCTTACTTTATTTTCGAGAAAAAAGTGGGTCATTCTCATTATTTTTGTCAAATAAATTGCACATGCATGTTCTTTCATCTTCTTAGCCTCATAGGTTAATCATCAAGATTTCAAAATCATTCAAAAATCCTAGGAAAATTTGAGAAAAATCCTAAAACTCGGGTCAAGCCCTAAACTCAAGCAAAATCGACGAAATTGAGCAAACTAAGAATGCTTACCCCAACCGATTGAGGGTTCGTTGATTTGTGCTCCCTTCTCCCCGGATAGAGCTCCGATGGAGGTGTAAGGAAGTCATACCTCCTCTCCGTGCGAACGAGTTCCTTCCTCTTCCTTCTCGCGGCTTCGGAGATGTTCCTTCTAGCTTGCCTTGGCATTGGGTTCCCCTCCGGATCCATTCCAAATCAGTAGAGGCAAAGGGAATTGAAGGATTTTTGAAAATTTCTCTCCCTCCTCTCTCTCTTTCTCGGCGATCTTGGGCGGCAATAATGCCCAGTCCCCATTCAAATTCTATTTTAAATAATCTGGAAAAATTAGGCTTCTGGCCGTGCGGCCTCTTTTGCCTCCCTCTCATGCCGGGCGGCCTCTTTCGCTCTGTGCAGAAATTACAGTTTTGCCCCTGGACTTTCCACTTGGGTATATAATTCTTGTTATCCTTAACTAGGATAACGTCGTTTTCAAAATATATCCTTTATCTTCTAAGCAAATAAGCTTTCTTCCCCAGTCGCCTCCGTTACTTCCGTTATAACGGGATAACGCTAGGTGACAACCTCCGAATTGTCGAAATCCGAACTTTAGCTACCTCTATCACAGATAGTGAAGTATGCTCAAGTTCTCCTAACTTTTGCTACCTCTATCACAGATAGTGAAGTATGCTCAAGTTCTTCTAACTTTTGCTACCTTTATCTCCTCGATAGTGACGTACGCTCAAGTTTTCCCAACTTCAGCTGCCTCTATCTCCTCGATAGTGACGTAAGCTCTAGTTTCCTCAGGTGACAACCTCCATTAATTGTCAATCAGGTGACAACCTCCATTAATTGTCAAAACCTCAAGGATCCTAGACATCATTCCTAACTATCTAGTGATGCTTGAACTACGATCAAGGCTTGATTCCTCCGGGAAACGTAGGTAGCCTTTCATAAAAGGTCCAGCCATCCGACCACTTTGGTCACCCTGTTCCTTCGTCACTCCTTAGTGATGAAGTAGTCCCTCATAGAGACTTTGACATCCGACCACATCGGTCACTTCTAGCATATCCCCAGTAGGATCAATTGCTTGACTTCCTAAGTCATTTTCTTTTCTATTTCCCCATCAAGAGACCGGTTTCTCTTCTCTACTCCTCAGCGAATCTTATTCCGAACTACGGCCCGGCTTGATTCCCACTCGGGATACGTAGGTAGCCTTCCAGAGGTTCAGCCACTCGACCACCTCGGTCTCCCAATCCGTCTCGGCATTCTCCAGATCAGATCCTTTTCTATCAACAACCCCACTCGCCCTGCAAGTGACGTTGCCGAGGGGCTTCTGTAAGTACCCAAATCTGGCTCATGCCTTCCGGTTAAATTTCTCGGCAATTCCGGTAAGTTTTCCGGCAATTCCCCAGACTTTCCTGGAGTTCCGGAACAATTCCGGAATTGTTCCAAATCACTTACTTAAGGGCTGAAGGTAATGCTTGGTAATTAAGAAACACGTTTTTCTTAATTCCAAAAACCTTCTAGAATTGCCACCTTGCATGATTCTAGAATCATGCTGAGTCATTGTGGATAATGCCGCACGGCTGCATTAGGAGGAGACTCCTAGCCGCACTGCCTCATTGGCAATTTTCAGACTGCCTATAAATAGAGCCCTCCTCTACCCATTTTAGATACGAAAAACACACACCACACTCCATACTCAGCTTCACAATACACCCAAAACACTGCTGGAAATCCAAAGGGTTGAAGAAAACCAAGAAGCTACCTCCCTCCTCCTTGAAGATCCCAAAGTTGGTCCTTCCACCTAGCACAACCCAAAGAAGGAGAGGCCACCACCATTGGTAACCTCTCACTCCCTTAACTTGCATTATACATGCTCTACGTGATTTAAATTGCTCCTTGTATTCATATATTGTCATTATCTTGCTTGGGACTTGGTAGTTATCATTAAAGATCCTATCTTTATCATACCCCCTTTCCCCTTTACATGAAATAAGCATCACTTGCTATTAAAAATATAATCTTTGAATCAAAGGTGCATCCTTTGCACCTAAAAACCCCCTTTTTACACAAAAATGTCATCTTTATGCATCCTTTGCTCATAAAAATGCAATCTTTACATTCAAAATGCATCCTTTGCATATAAAAATTATCTCTTTGCATGAACCTAGCATCCTTTGCTTTCAAAATGTAACCTTTATGCATCCTTTGCATATTAAATACTAATTTCCTCATAAAAATGCATCCTTTGCATAAAAATCATGTCTTTATATAAAAATGCATCCTTTGCATAAAGATCATTTCTTTAAATCAAAAAGCATCCTTTGCAACCCAAAATGTCATCTTTTCACTAAAAATGTCATTTTCATGCATTCCCCCATGTCCCCATTAGCAACCTTGGAATGGACCGGTGTAAAGATCCTATCTTTACATCGTTTCTTCCATAAAGGTGCCATAATCTCTTTAGAAAGGGATAACCTTGAACCCGATATCTCCGATTATCACTTAAGACGAGCATGAAGCATCTATATGAGCTCAATCGTCTTAAAGTGTAGGATTGATGGGCTAAGGACATTCCTTCCTAAAGAACCTCATTTTGGACTATAAAAGGGAGTCCTTCTCTCGATCACGCAAGTCCCGAGGTTAAAAAGCGATGATCACAAGTCCAAGGTGAGGACGGGATCAAAATCCCGAACATATAAAAATCCAAGGAATCCCGAGCGACAACCAATAAATGGTTTGTACGTTCGGAAGACAACTTGGGACACCCCCCCCCTCTTTTCAAACACATGCACACAAGAAAGCACGCAAGCAAGCACGATAAACGGAATCTTGGGAGACTTGCTACGGCAAGGCACCTTGGGTGAACGACGATACGTTCTTCCCAAGGGGTAACTTAACCTCCGAACCCACAAAAACCTTTTTTTCAAAGTTTTGAGGAAATCAAAATGGCGTGGCTACTCCGTTTTTCAAATTAAACCGGATGTCTTCAAACTCGCGTGAATCCAATTTGGGCACACATTCACAATTACCTACCCTTCTAGCTATTTTCCATCCCTTGTCAGTGAGTTTTATGCTAGCCTTCTTCAGTCTATACAGGATCCAAGGTCTGATTGTTTTGAAAAAGTTTGTGTGCGTGGGAAAATTATCTCCTTCTCTCCTACCATGATAAATTTATTCCTCCAAACACCTAGCCCACAGAATATTCCACCCATAGCTCCCAAGAATGAGGTTGCCAATTTAATCACCAATGGCCTTGACCCACTATGGCACAATCAGTTTAAGTGCATAATGCTTACATCCCTTTGTGACTTTCTTTTCAAAATTTCAACCTTCAACTGGAAACCCACTTCAAACAAAAACATTGTCACCAAATTAACCCATGCTGACCTCATTCACAAAATTTTCACTGGCCTAGATTTCAATCTTGGGGAATTAGTGTTTGCAAGTGTTGTTCAGTTTGCAGAGAAAGAGTCACCATCAGATTTGCCATTTCCCTGTTTGATCTCTGGTTTGTGCTTAAAGCAAGGGGTTGAAATCCTCATGTCAGATAGGTTATGTGAGAAGGTTGAACCATTTGGGATACAACCTATTTTGGAGTGCACCAAATGCACTATTGTTCTTCCTGTGATATTTCCTGATGATCCTGTGGTTGAAGTTCATGATGGTGATGAAGATGACTCTGCAGATGATGGTGATGATGTGACAGCATCACCAATACCACCCATTGACCCAGTGGATGTATACACTGATGAAATCAAGTTCTTGGAAAGGTCAATGCTCAATGCAAGGGTCCAGTTTAAAGAAATGTCTTCCAGAAGGAACAAGCTATTGGCTGCTAGAGAAAGCTTATCTGCTCAAAAAGGGGGAGCTAGCTCAAGCCAAGTTTTTCAGGATATTAGTCCGGAGTTTTGCTGGGAGCTGCTCAACGAAACAAGGGAAGAGATGGATTAATTCAGGAAAGGTTGGGACAAGTCCTTCTGAAGTCCTTCTGATCATGTGGTTATGTGGTTGATTTAAGTTTTAAAAAACAATTTTATTTTATGTCTATGTCTGTTTTTTTTCTTAGGTACAATGGTGGTTTGTTTGGATACTTTGTATATTTTGGTTTATGGTTAATAGTTAGTATTTATGGGGAGTGTTCGAACTCCCTATGTTTAAAATTGTTTTGTGATTGCTATATATTTTACTTGAGATTTTTTTTGAACAGAAAGCAACAAAACATGGGGAGATTGAAAGTGTGTGGACATCACACACTTTGACAAGTCAAAAGGTTGACGTAATTTAGTTTTGTTACTTTCTTGATTATTTAAATTAAGTAAATATTGTGTATATTATATTTATTTATACTAACTTACTAACAAAAATTTAAGTTGTTTTTAGTGTGTAGTTTGTTTATTTATGTAGGACTCTCACACATGGAAAAGGAGTCTAAAGGCTGAGGACTGATTGAGTGGATAAAAGGGATAAAGAAGATTAAGTTGAAGAGATAATTTCTAAGCTTCAGTCATCCACATCCGAAGACTCCTTGGCTATAAATATGAGGATCACTCCTCAATTGAAAATACGGTTTTTATATACTCCGAAGGGCTGAATGTTTCTAGCTACAGAGGAGTTATGTTTTTGTGAGAGTAGTTTGATAATTTTATCTTCTCTTAGTATCATTTGTGTAAGCGGTTCATAAGTTATTTAATAAGAGAAGTTTTATTGTCTACAACAAATTGCTGTAGATAAGTGTTATTTCCTTGGCTCATTTCATTTTTAATTTCATTATTCCGCTGCTGTTTACTGTTGATGCTAGTACTGGTGCGATAGCATCAAGACTCACATCAGTCGATTTTCTGGTTCTGTGCACTTCCTAGCCGCTCCATTTCTTTCAAGCTTCTAAGGTCCGTGTTACTACTTCAATTTCACACTTTAATAAATAAATACTATTCCTTATTAACAAATTATTTCAGTTGTCTCATTTCCCCCATAATAACCTGCTCTAGTTCTTGTTAAAGTATGTATAACTTACTGTTTGTCAAAGTGCATGCTTTTATTTAATTTGTGATGCTTTCTTACCCCCCCCCCTCTTCGATTCAGAGTAAGGAAGTGAAAAAGCAAGAATTCAGGTTGCGGGATGAGCCTGAAGAAGAAGAAGAAGAAGAAGAAGAAGAAGAAGAAGAAGAAGAAGAAGAAGAATGTGAGCAACCATTAAAGAAATCCTGCCTAAGTAATCAAGATGAGCCATCTCAAGTATTATTTACTGAAGAAAATTCAAAATGTACCCTGTCACCTAGGAGCACACCGGTATCTCCTAAGGTTTTCCAAAGAAAGAAAAGGTTGTCTTCTGAGAGCGGCAAGAGCAAACGGAACATTGATTTTGGTATAGGTTTTAATGGCAAGGCTTGTGCATTTGAGATTCCTCGGGATGAAGTCCCTCTTGCAATCATTCGTCCAGGTAATCATTACATCATTTCCATTATATACCAACTCTAAAAGAAGGATTTCATATTGTGTGAAAAAACTAATTTTCCATCATGATTTATTATATCGTAAAGGTTATGCAGTGGGGCCCACAAATATTGCATGATTTGAGACCCACCCCCTTGTGAGACCTCTCATGAAGAAATTTTACTGGATGTGAATTGCTATTATGAACATGGAATTCTAGTTTTTTCTCTTCATTAGTTCTTCAAGATGTAGCTTGTGATAAGTGTTTCTGTGCATCTTAAAGTTATCTAATTCACATCTCCGTTATTTTTCTTATCAATTTCAAAATTATACCGACATTTGGTACTTGTGTTTTCCCAAACCAACATTATGCTTCTGTAGCAACTATATCAATAATTTTCATCTTGCACAATTATCTATGTGGTCAAGAGATGGAATCATAAGGCTTTATCTTATTGAAAGTGGGAAACATTTGGTACTTGTGTTTAAAGTTATTGAAGTGCTTAGAGATGAAAACAAAGCTTTACAAATTTTCTTGTTCTGGTTTTTAGTTTTGCATTTTCATTATTTGGTAGTGTTGTTTGAGCCATGAAAATGCTTATTGTCTTCTTTTGCCCTTTTTCCATGCTTCAACCATTGTATTCATGCTTTTTAATCTTCCATGTTTAACTCATTCTAGTCTATTTGGTGCAGGTGGTTCTTCAACTGGGAATTTATGAGATACAGAACGAATTTGCTAGGAGCCCCCAAAGATTATCCATCTGGATGCAGGGCATATAACTCTCTCTCTCTCTCTCTCTCTCTCTCTCTCTCTCTCTCTCTCTCCTTTTTTTGAATATATTTACTGTGTGATTAAGTAAAAATGTGATTTCTAGGATGAGTACAATATTCTCTCTATTTGTCGTTTACTTTCAGAACTTTTGGGTCCTTCTGAGTGAAATAAAGTCTCGGTGTTCTGATGTCTATTCCATTGACAACTTCAGTAATTGCAATTCTTATTAGTGATGAATCTTGTACAACTCATCCAATTCCCATGGGTATGATGATGGAAACACCTCTGACGCCAAAGAGAATGACTTGAATACCTCACATATAAGCAGTTCCGATGAAGATGATATATGTAAGTGTCTCGACCTCTCTTTTACTTTCTCCATCTCTCTTTACATCGGAAATTGATTATGTTTTCTGCTAGATTATTTTATCATATGCCAGCCGCAGCCAACCAGTTGTCACTTAATATAATGTGTCATAATTTTTTCCCCTTAATTTTTGTTGTGTGATGTGGTGAACAAAGTATGCAACTTTGGTTTAATCAAAGTCCATCTGATTGGTTTCTAAACCAAATCTTTTGGGTTGTTTAATCTTGCTTTTTAATTGAAATTGTCACTGAGTTGCTTTAATACCCCAGTCCAAATATTATAAATGTGATTTCAGTAGGGTATTTAGGCAGAAATGCAATTTCATTATTATTTCATTCAGTTTTTGGTGTGAATTTTACTGCCAAAGTTCAAATCGATGGTTTTTTTCCTTATCTTTGGAAGTGATCTTGTTTTTCCTTGTTTTAACGACAAATCATCCAAGTCAAAAGGGAGATCATTCCACTGTTAAAAGGAATGGACGGGAACATCCTAATTTAATCAATCTAGATGCAAATGAGAAGTGTAAGTCTCTCTCTCTCCCCCCTCCCTTCCACTGCTAAGCACCCCCCTCCCTCCCACTGCTAAGCAGTCATGATGGTCAAAAGGGAGTTCATTCCATTGAATACTTTAGGTATGCAGTCTTGTCAGTAAAGGGCCACTAAACTAATCCCTTGACCATAAGAATTTCCATCTGCATCCTTATCTTTTCTATGCACTTGTGTGTGTGAGTGAGTGAGAGAGAGAGAGAGAGAGAGAGAGAGAGAGAGAGAGAGGTTCTTCACTTTGACTATTTATTACACTTTTGGGCGTTGCCATCTTTTTAATTCAGTTTCATGACTTCTTGTCACCTCACTTCTGCTTGCCAGGAGCAGCACAAGAGAAGAAGGTTGAGAATGCTAATGGGGATACTGAGAAGAAAGAAAAAACTGTACCTGGTGAGAGCAAAAGTGCTAAAAAGAAGAAGAAGAAAGACAAGTCGTCAAAGGAAGCCAAAGAGCAACAGGATCAGAACAATGGCTCTAATGCTGCAGAAGAAGTTGGTCATGGCTGTTGATGATGATGGTTGCTTCACACTCTTCAGGATTGTAAGTTCATAGTCGCAGCTCTTTTTTGCTTATGAATTTTGGTTGTTTGTGCACAGGTTTGTTGCAGTGGAGAAGTTGAATAATATGTAGTTTAAAGTCTTGTGTATGATATGATTATGGTGTGGTATGAATGTGTGTTTTATATAATTTGAAAAATAATTGAAAGGTCATGTTTACTTGATCAACTAAAATAAGATCAGACAATTAAGCTTTGGCAGCTAAGGTGAATTCTTAGCTGTCAGATATTAACTGATTAGATAACAAGAGTATAATGTGCAGCGGAATAAATAGAGTGAAATAATGTAAAGATAAAGTGATTAGTGAGTGTGTGGGAGTGTGTGTGTGTTTGTGTGTGATAATACCAAATGACACAAGGGTTTAAAGTGGTTCAGAGTTCACTCCTCCTACGTCCACTCTCACTGTCAATCTTGACAAGTGAGCTAAATCCACTATACTCTAAATTCCTTTAAGAGTTACAAGATTGATTAGGCAATTTCCTTGAACTTCCTCTTCCTAATTAGTACAGTCAATTAGGGATTTGCTTGTTATGAAGCAAATTACACAATACACACTTAAAGTACAGTCTTAAGTGGTTTACAATATTGTTTATACACTTGAAGTGCAGTCTCAAGTGTCTGAAGTTGTTTTGATGATTGTTTGCAGGTTTACAGGTATGTAAGGGTGTGAGAAAGGTTGCAAAGGTTGTGGGTGGAAGGGCACGAGCTTCAGTCAAGGAGGCTTCCTTTTATAAGTTGAGATATAGCCGTTGGGGGAGACAATGCAGTAAATGAATGTGGGTGGAATAGTGTTTGCATTTAGAGCATTGTTGACTGGATAAGAACAGACTGGAATTTGCAACCTAAGTGCAGAGGATCTTCATGGAGATGACATGGCAATGTTTTTTGAGAGTTTTGAGCGAAGCACATCTTGGTCATCACAGAGATAAATCATTGATGTTGGCTTTGAAGATCATAGCTGTCAGAGAGATGAGTTATTCTTTGTTGAGAATCTTAGGCACATCGGGCTTTAGCTATTAGATCTAGATGAGTAGGGAAAAGGTTTGAGGTAGATGAGATGTAATGATCTCTTTTGTAATGAAATACATTTGAAAATTTGATTGGTCTTATTGATCATTGCTGTCAGGTTGATTTATTAGAGCAGGTTAAGTCTTGGCTGTCTGATGTCCATTGAGTGTATCTTGGCTGTCAGATAACATTGGATATGTTTCTTTGTCAAAACCATACATAACTATGTATCTACATAGTTAGGTCCTAACAAATAGGTAGTTTAAAAAATGGGGGAAATTCTGTCAAAATTTCTAATGTTTGGATGGATTTAAAGTAGCTTAGTATTGAGATTAATTGATGTGGTGTTTACTTGTTATTAGACCATTGTAGCTAGATTTTCCTTGCTTGTGTATGATATGATGTTTGTGAAGTAGTTATGTTGAGGTATTGAGGTTGATTGATGCGGTGTGGTGTGGTTTGAAACGAATTATTCTGTTGCTGTAAATACTATCTTTTGCAACGACTTTTGTTGTTGCTGTAAATACTATCTTTTGCAACGACTTATGTTGTTGCTGTAAATACTATCTTTTGCAACGACTTGTGTTGTTGTTATACACATAATATTTTGCAACGACAGAAATTTCGCAACAACATATGTCGTTGTGAAAATACATATTTTTTGCAACAACAAAATTTGTTGCAAAAACCTTATACTACGCCCATTCCCGCAACAACCCTGCAACGATAAATGTCGTTGCAAAAAATAATTTTTGCAATGATATGCTATTTTTAGCAACGATATTTGTTGTTGCAATAAATGGGTTTTCTTGTAGTGTTGATCACATGTATCTGTTTTGTTTGGCTTATGCAATAAATTTTAATGACATTAGTAACATTGTTCAGGGTTTGAACTAGTTGACAGTTGAGCTATATCTATGAGATCGTATTTTCTTGGCATTTAGTTTTAAAAGTTTGTCTCGTATTCTAATGAAAATGGCATATGATTTTTTAAAAAATGTTCTAATTAACTTAGCTTCTTTGACAGATCTGAAGGGTCTTGACCTACATATACTGGTTCCTTCACCTTGAGACAAATTAAAGCCCCTACAAACAATTTTGACGCTTCCAATAAGATTGGTGATGCTGCCTAAAAATAATGGTTGGGACTTGGACCAAGGTCAACAGCGGGAAATGATCCAGTAGGCCCAAAGCGAGTCAAGGCCCAAGAAGAATATAGGGATAAAGGTAGCCCAGTTGGGGTTCGTGGGAACGGTGCCGATAGATGTCCCCCTAAGGTCAATGAAAGGGAAAGCCCAAGAAAATATATGCGAGATATTGGTTACTGAGCGGCGAGATAATGAAGCAAGCCGACAAGATAGTAGCGTAAGAGGAGAAGGCGAGATATTAAGTCAAGGCGACACAATATTCAGTTATCCATATCCAGCGAGAGATGGCTTCTAACTGGTGCAACTCATAAGAGGCGGCATATAAATATCTACGAAATGGGACCCATAAAATGGTTGGGCATTGGGAAAAGTGATAACGTGTTGTGAATTATTCTTTTTGTTAGCCAATGGAATGATGACACGTGGACATAGGCATGGAACGTGAGGAGGTCATGGGCATGGCACGAGGTAAGGAGTATATATATGAGAGATAGCCTTCATTAGCAAGGTACGTACACACTTTCACCCACAAACAATTTTCCCTATTGTTCAGATTTATCACCTCAGACAAACACTTATCCTCACGCCGGAGGGGCTTACGCCAGAGTCGCCCCCGGCTTAGTTGACGTTTGTGCTTGTGCAGACTCGAAGAAGGAGCCGGAGCTATCCTATTCAGACTACAACGGTCGTGTTGCCGCTGAGGAAATTCCTGGCAACATCAATTGGTTCCGTTGCCGGGACTCGATTTCTCTTCATCGTTTGAAGGTTCGCCGGCGGTAGGTTAGAAAGTGTGAGGCGAGGTTGGTAGATCTGGGCAATTTGGTGTGTCTTGAGGTTAATTCATTTGGCGTACGGTCAGTTAAATTTTGTTTGCCATTAGTAGTTTGCTAACTGTGAATCCGTTTATTTTTATTGTGGTTGTTGTTGGGTTTGATTATTGCTCTTTAGTTTTTGGGTGAATCGAAGTTTTTGTGATTTTTTGGGTGGTTGGATTTAAATCAGATTTAAGATGTTAGTCTGGATTGAAAGCGTTTGTATGGATTGAAGGTGCTGATTTGGGTTGAATCAGATTTTTTAGAAGTTCGTGAAGGTCGATTGTAGTTTTTGTTTGAATTTGATTGGTGAGAGGATTTTGGAGTTTCTGGATTTTAATTTGGTTTTATTGACATAAAGTTTTGGGGTTTTTCTGGGTGGATAGTTGGTGAAATCTGGGAATTCAATTTTGGGTTGAAGCATCTTCAAGTTTCTGAGTTAGATCTTCAAATCTTCGTCAGATTTGCAGATCTTCAAGTTTGAGTTCATAATTTGGTTACGTGGGTGATAAGGAACGACAACATCGGAGAAAGGCGTAGTTGGTCAAAAGACAATGGCGGGTAGGAGTCTTATCCTGCCTATAGTGATGCGGGATACAAGAATAAACATGATCAACGACTTAGGAGGGTGTGATGACTGGGAGGAAACTGAAAGTATGAGGAATAAGTCGGCGATCATTGTTATTGATGAAAAGGCGGAAGATGCAGTTTTACGAGAAAGAGATGATGAGCGAGATACAGAGATAGAGATGGTGGAAGAAAGATCAGAAGGAAATTTGATAGCAATGGTTGCAATGCGAGCTGAAATGGCCTGGTCAAGATCTGCGGAATTTGTGAAAATGAAGGAACCCCTTATTGAGGAGATAATGAATTCTGATAGTGAGGAGTGTGATGAAGAGATTATAGTAGAAACACCTGAAGGTGTGTCGTTGGTCGGGAGAGATAAGGGGGAGAGCAGCGACAAAGGTGGTAAGGGATGTGCTATTAAGAGGAAGGCGACAGAAATGGAGGTAGATACGTTACAAATGCGAGATGAGCCGGATATTCAGGCGGCAGAGGAATTAGAGGAGATAATTGTTAATGATGAATATCCGGAGCAGAAAATAAAAATTGGAAAACAGTTGGGAAAGGATGAGCGGAATAAGTTGGTTGATTTTTTGCGGAATAATACTGATGTGTTTGCTTGGAAGCCTGAAGATATGCGTGGCATAGATGAGAATGTCGCCCTTCACTGTTTGAACGCTGATCCAAATGTAGAGCCCTTTAAACAAAAGGTAAGATATCTTTCTGCGGAAAAGGAGAAGGCGGTAATTGGGGAAGTTGAGAAGCTATTAAAGGCAGGAATCATTGAAGAAATTACTTATCCAGTTTGGCTAGCTTGCCCAGTTATGGTGTTGAAGGCAAACAAGAAATGGCGGATGTGCATCGACTTTACAGACCTGAATACAGCTTGCCCTAAAGATTGTTATCCTTTGCCAAAAATTGATAGGTTGGTGGATTCCATTGCGGGGCATAAAGTTTTTAGTTTTATTGATGCGTACTCAAGATACCATCAAATTAAAATGCTTGAAGAGGACAAGGCCAAGACAGCGTTTAGAACCCCCATTGGCAACTTTTGTTATAAGATGATGCCTTTTGGCTTAAAGAATGCTGGGGCAACGTATCAGAGGATGGTGAATAAGGTATTTAAGTCGCAAATTGGGAGAAACGTAGAAGCCTACATTGATGACATGGTGATTAAGACCAAGGAAGAGGATCATTTCACTAGTACAGATTGAATCTTAGGAAACGCACCTTAGATAGCGCTTTTAAAAAGCGCTATCTAAGATATAAACTTACATAGCGCATCCACATCTTTAAATTTAATAACCAAACCAAAAAAAAAAAAAAAATTAAAAAAAATAACTAAGATAGCGTTTATTTGGAAAACGCTATCTTAGTGGAAGCTTACATATCGCTTAATATAAGCGCTGTCTTACTATACGCTTCTTAAGGTTATTTAGGCATATATACGCATCAAACTCGTACTCGTTCATCCCCTCTCTCTCTTTCTCTAAACGCATTTATCCCCTCCCCCTCTCTCTCTCTCGCGCGCGCAACTCGACTCCATCGCAATCTCCATCATCAAGATCGCGAGAGGCGCAGCCGGACTACCCATCGCTCTTTTGCCTTCGTCGTTCTTATTACTGCGTCGTCGCTATCTCCGTCGTGGACCTGGTGGTGCAACAACAAGCGTGGTTGAATCTGGAGTAGAAGCCGATTAATTTACTTTTTCTGCCATTAACGAGGTTAGTAATTGCATCTACCCATCCCTAATTTTAGGGTTTAGTTTCAATTTCAAATTTGGGGTTTTAATTTAGGTGAATCTGGAGTGGAAGCCAATTATGTCCTGTTGCTAACTTGCTGTTGATGAAATCCTCTTTTTCATGTTCGCGTGCAATCAAACATGGAACCGAGGTAAGAAATCATATGACCAATCAAACCAAATACAGTAATCAATAAAAAAATTGGAAATTAATTAGATGGTGAAGGCATGTTTCTAATTGCTAGTTAAATTTTACTCGACGTGATAAAAGCTTTGTATGTCTGTTTTTACTGATAGATTTGTTTTGTGGTCCTAGGCCCTGAGATGACCAAATTTGCAATTGCTTTGAGGGAAATTGGGACGTACAAGGAGGTTCTTCGGTCGTAGGTCTTGATTGTCTTACTTATGATATCACAACATTTTCAATTTTACTCTATATGCAATACGATTATGCTACCTTCAGATAGCAGCTTTCAGTATTATCATTTGCAATGTATGATATTTGTGCTATTCAACCGCAAAATGAAGAATTCCATCTCTATCCTTAACCAACATTTCCATTCTGTTTTTCAGATTGAGCATACTCGAAATGATAGATTACTACATTTTTCCAATGTTGACCTGAAGGATGTCAAGGTAATGTAAGTTACTTTTTGCATTTGGAAGAAAGAGTGTGTTCAAGTTAAAGCTAGTATTGTACCTTCTAAAGCACCCTTTTTCACTCCCCAGTCCCCATCTCCTTCCCCCATATAGAAAAAAAATGAAGATAACTTCATCAAATTACTTGAGTTTTCGGAGATGAACAAGTATAATATCATGATCCCACATTTTGAAAGCATCAAATGTCGGTTGTAGTTGCAATGGCTATTATAGGAGCATCCTCATCAGTTAGCTAGCATTTCATGACATGAGATTAAAAATTTATCACAAATGAGGAGTTACACACACACACACACACACACACACATATATATATATATATATATATATATATATATATATATATATATATATATATATATATATATATATATATATATATATATATATATATGTATATATATATATATATATGTATATATATATATATATATGTATGTAACTGACAAGGCCAACGCTATTTAGTACCACCTGTTGTTCCAGCAGTCTATATAAGAAGGGTCACAGGCTTAGACATGTACCTGAACGCAAACCCATGAATATGGTTTTACCCTTTAACGTGCCGGCACTTGTAGCAGTGAACACCATAGTTGTGCTGAACTGATTTCTAATGACATTCGGGCATCATTTTCCAATTAGATCTTGAGCAATAAAATCACATACATCCAACTTTTTGTAGATCGATTACTCACAATTGCATAACTAGCATGGGTATATTTGACTTTCCACTTGTGCTAAATGCACATTTTTGCTGCAGATTCGTGAAAAGTTTCTATCATTGAGAAAAAGTACCAGGATGGATATAGCTGCAGCATTAGAGGAGGTACATCTTACTAGTTCTTAATGTTTATTCAAGTGGAATGATTGATCAGATAGTCTGATGCCAATACCATCATCTCTTAAATCTATTTGTTGAGAGACGTTCCAGGAACTTCAGAATGCCAGATCAACATTTGAACAAACCCGCTTCAATCTGGTACTTAACATTTTTTCACTTCTAGTTTTATCTTTCGTACATTTCATTAGGACATAGAAGCCATGGAGAAGAAGAAAAAGTGCATCAGTTTTAGAAAAGGAAGTGCTGCAATTTATGGTATGCTTTCTGAAACTCAGGTTGGTGCTCTTTCTATTGTTGAGGCAAAAAAGAGGTTTGAGTTTCTGGAAGCTGTTGGTGAGAATGGAGGCACATCTTCGTTATTTCAAACAGGTATCTAATTTGATGATATTTCCTCTTCCTTTCTCATATGTTATACTGAAGATCTTCTACCTTTGAATGCTCTGTTTTCATGTAGGGATACAAACTATTGCATCAGATGGAGCCATATATCAACCAGGTTTCACAAATACTTTTTTCATTCCTCACGTAGGATGATAGTGTGGTTAATGGTTACTTCATGTATGACTTCAGCTTTGCATAATCTTTTAAGCTGCTATGACCAATAAAGAACAGATCGCTCATCTTGCAATAAAGAGGACTGGAATATTATAAGGAAAAGCTAATCATCACCCAAATGCATCATTATTTGACATGCTTGTTTTCCGTCACTCACTGGTAGAACCTCACAAAGCCAAAATATAACCTGCAATTTACTGTAATGGTTGTTTGAGATCTTTTTTTTTTTTTTTGAAAGGTTTAATCATTCTTATTCTTCCATATTATTTCCAGTCTTCTGATAAACCAATTAGTATAAGCCTTTCAGCTTTTAGCTGTGAGAAGAAATGTGACCTACAGAAACTCTTTGCACCTTGGCGATTCGTTAAATTTCCCCCAGCCTTCTGAATAAAGAATATTGCGTCGTATATTTAATAGGGGATCAATCTCTACATTTCTTGTCTCTGTTTGGAGTAAAATACCAAGTACCTGATAATCGACCTAGTTGCCTATTATGAACATAAAGTGTACTTTCTCAGTATTAATCAAAGAACCCCTTATTTTTCATATCAATATTCCTAGAATTATACTATAACTTATGTACACAGATGCTTGCATTTATGAATATTCTGATCTTTTCTTGGATTGAATTAAGCTATCTGTAATCGAATGACAAGTTAAGCTGATTTTTAATGGAATAACAGATTGATTAGTGTCTTCATATAAGTTTTGGAGGCTGATGTGAGACTAACCCTGAATATTTTAAGTTGCAAAGAAGTTTGACACCCTTTTTTTGGATCATTCCAGGAATGACTGGTTTAAAGAAGTTGAACTTCTCTAGATGCTCTAAAGTTACTGATGCAGGCATAAAGCATTTTTTTTCCATTCGAACTATGGAAAAATTGTGCATTTCAGAAACTGTTGTTACTACAAGCGGGTCGCACTTCTCTCTTCGCTTACTAATTTATCAATGTTGGACTTGGGAGGCTTACATGTGGGTGATCAGGCACTCAATTCTCTTCAGATACTTTTTTCTCCGTCTCTCTTGTTAACATCTACGAGAGAAAGGAGGTGGACAAGCTGGTAGACAAATCACTTAACGGGGATTTTGATGTTGAAGAGGCTTTAAGGTTTTTTAAAATCGGTCTCCTCTGCACCCAAGACATTCCAAAGCTTCAGCCTTCCATGTCAACAGTGGTCAAAATGTTAACTGGGGAGAGGGATGCAGACGCCTTTGAGATAACTAAGCCAGGTCTCATCTCCGATTTCATGGACCTCAAAGTTAAGAGCAACACTGAACCCGAACCTGATGAACCTAACACCATCAACACAACCTAAGAAGATGGCAGGGAAGTAGTAGAAAATAGGCACTACAAAAATTTTTAGTTCTAACTAGTGTTGATTGTAATATTAATGATATTGATGATCGAGAGAACAAATATTTTGTTTACTCTTGTTAGTATAACTCTTTTGGATGATTGTAACAATTATTATTGTGTAAATAAATGAAAGGTTGATTATTATTGTTGAATGGGATGATTATTAGCTATTATTTTTTTATATAATTCAAAATAGGTGCATATTAATTTTTATTTTTATATAATTTAAAATAGGTACAGCCGGAAAAAAAAAATGAAATTTAACTTGCGTAGCGCTTACTTGCATAGCGCTTTTCAAAAGCGCTATGCAAGTTGATTTCTAAAAAAATAAAAAAAGTGCTTGGATAGCGCTTTTTAAAAGCGCTATCTAAGTTTGGGAGCTTAGATAGCGCTTATAAAAGCGCTATGCTAACTTGCATAGCGCTAGCTTAGACAGCGCTTATAAGCGCTATCTAAGCTAAAAAAAAGCGCTATCTAAGCTCAAATCTGTACTAGTGTTTGGTGGATCTCGCTGAGACATTTGGTAATTTAAGAAAAAATTCTATGAAGTTAAATCCCAGCAAATGCACTATTGGAGTTACAGCGGGAAAGTTTTTAGGATTCTTAGTAAACCGCCGCGGCATAGAGGCAAATCCGGAAAAGATCCAAGCTTTAATAGATATGAAGTCGCCCAGAACGATCCAAGAAATTCAAAGGTTGAACGGTAGGGTGATAGCCTTGGGGCGATTTGTGTCGCGATCGGCTGAAAAGTGCTTGCCATTTTTTAAGGTGTTGAAAGGGGATCAAAAGTTTTCTTTGGATGAGAAGTGCGAGGAAGCTTTTCAAAGGGTAAAGGAATCTTTGGGAAAGCCGCCAATTCTATGTAGCCCTGAAGAAGGCGATCATTTGTATGTCTATCTTGCGGCCTCGGACCTCGCAGTTGCGGCAATATTGATAAAGGAAGATGGTGGCATACAGAAGCCGGTGTACTATGTTTCAAAAGCTTTGAGTGAAGTGGAGACGAGATACTTTAATGCAGAGAAACTGGCTTATGCTCTGGTAATTGCGACTTAGAAGTTGAGGGCCTATTTTCTATCTCACCCCGTCACTGTATTAACCGATGCCCCCTTGAGGAAGATTTTGCAGCAACCTGACTCAGCGGGAAGGCTCCTCAAATGGTCGATTGAGTTGACAGAGTTCGACATTCAGTATGAAGCGAGAAAGGCCATTAAGGCACAGGCTCTAGCAGACTTCATTCTTGAAACTTCATTTACTTATGAGAGGGAGGAGATAGAAACTCAGGGGGCTAAGAAGAGGAAGGCTAAGTCGCAGGATCCTGAAGCCGAAGAAGAACGGGAAAGACCAGCAGGTTGTTGGGAGTAGTATGTCGATGGGTCTTCCGCTAAAGACAAAGGAGGAGCTGGAATATCGCTGAGTTCACTGGAAAAAGATTGTACATACGAGAAAGCCTTAAGATTCAAGTTCAATATGTCGAACAATCAAGCAGAGTATGAAGCACTGGTGGCGGGATTGGAGCTATGTCGGGATATAGGGGTTAAGCAAGTAATAGCCCATTCTGATTCTCAGTTAATTGTTAACCAGGTGAAAGGCAGATATGGGGTGATGAATCAAACTTTGGCAAAGTATTGCGACATGGTAAGACAGATTTTGCTAAGTTTCAGTTATTGGGAGTTAGTGCAGATTGATAGAGAGAAGAATGAACGTGCCGACATGCTGAGCAAGGCCGCCTGCGACAAAATTGAAGAATTACCCAAGAAAATTGTGGTAGAGTTTGTGGAAGAACCAGCATACGATAGGCCTTTGATTATGGAGGTAGAAGTAGGCGAGAAAGATTGGGTTTGCGAAATGAAGGATTATTTGGAAAGGGAAGAGTTGCCCCAGGATGAAGACAAGGCGAAAATTATTAAGAAAATGTCACCAAGATTCACAGTGCAAGACGGGATATTATATCGCAAATCTTTCTCACGACCCTTAATGAGATGTGTTGAGCCGAGTAAAGTGGATAATGTCTTATTTGAGGTACATGAAGGAGTCTGTGGTGGTCATCCAGGAGCAAGAACATTGGCCAATAAAATAATGTTCCATGGATATTACTGGCCAACGTTGAAGAAGGATGCGGAAGAGTACGTAAGGAGACGTGATCAGTGCCAGCGACACGCCAATATCCCTAGGCAGCCTGCGACAGAGCAGACACCTATTATAGCGGCTTGGCCCTTTGATATGTGGGGGATTGATCTTATAGGGCCTTTTCCCAAAGCCAAAGGAGGAGCTCAAATGGTGGTGGTAGCTGTTGATTATTTCACAAAATGGACGGAGGCCAGGGCATTAACTTCTACCACTGAAGATCAGATAATTAGATTCATAACGGAGGAGATACTTTGTCGACATGGAATGCCGCGAGCAATTATTTTGGATCATGGGCCGCAATTCAGGAAGAAGTTTCATGGTTTTTGTTCGAATTTGAATATCAAACATTGGCAGTCCGCAGTTTATAGGCCGCAGTGTAATGGACAAGTGGAAGCAGCCAACAAACAAGTCCTTGAAATTTTATGCAAGAATATAGAGAAAAGGGGAGGAGCTTGGTTGGAAGAATTGTCTACCGCCCTATGGTATGTCAGAACGACGGTGAAGGGATCAACAGGCGAGACAGCGTTTGCATTAACTTATGGCTCCGAAGCAATGGCTCCCGCAGAAATGGGTCTGCCCACTCATAGAGTGACCTATTATGACGAAGTGACGAATGGTGACAGAAGGTGTAGCGAGTTAGATCTATGTGATGAGAAGAGGCTTAGAGCGAGATTGAGGATGATCAATTATAAGCAAAGGAAGAAGGCTCAGCACGACAAAAGGGTGAACAAAAGGTCATTCTGTGTAGGGGATTGGGTGCTGAGGAGCCACGAAATTAAGGGAGCAATGGCAGGGTTTGCCAAGTTAGATCCAAAATGGGAGGGTCCCTTTCAGATCGCCAAGATTGTGCGAGAAGGAACGTATCATTTGAAGGAGGAGGGCGGTAAAGATGTACCAAACGCGTGGAGCGTAGATCATCTCAAGCGATATTATCATTGAAAAGATAAAGGTAATTTGTCTATTCAAAGTTATTCTTATGAGAATCTGTTTAAAGGTAATTTTGATGAATATATGAAGTTTATTCATGAATGAAAAGTTATACAGATCTTGAATGCTTTGAATAAAATAGAAATATCTTGAATAAAATTTTACACATGTCGTGAGTATTTTGAATAGAAGGAAAATATGAAGGTTATGGCTCAAAATTGTTTTGCTTTCATTACACTTTGCTCTATAATAATGTTCATGAGTAAATCGCTAAGAGTAAAGTTGCCTAAAGGCAACTTCACTTTTTCGATGGGAGTATAAGTATATGGTGATATCTCAACAAAGGTAAGAAGGCAAAGAGTTTTTGATGAGTTATCAAAATAATTTTTGATGAATTATTGAAACAAGTTGATCAAGAAAAGAAAAGAAAAAAGTAAGTCGCAAAGGATCATGTGAAAGAAAGTCTACGGACTATAAACAGGAAGGAAAGTCCCATCTCGCCTGTATGGCATGTATATGGATGCGACTATAAACAGGAAGGAAAGTCCCATCTCGCCTGTATGGCATGTATATGGATGCGACTATAAACAGGAAGGAAAGTCCCATCTCGCCTGTATGGCATGTATATGGATGCGACTATAAACAGGAAGGAAAGACCCATCTCGCCTGTATGGCATGTATATGGATGCGACTATAAACAGGATAGAAAGTCCCATCTCGCCTGTATGGCATGTATATAGATGCGACTATAAACAAGAAAGTCTACGGACTAAAATGAAAGTCTACGGACTATAAAAATGAAAGTCTACGGACTATAAAAATGAGAGTCTACGGACTATAAAAAAGAAAAGTCTACGGACTATAAAAAAAGAAAAGTCTACGGACTATAGAAAAGAAAGTCTATAACGACTATAAACGAGAAAGTCTATGCCGACTATAAACGAGAAAGTCTATACGGACTATAAATGAGAAAATCCACAGACTATAAACGAGAAAGAAACATATCTCGCCTAAATGGCATGTAAAGATGCGATATGTATGAAAGGAAGCACATCTCGCCTAAATGGCATGTAAAGATGTCGCGAAAAAGGAAGTGAATGTATCTCGTTGGAAGGGTATGAAAAGATATAAATTAAGAAAGAAAGGTATATTTTGTTTTTAAGGCAAATAAAGATATGGAGGCACAAAATAAGGAAATTATTCTAAGTAAGAATCACGAAAAACGCAAGAAAGAAGCAAAAGAGAAACAAAGATCAGGGACAATGTGAGTCGCGTTGTATGCACTGTAAGTAAAGTCGCCTAAAGATGACTTCACTTTTTCGATGGGAGTATAAGTATGGGGTACCTGTTATGCAAAATAATGATTTTTGATGAACTATCAAAACAAAATAGCAAAAGCAAGATATGATAATGAGGTAAAGCATAAAGATAAAAGGGGGCAAGCTCGAAGGCCGCAAATTTACATTTTTTAAAAGGCACGTAGGCCCAAGTGAAAGAAATTAAAATTGTTTAGCCACCAAGGCAAGTTACAAAAGTTGATCAAAAGAGGTTAAGTACTAGAGCAAAGTCAAGTTGAAGCATTTGGTTCATCAGTTGGTGCGGGTTGAATGGAGCTTGAGGCCGCAAGAGCGAGAGCTTTCGTATCATCCAAAAGTTTGTGTTTTTGTTCTAATTGGGCATTCCATAAAGGAAGGACATTCGGTATTTGGATAGGAGAGGGATCCCAAATCGCTTTTCCAAGTAAGGCATCTTCTTCCGCCAGGTCATTAAGTTCATCGGCCGAGAAAGGAACCATGGGATGTCCGCGATGGCATACTTCACTAAAAATTGGCTCCGAGCCCCAGTGGGCAAGCCGCTCAATTGTGATGGCGGGAATTTCGGAAGCATCAGCAGCAGCAGCCCGCAGGACTTGTAAGGAAGTTTGATCGCCAATATCAAGGAGGTCTTCTTTAAGCTTGGCAACATCGGTATTTAGAGAAGTGTTTTCAGCAATCTTACCTGTTAGTTCTTCCCGCAACTTGGCTATCTCGCCTTGAAGAATTTGAGTATCAGCAAGATGAGTCTTCTTTAAAGTCTCATTGTCGTTCAGAAGCTTGGCGGCACTATTCTTGACAGAATTGATTTCAGCAGTAGCCTTGTTGAGGTCAAGTTTGGCGGCATTAAGTTCGGTGTTGGCAGTCTCAAGTTGATTCTGTAAAGTAGATAAGTCAGTCTTCAATTTGTCTTGCTCTTCTCCCATGGTGGCAATGGTAGCATCCCGCCTATATAGTATATACGGCGGTTGTCCCGCCGTATATAGTATATACGGCGATGATTTATACGGGGATCTATTTACGGCGGCTAGTCCGCCGTAAATACTATATACGGCGGGGCGCGTATTATTTACGGTGGATTTTAACCGCCGTAAATAAGCCTGTTTCTTGTAGTGAAAGTTTTGTTGTCCTTTGTAAGGCGAGTGATTGTCTCGCTCATTCCCATGATGGAAGATCCAACCTAAGGGAAAATAAAAAGTTGAAAACAACTATGAACAAAGTTTAAAGTAAGTAAGGAAAGGAAAAATAACATACCAATGATAGATGAATGCCGGCTTGGCAGGTGGCATGATCCACATCCATTCCAGTCACATTCCGCACTTGAATGGGATCGCTGACGCGAATCAAAGCTGAATGTCCAAGCAAACTCTCCTCAACACCGCGGTTTTCCTTGATCAATCCCGTCAAGCGGGGAACGTTAGCAGCTTCCTGGCTCAGTTCATGAAGTCCATCAAAATCAGTAGGCATCTCGAAATCTTCTTGGAGCCAGCGGGGAACAGGGAGACTACCATAAATAGATGGGTCGCGTGGAGTTGGGGGAGAACTAGAAACATTGGTTAAATCGCATATTTCGACGTTGCGGGATGATGGAGGAGAATCATCTTGAGTGGGCTCAATGACAGCAGTTTCTGGAGCGGGAGAGTTGGTTCAGACAGAGTCAAAAAGGGGAATTCCAATAGTCTCTTCAATTTGGACATCAATAGTTGGCGGGACAGAAGCTTGCGGGATGACATTCACATTAGTTGGCGGAACAGAGGTTGGCAGGGCATTGCCTTGAGGGGGTGGAAGGACTTGAGTAATTGGGAGAGCTTGAGTAATAGCAGGATTGGGCGGGATAATCTCTTGAGTTGAAGATGCGACATTGGATTGAACTGAGGCAAGTCTTCTTTGTCGTTTGGCGCGGCTATCCGGGTTGGTAGGTTTAGCCCTTGCCTTTGGATTAGAAGGACCTTAGGATTTTTCCCGAGCAATCTCCTCAGAATCAGTGCCATCAAACGATATGGGTAGAGGAAGGTCAGTAGGAAGAGCTTGGAGAGAAGCATCGCGGGTAAGAGCTATCCTTTGTCTTCGCTTGTCTGTATCCCGGTTGGCAAGTTGGCGACTTTCCATGGATTTGGCTCGATGATCTGGAAGCAAAGAAAAGAAAATATAAAGTTAAAGTTATTTGAATATAAGTAAATTTTAATGGAAGAGAAGGTTAAAAAGGGACATACAATTAACGGCATTCATAGTGGGACAATTACGGGTACCCTTGCATGACAGACACTCGTGGGCATATTTGTTGTCCGTATGTCGCTCCCAGCCATCAAAGTTGGAATGAATTATTGGAACTCGCGGCGGGGCAACGGGCAAGTTATCTGCTAATCCGACTTGATCAAGAAGGGATCTATCTCGCAAAATACCCCTCCAGGAAATAAGAGGTTGGGGCGTGTTATCAGGAGAATCAGCAGGAAGGGTAACGAGGACGTGGATGGCGGCACAAAGGGAATTTTCGCCAACCACCGAGGTATCACGGGTTTTAATGTGGGGTTTAATTGCATCAAGATCAGCGGGATGAGACCATCCAACGCGAGAAAGAACGAAAAGTGGGTCACTCAGCCACTTATGAACTTTGGTAGGTAAAGGGGTAAGAATTTTAGGGCCTTGATGGTATTGAAGGGATAGGCGGGTTTCTTCTATGTCGTTGTCAAGTTTGGTGGTTTGTTTGTATCCTTTGAAAAGGCTAACTAAAGCTGTAATGGTGGGTTCTCTTCTTAAGGCGCGACAAATAGTAATGAAAGAGGTAATGATCCTAATGGCATTGGGATGAATCTCACTAATCATGGCCTGGGCTTTATATAGAACTTCACATAGAAAAGGATCAAGGGGAATCCTAAGGCCAACCTTAAGTTGTGAAGGAAAGATAACTATACCATCTCGCATTTCTCGCAGATGGGCAAGAGAAGTACTTCCTTGGTAATCAGAAATGTGGTAAATAGAACGGTCTATATGGCAGAATCTGTGCCAATCAGTGATGGGGTTTGGAATGAGAGAGCTTGTTACCTTCAGCCAAGTTCAGATTTTGGACTCTTGTAGGAGGAGGATTGTTTGACGTTGCTGCGGGAGAGGAAGTTCCTTGATTAGCCATCTCGCGGGAATCACTGGTAGAAGAAGAAGAAAGAATAGATTTATAATGCATCCTACATTTGGAAAAAGGGTCAGCGACACAGTGGGATTCAGATGAGCCGCTTAAAGTTGGGGTCATATTTATCTTCGATAAATCGGACCAGTTCTTTGTGGGAAGTAAAAATATGGGACATAGGAGCTGAAAGGGGAAGAAAAAAGCGGCCTTGGATTTCAAGAGAGTCAATCGATGAGGGATCCACCCTATGTTCAACTAGAAACCCAACTATATCAGCCTTGGGCAATCTCGCCCAAGTAGATCGCAGGCGCCTGTATAAGCCGCCTGAAACTTGACAGCTCCCATACCTAACTAGCTTAGTACAGTTCTTATATCTCGCCATGAAGGGTAATTTGGGAAAAATTGAGGGAATACGGAAAAAGAAGGAATAACAAAAAGAGCAAAATGTTGGGGGAAAATGAAAGATCAAAATGTAAGGATTTAAAGAATATAAAGGGTTTTTAAAGAAGATTACCTGGTAAAGATGAAGGCAGTCGGAGAAGATGAAGAATCGCCGGAAAATATGGACGGAATTCTGGGAAACGAGGAATGGGGTTCCAAAATCAACTTCAAGTGGTAAATAGAGGACGGAATGGGACTTGGGAAGTAATTTTATGATCAAATCTAGAAAAGAACGGTGGAAACAAGAGGAAAGTTTGTCGGAGTCGAGGATCGAGTTCGCCGGAATTTGGAGTGAGAGCAAGAGGGTAAAAATGAAATTGGTAATAGGAATGGGAATTTATATGAGAGAGGAATTTGGGGAATTGATTGATGGGACGGTTAAAATGAAAAATTTTAAATTTTCCCTCTTATTTGGCACGATTCCCAAATGACGGCATATTGAATTTTAGGGGCTCACCATGGAGGTGACACGTGTATAAATAGGGTTTATTCAGCATTCAGGCTTCGTGGAGAAGGAATTGTAGGCCGCGGAAGAGCGAGATAATGAACATCAAGTTTTTGGCGAGACCATAAATGAATCTCGCCTCAAACTTAGGGGCTTCTGATGCTGCCCGAAAATAATGGTTGGGACTTGGACCAAGGTCAACAGCGGGAAATGATCCAGTAGGCCCAAAGCGAGTCAAGGCCCAAGAAGAATATAGGGATAAAGGTAGCCCAGTTGAGGTTCGTGGGAACGGTGCCGATAGATGTCCCCCTAAGGTCAATGAAAGGGAAAGCCCAAGAAAATATATGCGAGATATTGGTTACTGAGCGGCGAGATAATGAAGCAAGCCGACAAGATAGTAGCGTAAGAGGAGAAGGCGAGATATTAAGTCAAGGCGACACAATATTCAGTTATCCATATCCAGCGAGAGATGGCTTCTAACTGGTGCGACTCATAAGAGGCGGCATATAAATATCTACGAAATGGGACCCATAAAACGGTTGGGCATTGGGAAAAGTGATCACGTGTTGTGAATTATTCTTTTTGTTAGCCAATGGAATGATGACACGTGGACATAGGCATGGAACGTGAGGAGGTCATGGGCATGGCACGAGGTAAGGAGTATATATATGAGAGATAGCCTTCATTGGCAAGGTACGTACACACTTTCACCCACAAACACTTTTCCCTATTGTTCAGATTTATCACCTCAGACAAACACTTATCCTCACGCCGGAGGGGCTTACGCCGGAGTCGCCCCTGGCTTAGTTGACGTTTGTGCTTGTGTAGACTCGAAGAAGGAGCCGGAGCTATCCTATTGAGACTACAACGGTCGTGTTGCCGCTGAGGAAATTCCTGGCAACTTCAATTGGAGAAGGTGGTTTTGGTTCAGTGTACAAGGTAATGTACATGCGAATTTGATTCCACCTTTAACTTCAATCTTTATTACTGTATATTTTTTCTCAATTAAATCTCTAATTTAATGTTGTCAGTTTTTGGCCTACTCTTCTGCATTTGTTAAATAATTCACGTTTTCCTGGAATATAGGAACTTTCATTAGATGGCACAATAATTGCAGTTAAGCAGCTTTCTTCAAAATCGAAGCAAGGAAATCGCGAGTTTATCAATGAAATAAGCATGATTTCTGCTCTGCAATGTGAAGCTGTACGGATGTTGTATTGAAGGGAATCAATTGTTGCTTGTGTATGAATTCTTGGAAAACAACAGCCTTGCTCGTGCATTGTTTGGTAAATAACAGTCTCTTGTTGTACTCAACTCCAATCAATGTCAGATTTTCTACACATACACACATACTCGTGCTCATTGCATTTTTCTGTCCCTTTTCTTTGTGCGTGTGTTTAAGTCCCAGAAGATTTCCAGTTGAAATTGGATTGGCCAACAAGGCAGAAGATCTGCATTGGTATAGCAAGAGGACTTAATGCCGAATAGGCTAGAAATTAGAATGACTGAACGAAAAGGACAAGAATCAATTTCGAAAGCTTCAAGCTTTTCTTTTCTATTTCATATAATCAAAGTCTGCCTCAAAATAAAATCCTAACATTGTTTAAATACTAATCCCAAGAACATTTTTTTTTTAATCCCATGAACATTCTAGAACCCTAATTAATAAATGATGAATTACAAAAATAACCCTAATTAATATTTCAATAAATCCCTAAAAACCCCTAAAACAATTCAAGCCCAAAACAACTTTCCTTCCAGCGCCGTTTCTTGCCTTGCTGACGTCCCCCCGACTGATGCCCAAGCGCCCGCCTGGCCTCACCTGAGGCACCCGCCTCACTTCCAGACCGATGCCTCTGTTTTCCGTTGTTGTCTTTCTGCCTTGCACGATACTGTATCATCCTCCCCTCCTTAGAAAAGACTCGTCCTCGAGTCAATACCCTCAATATGAACACCACGATACCCCAAAAAATCTGAACTCCATCCGCAAAAGGAATTTAATGCCCTTGACGAACTCTAAACTTCATTGCCCTTGTGACAGCATCCATCCAATCAGCCCAATGCATTGATACAAAAAAACTCAATAGTCAATTTCTGAATGATGTATCGAACAGAAGAACAGGGGACATACGTGTCAAACGGATCTGTGTACCGACGATCAATGGTAACCGCTTCAAACGTCCACACCAAGGTTGCCCCTTGATTAGCAACTACTTCCTCCGCCTCCTTATCTGACTCAGCAGATGATTTATTGTCTTAAACAGGGTTGGTTGTCGTCACTTGACAAACGTCACAATGACACATATCAAACGTAGGTGGTTTGGACCAATCAACAAGATTCTCGTGGCTTGAAGATTCGAACAAATAACCCTCTTTAAAACCAACAGTATCCATCCAAGAATCAATCAATTCTTAATGATTTGCATCAAACAGAGGGGGTTTTGACCAATCAACAAGATTTTCCTCACTTGAAGATTCGACAAAAAAACCCTCTTTAAACCCAACAGTATCAATCCAAGAATCAAAGGAATCATTAGGATTTGCCTTACCTTCGATTTCCGGAATTTCGATCCTCATATCGACATTCCTCGAACGGTTAGCTGCATACCTATCATGAAATCCATGATTTTGGCCGAAGGAATCCATCCCCTCTTGATACTCCTTTTCCTCGGCTGGAACAACCGGATCTGAACCCTTCTTCGCTGGAAGCATAACGCGATCCATGCGGTTCTGGAGTATTTGAATCTGTCTTCGTATCTCATCTATCTCGATATTGCGACGGCTTCGTTTGCGATGATGGTCATCTTCTTGGGGCTCCAATGCACGGCTGCTCCATCGAACACCTCGTCCCCCACGAGCAACGCGTCCTCGTTCAGTCATTGATATTTGAACCGGAGCTCTGATACCAAATAATACCGAATAGGCTAGAGATTAGAATGACCGAACGAAAAGGACAAGAATCAATTTCAAAAGCTTCAAGCTTTTCTTTTCTATTTTATATAATCAAAGTCTGCCTCAAAATAAAACCCTAACATTGTTTAAATACTAATCCCAAGAACATTCTAGAACCCTAATTAATAAATGATGAATTACAAAAATAACCCTAATTAATATTTCAATAAAACCCTAAAAACCCCTAAAACAATTCAAACCCAAATCAAGCCCAAAACAGCTTTCCTTCCGGCGCCGTTTCTTGCCTTGCTGACGTCCCCCTGACTAATGCCCAAGCGCCCGCCTGGCCTCACCTGAGGCGCCCGCCTGGCCTCACCTGAGGCGCCCGCCTCACTTCCAGACTGATGCCTCTGTTTTCCGTTGTTGTCTTTCTGCCTTGCACGATACTGCATCAGGACTAGCCTATCTCCATGAAGAATCGAGACTGAAGATAGTCCACAGAGACATTAAGGCTACCAATGTGTTGCTTGATAACGATCTTAACCTTAAGATATCTGACTTCGGTCTGGCTAAACTTGACGAGGAGGACAATACTCATATTAGCACCAGAATTGCTTTTTTTTTTTCCATTTTCAGTTGTTGATTACGTATCTTAGTATATAAAATATTTTTTGGGAGCGAACAATAAGTAATTAAATTTATGTTTCTCCTTGGCTACATGGCACCTGAATATGCAATGCGGGGTTACCTGACTGACAAAGCAGATGTGTATAATTTTGGAGTCGTTGCATTAGAAATTGTCAGCGGAAGAGCCAACACTAGTTACATGGCAAAAGATGATTGTTTCTATCTTCTCGATTGGGCAAGTTCCATTATCTCTTTAATATTTGCCACTTAAATAACTATCATCTTATTAGCCAAAGAACTCTAGCTCAAGCGACATCAGGTATACTTTTCGATACGGAATGTTAGTTTCAATCCCCATCAATACAGATTTCACACTCCGGGTGTCACTATTGTAAATTGTAATAGATTAAGTTATCAAATAATAATAATAAAAAAACATGTTTAGAAAAAACTATCATCTTTTTCACGCGGGTTTGCTGTTCGCCTATTCCAATAGAATAAAGATGTGTTTACAAGAATTTCGCTCGTACTTTTTTTTTTCTCTTACAGGCTAATGAGTTGAAGGAGAAGGGAGACTTAATGGAGTTGGTCGATCCTAGACTTGAAAAAAACTACTCCAAGAAAGAGTTGACGACTATGATTAATTTAGCTCTACAATGCACTCATGTCACCTTAACAGACCGTGAAAGCACTAATCCCACACACGGTTCCAAACCTCCGCCACATTAGGAAAACGTGTGTGAGATGTACATATTTTATGTACCATGTGTATATATTTTTAATGTAAATCACTTCCTTAAGTTTATGATGCAGGTTGGCAACAGAGAACAGAGGCAGCAGGTCTGGAGCTGAGGCGGGCGCCTCATGTAAGCCCAGGCGGGCGCCTGGCCATCAGTCGAGGGACTTCAGCAGGCAACGCAAACAGAAGCAGCAGACATCAGAAAACGGGCTTCAATGTTGCTGGCTTTGGGCTTAAATGGTTTTAGGGGTTTTTAGGGTTTTATTAAAATATTAAGTAGGGTTATTTTTGTAATTCATCATTTATTAATTAGGGTTCTAGAATGTTCTTGGAATTAGTATTTAAACAATGTTAGGGTTTTATTTTGAGGCAGACTTTGATTTTATGAAATAGAAAAGAAAAGCTTGAAGCTTTCAAATATTGTTTCTTGTCATTATCGTTCAGTCATTCAAAGAACGATTGAAATAATGTTGAAGTATTTAACGCAAACAATTTATTAAAATATATTACTCGTACAAAAAAGAAATTCAAATTTGCTAATTAAACTTGGGATAATAGGAAGAAAGACCAAAAACAAAAAAAAAATGGGAAAAGCCTAACTAATTAATTAAGATTGAAAAAATGTAAGGAAATTAGGAGAAAGAGAAAAACAAAACTGTTAAGAGAAAGAAATGGAGAGAGAGAGAGAATAGCAAAGATGGAGGACAAATAAAATTAATTGAAAATGTAAGTAGCAGGGTTCGAACATGGATTTGAAAGGAAACACCAAAGGCTTTAACCTCACCCCTTCTACCGCTGAACCGCACCACTCACTGGTGTTAATCTTGAAGTTAATTATATATATACATATAAAACAAAAAATATGCGGGGGGGGGGGGGGGCAAAAAAAAAAATTTCACTGCATTTTCGCCGCTGGTGGGGGCGAATGCCCCCGCCTGCCCCCGCCTGGATCCGCCCCTGGACGTGGGTTCTTCTTCTTCTTACTGTGTCTTCTCTTTTTTCTTCCAGTCCATTTCTTTCTTTCTTCATGTGCTCTCAATATTGTTTTATGCAGGTGATTATTTCGTTCATGGTATCAAGAGCTCTCTAAAGCCATGGGTGACGAAGAAACTGTAACGAACACCATGGCTACCAACGGTTCAGGGCAAGGTAATTCAAACAAGTATGGTCATCCAACCCTTTTCAATGTTCAATCGTATATGGGTCACTGTATGTTGTCAAATGAGAACTACCAAAACTGGAGTTCACTTTTTCTTTCGATGTTAGAAATCCATTCTTTAACCCATGTCATCTCCGACAAAACCCCTCCCGCCCAAATTATCCCACCCGCCACCACCAATAATCTGGCCTATGAGGCTTTCATGCACACCTCTAGATTCGTACTTGGATGGATCAAAGCCACCGTTACCTTTGAGTTCCAACCCCATGTTAACCCATGTAACACCGCTCTGGAAGCATGGGATCTCTTAGCCAAGGAATTCGGGGTTGCATCTACCATACATATCCAAAAGCTCCGAGAGGAGCTTCATGATCTTACTCTCTCCCCAGGTATGACTATTCAAGCATATATTCTTTATGCTAAAACACTATCTCATTCTCTTTCTCGGATCGGGGAGGTGGTCTCAACCCAAACCCTTCATAGTAGGATTTTAGGGGGTCTTGGCCACACCTACAAAGAGTTTATCACAACTCAAAATTCTAAGGGGGATACTACCATAGAAGATCTTAAGGATTTGCTTCTTCAAGAGGAAGCCTTCCAAAAGAAATTTGCCAATCAAACCCAAACCACCCTTAGTGCTTTAGCAGCCACTAAAGAACCTACCAAAAATCACTCCCCTCCTGCTACACCATCCTTCAACCCTTCTCATACCTTTTGGCCAAATGGCCAAAATTACTCAGGCAACTTCTTTTTTGTTCCAAATCAAGCTCGTGGTGGTGGCAGAAACCGTAACAAGGGAAAATTTCATGGTAAGGGCATTCTTCCTCTGCCCTCACAATTCCACTCCCCAACTCCCTATTTTCGGCCTTATGCACCTACTACCCCCATCCCATACACCCCTCCCATTCCTTCATCAGTCCGGACACTACAAGAAAAAGAGGAATATGCGATGGCCTATTGCGATGGCAGTAAAGGTCATCGCAGTAGACATGTTTAGGCGATGACTAAGGCAATCACAAACAAAATGGACGCATTTGGGAGCGGCAGTCCAAAAAACCTTAGAAATTTTTGCGGCCCAATTTGGCGCACAAACAAAATGGACGCATTTGGGAGCGGCAGTCCAAAAAACCTTAGAAATTTTTGCGGCCCAATTTGGCGCGAGAGACATTTCAATATACGACTGCATTAATAAATATGCGATGGACTTAGTCGTCTCATAAGCTATTCAATAATAAATCAATTTTCAAAATAAATAAATAAATAAGATTTAATAATAAAAAAAAAGTCATCGCAAAACACGAAACAAAAGACGAAACATAGGTTAAAAACAAATATTATCTCTCCTCTTTCATTACGGTTTTACAACTCTTTCTCTCTAAAAATCACGCCGCTCGGTTAGGGCTACTTCGTCTTTCTCCGGCATCCTCTGTCATCCTCCGCGCCATCCTCCGGCAAACAACAGGTTCTCTCTCTCTATCTATCTACCTTTCTCAAGCTTTCATAGTCGTTTATCTGAATTTCCGGAAATCTCACACACTCTCCATTCCGAGACAAACGATAAGAATTTCTGAATTCCGATTTGAATTTCCGGCCAATCGTACTTCAATGTGCATTTGATTTTGTTTTTAATTGAGCTTCTGTTCGATTTCGATTGTTTAATGTTTCGATATTGTGATTTGGATTGGAATTTTATGTCTTGTGATTTTCACGGATCCGATTGATGAAATTCAGTTGAATGATTGTGACCGTGTATGATTGGTTATGTCTGGATAAGATTTGTTCTATGTTACTTGCATTGGATCTATGACTTAGCTAATATTTTTCTATTAGGTTGTCGATTCTACTAAATTAAGCTTCTTTTTGGCTTGATTTATTGATTATTTGAAACTGAGCTGCTAGAATCATTACTACGCCCTTTTGAGTTGCTGATCTGCAAGCAATCAAATCTCTCGTTAGTCTTTAAGCATTGTAAAATTCGTTGTACATTGGATATTGTTGTCAGGTTTACGGATGTGAATTGTGATTATGAAATTGGTTTGTTCTCTTTCATCTATTACGCAGAATGTTGTATGCCTGACAACTGTTTTAAAGTTTCATCATCCATGGAGAAGATATGAAATTGCTCCACAATATCTATAAATATGTATACACTGCCAACACTAAAACATAATGGAAAATTTAGGTTTTGCAATTATGTAGTGATTCAATTGACAACGGAAACAGCAAATTCGTGGTTTAAACTCTAACCTAATGGCAGAGAGAAAGAAAAGTCATAATCGGCATCTTTGCAGGGAACATTTGACCCTTCAAGAACAATGGTGGCAGGACCATTGGAACGTTCCAAAACCTTCTATAGCATGATCCTAGCACACTCTGGGTCTTCTGTCACTCATAGTGATTATTTATCATATGACTCCTGATCCTTTCCACGTAATGACTGTGGATTCACTTAATCAGTAAAGTGGGAGTGAGGAGTGATATTAAGTACTTAATAAATAGTTGCCTAAATACATTATTTTTTATGGGAAGATGGTTATTCGTTGCTCATTATTTGAGAATTACTTATTCACTGATCTCTTCTAGGGCTATACTTTCTGTTTCATTTTTATGGATACCCTTTGTGATGCAGGAGAAGACCCAGGCAGACGAGACGGACGCCCCATGACACACCCAGCGAGCGCCTCAAAGGTTGTTAACGGGAATGGAGTTGCTGAGGAATACAAATCACGGCCAAAAGTCACTGTCCACTTGCGCGGGCGCGCTAGGCACTTGGGCGGCCGCGCTCGTCCGTGTCCAGCATCAGTTTTGACGTATTAATGCTTTGTTTAAATTGAGTATTACTGATTTTGGTTTATTTAAATGAGGGGTATTTTAGTCTTTGTTTTATTAATTAAGTCATTAGGGTTTATTTCTAGAATGTTCTTGTTATTAGTATAAATAGTTAAGGTAGGGTTTTGGAAAAAAAAAAAACTTATTCATTATTGATTTTCAATTCAAAGAGATTTCTCTTTAATTTTCTGGTGGATTTCAGATTTGTGTTCTTGAGGATTCATTGCTTGTGAATTCTTGTGTTTAGTGCGCTAAACACGAATCGTATTGCTTCCGTGCTGCGTCAGTTGGTATCAGAGCAGGCTTTATCCTGTCTTTTCATCGCTGATTCATTATGGGGGATCTAGCAACAAAGGCAGATATCGATGGCATAATCACCGCTATTGCCGCGTTGACTACAAAGGTTGCAGCGTTGGTGGCTGCTAAAAAAACTCAAAACGCCCGTGTTAATCGGATCCGAGGTGGCGAGGGAGACAGGGTGGTTGCACCGGTTCGACGTCCTAGAAAGGCAGAAAATCGGGAGGAAGAAGATCTAACGAAGACGATGGCCATGAAAGTTGAAACAGGTGAAGGTGACGTGGCTAAGGATCAAGCCTCATAATGGGCACTGCTAGGACTTCCTTCAAAGCCTCCGGATTTTGGTGTACCCACGGCTACTAGACAGTAGTCCTTACAAAAAATTATAGATGGGTGCGAACAGGTTTCCGGTGAAAATAACATTCCTGGAGACAATGGGGAGAAAGATTTATGTGCAAAAGACGAAATCATTCAGGTATGTAGTGAAATTATTCCTGCAAATATTATGATCCTTGTTCATACCCCTATTGAGCCTCCTGTTATTGAAGAACAATATGTTACAATTGAAGAAAAGATTGAGCACAAGAATATTGAGCCTCCGGTAAGCATTAAGGTCCATGAGCATGCCCTAGTTGAACCCATGAATAAAGATGTGGGTAGCATTACTGGGTCTACACCATCGATTTTTGATCATGTTGTGGGTGTAATTGATTGGACAAAAGAATTTACATGTGATGATATTTTTATTTTTGATCGTGGGAAGGAGAAAGAAAGGATTAATTGGGGGTTTATGGAAGGGTCCATGGGGGACGTTAATTTTGTACTTACTGTTGACCCAGGGGAAGATGGGACGGACGGTCACCGGATGAGTGTCGACATTGCTAGCATAATTTTATTATTGGAAGAACAAAACTTACATTGGTACGGGCTCAAGGAACAAATTTATTCCAAGTATTTGTTTCGTTGGGACGGAAGAGAATTCTTTTTTTTTCCGAAGACGAGGAGAACATTGGTTTATTCAAAGTATTTATTCTTTTGGGGCGGATCTTGCCAAATATCGGATATGAACTCGGGGTCGAGTTCTTTTGAAGAGTGGTTGACTGATGCAGGAGAAGACCCAGGCAGACGAGACGGACGCCCCATGACACACCCAGCGAGCGCCTCAAAGGTTGTTAACGGGAATGGAGTTGCTGAGGAATACAAATCACGGCCAAAAGTCACTGTCCACTTGCGCGGGCGCGCTAGGCACTTGGGCGGCCGCGCTCGTCCGTGTCCAGCATCAGTTTTGACGTATTAATGCTTTGTTTAAATTGAGTATTACTGATTTTGGTTTATTTAAATGAGGGGTATTTTAGTCTTTGTTTTATTAATTAAGTCATTAGGGTTTATTTCTAGAATGTTCTTGTTATTAGTATAAATAGTTAAGGTAGGGTTTTGGAAAAAAAAAAAACTTATTCATTATTGATTTTCAATTCAAAGAGATTTCTCTTTAATTTTCTGGTGGATTCCAGATTTGTGTTCTTGAGGATTCATTGCTTGTGAATTCTTGTGTTTAGTGCGCTAAACACAAATCGTATTGCTTCCGTGCTGCGTCACTTTGAGCTTTCCATGCTTATTTCATTCTAGTTGCGTTTTGTCTAATTAATACATGTTGAAACTTTCAGGGGGAAGTGAAGCTCATCTTGTTGATGCTGTGACTAAACAAGTGAAAACCCTACCGTTCTATTACTCCTTCTGGAACTGTACTACAAGACCATCTTTGGTATAGATTAGTATAATTATCATCCATATTGTTCTGATGAATTATCGGCCTTAGTTTGTTAAGCTAGTTTTGTAACCATACAGGACCTTGCAATGGAACTTCTGTCAATGTTCACATCAGCTAAAATGGCAAAAGTATTCTTCACTTACAGTGGATCAGAAGCCAATGACACTCAGGTTCACTTCTTATCTGAGTCTACAATATAACTAGGTTAATAAATCATGTTTCTTACATGTGTACCATAGATATTTGACGTATATAAAGTCATATGGATAGTTCTTTGGTTTAATTTGGCAGAGGCCGACACCCAATAACCTTTGGTTCTTACATAAAGTAAAACTAAAATGAAGATTCCGTAGCTAAATCGTGTTTAGAGACGGATTTGTTCCGTAGCTATTCCATGGGTGCAGGTTCGTCGCTAAATTGGGCGTCGCTGTTTTGTAGTTGTTTTAGAGACAGATATTTCCGTCTCTAATTTAAAGACAAATATGTCCATCTCTAAATTAGAGACAGATATGTCCGTCGACGGATTAGCGACGGATTTTTCGTCTCTATTTAATTTGTCGTTTTATTTTCGAACCATTTTAGCGACGGAAATATCGCTAAATTGACATTTTTAAAAAAAAATTATATATATATTTAAAAATATATATTTATATATTTAAAATATATATATATATATTTAAAATATATTAATATATACTTTTAAATATATATTAAATCACTCTCTTAACTTTTATTATTCTCAAATCAGTCCATTAACTTTTCTTATTCTCAAATCAGTCCTTGATATTTCATAGTTACACTTTGCAGCCCTAAACTTCTTTTATACTCAAATCAGTCCTCACAAACTTCCACCACCAGCAACCATTCACCGTCGTCTAACCACCAGCAACCATTCACCACCGTCTAACCACCAGCAACCACCGCAATCCACCAGCAAGCACCGCAAGCACCAGCAACTTCAAAAAATTCAGATCTAGTATTGATTTAGATCTTGTGAGGGAGATATATAAAAAATCAAAAAGAAATACTCAACAAAGGTGACGAATTGAACAACCATAGCCATAGCCATAGCCATCGCCGGAAATCCTCTGCTTCAAATGCTCTGTTCGGATTGATAAATGTCGCCGGCCGGAAAATAGAGAGGGAGAGGGAGGCGTATTGTGAGTGATGGAGGGCGAAGGAAATGGAGAAAGAGAGAGAGTGACGGAGGGCGAAGATGACTATGGCTGTGGTGGCGCCGATGGGCGACGGCGGAGGCTGAAGGAGACGGTGAGGGAGCTGATTTTGAGGGAAATGAGAGAGAGAAAAGGGTTTGCCGGTTGGTAGGTTTCTGTGTTTTTTAAAATGAAGAGAGAGAGAAAAATGAGGAGAGAAATAGGGGGAGGGAGTAATTGGTTTTGTTTGAAATATTATGGGCCTTTGGATCGAAAGTATTGAATGGTCAGATCCTGCTTTGGCTCTTGATTTGCGTGAAATTTTAAAATCCAATCAAACAATGCCACATCACATACTTATATTTATTTTACACTATACTATATGCTAACTAAAATATTTATGCCTAATATCAAGAATAATAATATTTATTATCAATAATATTTATTAATGAATTATTAATTATATAATTGATTAATTAATTAATAAATATTAATTATATAAATAGTAATAATATTAATAATAGTACTTGTAACGACCCTAACCCTAGGCACTATTTTAGTATCATATTATAGGCTTTTAACATTATTGTTAATATTATGTGTTCATTTTATATCCTTGATTTCTTATAATAGGATGAGATGATTGAGAAATTAAATAAAGCATCTTGGGGGAAGTATAAATAGAAATTGATAAAATAAATAAGATGTGGGTAGTTAGGCTTTTTTGTGTAGGGGAAGTATAAATAGAAAAGATTTTTATTAAGAAATGGATGGGGGGCCATACCCTTAAATCACTCCCCTTCACCTCCTTAGTCAACCTCCCTCCATACTCCTCCCATACTTTCCCCATCTCCTTTACATCATCCTCCTCATTCTTTCATCATCTTCTTACTTCCTCCTAAAAAACCTCCATGAAAGCTCCTCCATGAAAGCATCTCCTCCAAGTTCCTAGAGCATTCAACCCTCCTCCTTTTGGCAATCCGATCGTACTTTTGTGATCAGGGCAACTAGGAGAATCTATCAAGCTAGGAAGATCCTCATTTCATCCTAAAATTCTAAAGTAAGTTATTATGACTTCTTTCTAATAATTGCCCACTTTATGTGTTAATTAATCTCTTGTTGAAAGAAAATGATTTTTGGTATTTTGAATAATGTTGATTGAGTTGGAATGGTTTAGTCAAGGTTGAATTGATTTTTGTTGTAAATTGGTGATTTAAGTTGAAAGAAGAGTGGTATAGAGTAAGTGGGGATATTAATGATTTAAGTGTAAGTATTGAATGTGGGTTTGGCCAAGTTACTAAAGTTAGAAAGTGAATTATTATGAACTTCCTCCTATTAAATGATTATGAATGATTTGATGTTGATTTGTGGTTATAATTGTGGTTTGAAATGTTAGGACACTCTCTTGGGTTGAGAAATGGAGTAATGACCTAGGATAAAGTTGTTATTCATAGAAGTGATAAAGAATGTAAGAGAATGGGTGGAATTAGATTAAGAACATAAGTGTGAAATGTGATGGTTAAATGAGTAGGAAATCCAAGTGTGAGTAGCCTAGGTTAATGGTACTTTGGGGTTTAAATGATTTGTAATGACATTAGGAAGGTTGACAAATAATCTTATGTTCACAATTTAAAGGAAGCTTGCGTTGGATTTTGGGTTTTCTTGAAATATGGTCTTGGAGCTGCTGTTGGTGCCTGTTTTTGGCCGTGGCACGAGTCGTGCCCCCTGGCACGAGTCGTGCCCATGGCCAACTCGTGGATACGACTCGTGGAATAGGAGTCCAATCGTTCTGATCAATTTAAGGGAAAATTGGCACGAGTCGTGCCCTCAGGCACGAGTCGTGCCCTCAGGCACGAGTCGTGCCCTGGGAAAGGAACGAGTCGTGCTTGCTAAGGGACGCTTGAATTTGGGAAAGGCCAAAGGGGCACGAGTCGTGCCCTGGGGCACGAGTCGTGCCCTGGCCTGGTGATATTGAACTGTTTTTGGAGCTGTTTTAACCTATTCAACCTAGACCATAATTGAACCCTCTTTAACTAAGATTAAAGTAGAATGCTTGGGCTACACAATGAAGTCTTATTTGGTCAAAATGGAATTGTGGAAGTAGTTTAAATATTGTTCGGGAAATGGTTGATAAGCTTGAATTGTAACTTCACCAAAGTGGTTCAAACTTGGGAAGTAGATCTTGAACTTTTATTAAAGATATTCGAGGTTGTGTAATGATTATGTAGGAATGGTTTATGATACATAGTGGCCTTACTTTCTCCCATACCTTTGGTGATTAGGTGAATAGTGTAGAGGCAATGAGTTACTCTATTGCGTTAGTAAGGATTGTATATGTATTACATCGTTGTACTGTATCCCCAGTGTGGATTATTTGACATATTGTTAGATTGTATCCCAATTGTGGATTATCTGGCTTGTTGATTATATTGTATCCTGAGTGGGGACTAATTGGTATATTGTTATGCTGCATCCCAAGTGTGGATTATTTGGCTATATTGACACCTTACTTGAGTTCATATTCATTGATAGTATTATGCATAGTGTATTAAATGAATGTTGCACTATAGTATTGATTTAACATGAGTATACATTACCATGTTGTTATATTCTTATCCCTTTTGTGGATTTTATTTCAAGTATCTATTATGTGCTTGAACGTGTTTATATTATATGTGATTCGGGGGTATAATGGAATTCAATCAATTATTGATTTGTTCTATAAGTGATTGAAGGTTCATCATACCTGTGACCGGCCCCTCTGTGGCCACAGAGTGGGATGTGCTAGCAGCTGTATTGAGCCAAAAGCCTTACAGTCCGCTGCGATTTGGTGATTAGGTGGAATGCTTCTGTATTAAGCTAAAAGCTTTACAGGTAGCGGTGATATTATATGATACTCTGAATGAGTATCTGATTTTCTTATATGGATCTCTGGAGTATGAGTCCTATAAGCGGTGAAGGTGCATGGGGGCAATTCACCAAAGAGTGGAGTTTTACTCCCACGTTGTACGACTTATTCTTCAGACGGGAAAGGTAAAATGAGGTAACGTAAGGTGTTTACCGCTTTAATAATGTGCTATGTGTAACCATGTTATGTGTTGCATATTATTTGGCATCTTGCTGCATTCATAATAGCTTATTGAGATTTATTCTCACCCCTTCCCTTTTACTGTTTTAGATTGTGCCGAGACAGGTGACCTGAACCAGTGAGGCCGGGGAAAGAGTTTGGACTCTTGCTTTTGGGACTTGTCAGGATAGGTATATGAGTGGGTTGTCGGGAGTCCTATTCAAGTATTACTCTTTTATAAGTTGTATGGAAAACTCTTTTGTTAAAAAATGTTAATTAGGGTTTTCAATGTAATTGATCAAGTATGGTTATTGAAGTATTTGTTTAAATTCCTCCGAGTGGAGATATTATTAGTTGATTTTATTTTAAAGTTAGAGAATTGGTTTTCTTTTAAATGAGAAATAAAAGAAGTTTTGAGAAATGGAAGTTGGGATTTCTTAGTTTGAGCCTCTCCAGCTCGGGACACGCGTTAGGTTCTGGGTTGGGGTGCTCACAGTTGGTATCAAAGCTTAGTTTAGAGGTCAAGGGTAGATGTCTAAACTAAGGGGGAGTGTGTGGTAATTGACGCCGAGTGTTTAATGCAGGAGTTCGTTCTAATGGCCGGATGCAATGATGATCAGCGAAAGGTTCTAGAAAATGAAGGAGATATGGGTATAGGTGGAATTCAGAATGAAGAGATGATGAAATTATTCAGGATGTTTGTACAGAATATGGAGACTAGAGGATCAATTCCGAATCAACCTGAGGAATGTCAAAGTGATGGATTGGAAAGATTTGTGAAGATGAACCCACCGAGCTTTAACGGAGATCCGGATCCGTTAAAGGCAGAAAAATGGTTAGAGAAAATGAACAAAACTTTGAGGTTATGGAAAGTCCCAACGAAGATAAAGTTAGGTATGCTGTTTTCAAACTTGAAGGTCCAGCTGATCAGTGGTGGCAGATATTGAAGGGAAGTTGGGAGCGGGATCATACGGCCCAAACTTAGGATAATTTCACCCAGCAGTTCGAGGATTATTTCATTTCGATGGTTACAAGGGATAAGAAGGAGATCGAATTCTTAGGACTAGAACAAGGGAACATGATGGTGAATCAGTATTCAGTCCGGTTTGAAGAATTAGCTAGGTGTTGCCCTCATTTGGTATCGCATGAAGCGAGAAGGGTTCATAGGTTTGTGAAAGGTTTGAGGATTGAGTTTAGGAAGAATTTATTGATTGATAGCTTCACCAATTATCAGACAGCCATAGATAGAGCATACAAGGTCGAGAATGGCATTGAGGAAAATAGTGGAAAATCGGATGGTGGGATTAGAAATAAACCAAAGTATCTAGGACAAGGATCCAAAATCATTAGAGGACAGCCAAGGGCTTTAACTTCAGGAAGTGTGAGAGGGGAACTTGTTGTAGCTTCTTCATCTAGGCCAAAATCCAAGCAGCATGGGATGAAATGTAATTTTTGCAAGAAGATTGGACATACTGAAGATCAGTGTTGGAGTAAGCAAGGCAAGTGTATCAAGTGTGGAGAGATGGGGCACTTTAGGAGGAATTTCCCAAGGTTGCAGTGGGAGCGAGCTTCAGGCAGCAGTCAGCAAGATGAACGACCAAGAGGTGGTACCAAAAGAGATAACGAAGGGGAACCAAAAGAGAAGGTTTATGGTCGAGTATGTATTTCGGGTTCAGGAGAGATAGATTCCTCAGCGGTCACTAGAGGTATATTCCCTGTCTCAGAAGTTAGGGGTCACATTTTATAAATCTTGTTTCATATCATTATATTTGGCATAGCATTTTGCTTCTATGTGGCATTATTGCTTGAGATTTTGTTTTATTGTTAGAGGATTCTGCTCTTATGAGAGAATACCTCGAATCTCCTTTAGTTTACCACGGTGGTGATGTGGTTATAGCTGGGCATGTATTACCAGTTGATTTGGTATGATTACCGATGTGTAATTATGAGTTATACTTGACCTGGATGGTTAAGAAGTTGTGTATTGGTAGACTATCATAATAAGTGAGTCTCCTTTTCTATGCCTAATTAGCTTATATTGATATTTGATACCGATAAAGTTTTATGTGGAATTCTTGTTATATATAGGCATTAAAGGTGGAGTTTTTGGTTAAAGGTGTGAAGGATATTTGGTATGTGTTAGACTTGCATAAGAAGTCTTTTCGAAAATTTTTCATTCTAGTTGTGAGTAGATGGTAATTGTGTTTCCATCAAGGTATCTCATGTGTTGATTCCAAGTATGATAATCAGAATTTTAATCCTTATCTTGACGGCTTTATTGTAGTTATGATTGATGACCTCCTTGGTTATTTAAAGTTACGAGAGGATCATGAAGGTAATTTGTGAGTTGTGTTATTTACCTTTAGTGGGAATTTATCGTTTGAGAAGTTTAGCAAATGTGAGTTGGCTCGCAAAGATTTTTCATTTTGGGTTATATAGTCTTAAGCTTGAAGGTTTCCATGGATCTTGCAAGGATTGAGTCCGTGATCTTTGGGTTGGCAAATGCTATCGAAGAATGTTTAAGGAGTTCTTGAAAATTGAAAAATCCTAGATTTAGTTAACTCGGAAGGATATATAAATGATGTAGGATGTAATAAGGATGAATCATATTGATAGAATTTGAGAATAGATTGGCTATAGATCCGAACCTTACCTTACCTAGTGGATGTGAGAACTTCGTGAATTTTAAATGCGTATTAAAGAAAGATTAGGTTGTGATATTATAAGGAATGGGAAAGTGATAGCGTATGCTTCGAGGAAGTTAACTTAGATAAAGTGGAATTTTCTTATCCTCTACTCGGGAGTGGCTGCAATTGTGTTGCGCTAATTAAGTAGGAACCTTATCTTTTTGAAGCTTCCTTTGAGAGTTGTTACCGATCCTAAGAGTTGAAGAATTTAGTTACTTGAAAGGAAGAGATTAGAAGACTATCTAGATTCTTGAAGAATAGGTTGGGTGTTGTGTGATGGACTTCCTTTCAAGTTGAGAAGTTAATTAACCTTAGCAAGTTTGCGTAGGATAGTAGTTTTGGTTTAGTAATGAACTGGTAAGGTGTGAAGCTTTGTATGGAAAAATCAATTGTATGATCCCTCGTTGTTTGGTATTATTTAATTAATGATGATTAAACATATTTGACTTATGTGGGAGAACCATTGGGAGTTATTAGCATTGCAAGTCCGGAATTAAACTTCTAGAGTATTCGGGTTATGAGATGTATAGAAGGATCATACCATTGAGGAAACTAGTGAAAGTTGTAATTTGAGATACGTGAGAGGTACCTTTGCTATTTGACCCTTAAGGTAAGTCTTTTTAAAATTCGGGACGAATTTTCTTGAAGGGGGAGTGAATGTAACGACCCTAACCCTAGGCACTATTTTAGTATCATATTATAGGCTTTTAACATTATTGTTAATATTATGTGTTCATTTTATATCCTTGATTTCTTATAATAGGATGAGATGATTGGGAAATTAAATAAAGCATCTTGGGAGAAGTATAAATAGAAATGGATAAAATAAATAAGATGTGGGTAGTTAGGCTTCTTTGTGTAGGGGAAGTGTAAATAGAAAAGATTTTTATTAAGAAAGGGATGGGGGGCCATACCCTTAAATCACTCCCCTTCACCTCCTTAGTCAACCTCCCTCCATACTCCTCCTATACTTTCCCCATCTCCTTTACATCATCCTCCTCATCCTCCTCATTCTTTCATCATATTCTTACTTCCTCCATGAAAGCATCTCCTCCAAGTTCCTAGAGCATTCAACCCTCCTCCTTTTGGCAATCCGATCGTACTTTTGTGATCGGGGCAACTAGGGGAATCTATCAAGCTAGGAAGATCCTCATTTCATCCTAAAATTCTAAAGTAAGTTATTATGACTTCTTTCTAATAATTGCCCACTTTATGTGTTAATTAATCTCTTGTTGAAAGAAAATGATTTTTGGTATTTTGAATAATGTTGATTGAGTTGGAATGGTTTAGTCAAGGTTGAATTGATTTTTGTTGTAAATTGGTGATTTAAGTTGAAAGAAGAGTGGTATAGAGTAAGTGGGGATATTAATGATTTAAGTGTAAGTATTGAATGTGGGTTTGGCCAAGTTACTAAAGTTAGAAAGTGAATTATTATGACCTTCCTCCTATTAAATGATTATGAATGATTTGATGTTGATTTGTGGTTATAATTGTGGTTTGAAATGTTAGGACACTCTCTTGGGTTGAGAAATGGAGTAATGACCTAGGATAAAGTTGTTGTTCATAGAAGTGATAAAGAATGTAAGAGAATGGGTTGAATTAGATTAAGAACATAAGTGTGAAATGTGATGGTTAAATGAGTAGGAAATCCAAGTGTGAGTAGCCTAGGTTAATGGCACTTTGGGGTTTAAATGGTTTGTAATGATATTAGGAAGGTTGACAAATAATTTTATGTTCACAATTTAAAGGAAGCTTGTGTTGGATTTTGGGTTTTCTTGAAATATGGTCTTGGAGCTGCTGTTGGTGCCTGTTTCTGGCCGTGGCACGAGTCGTGCCCCCTGGCACGAGTCGTGCCCATGGCCAACTCGTGGATACGACTCGTAGAATAGGAGTCCAATCGTTCTGATCAATTTAAGGGGAAATTGGCACGAGTCGTGCCCTCAGGCACGAGTCATGCCCTGGGAAAGGACGAGTCGTGCTTGCTAAGGGACGCTTGAATCTGGGAAAGGCCAAAGGGGCACGAGTCGTGCCCTGGGGCACGAGTCGTGCCCTGGCCTGGTGACATTGAACTGTTTTTGGAGCTGTTTTAACCTATTCAACCTAGACCATAATTGAACCCTCTTTAACTTAGATTAAAGTAAAATGCTTGGGCTACACAATGAAGTCTTATTTGGTCAAAATGGAATTGTGGAAGTAGTTTAAATATTGTTCGGGAAATGGTTGATAAGCTTGAATTGTAACTTCACCAAAGTGGTTCAAACTTGGGAAGTAGATCTTGAACTTTTATTAAAGTTATTCGAGGTTGTGTAATGATTATGTAGGAATGGTTTATGATACATAGTGGCCTTACTTGCTCCCATACCTTTGGTGATTAGTTGAATAGTGTAGAGGCAATGAGTTACTCTATTGCGTTAGTAAGGATTGAATATGTATTACATCGTTGTACTGTATCCCCAGTGTGGATTATTTGACATATTGTTAGATTATATCCCAATTGTGGATTATCTGGCTTGTTGATTATATTGTATCCTGAGTGGGGACTAATTGGTATATTGTTATGCTGCATCCCAAGTGTGGATTATTTGGCTATATTGACACCTTACTTGAGTTCATATTCATTGATAGTATTATGCATAGTGTATTAAATGAATGTTGCACTATAGTATTGATTTAACATGAGTATACATTACCATGTTGTTATATTCTTATCCCTTTTTGTGGATTTTATTTCAAGTATATATTATGTGCTTGAACGTGTTTATATTATATGTGATTCGGGGGTATAATGGAATTCAATCAATTATTGATTTGTTCTATAAGTGATTGAAGGTTCATCATACCTGTGACCGGCCCCTCTGTGGCCACAGAGTGGGATGTGCTAGCAGCTGTATTGAGCCAAAAGCCTTACAGTCCGCTGCGATTTGGTGATTAGGTGGAATGCTTCTGTATTAAGCCAAAAGCTTTACAGGTAGCGGTGATATTATATGATACTCTGAGTATCTGATTTTCTTATATGGATCTCTGGAGTATGAGACCTATAAGCGGTGAAGGTGCATGGGGGCAATTCACCAAAGACTGGAGTTTTACTCCCACGTTGTACGACTTATTGTTCAGACGGGAAAGGTAAAATGAGGTAACGTAAGGTGTTTACCGCTTTAATAATGTGCTATGTGTAACCATGTTATGTGTTGCATCTTATTTGACATCTTGCTGCATTCATAATAGCTTATTGAGATTTATTCTCACCCCTTCCCTTTTACTGTTTTAGATTGTGCTGAGACAGGTGACCTGAACCAGTGAGGCCGGGAAAAGAGTTTGGACTCTTGCTTTTGGGACTTGTCAGGATAGGTATATGAGTGGGTTGTCGGGAGTCCTATTCAAGTATTACTCTTTTATAAGTTGTATGGAAAACTCTTTTGTTAAACAATGTTAATTAGGGTTTTCAATGTAATTGATCAAGTATGGTTATTGAAGTATTTGTTTAAATTCCTCCGAGTGGAGATATTATCAGTTGATTTTATTTTAAAGTTAGAGAATTGGTTTTCTTTTAAATGAGAAATAAAAGAAGTTTTGAAAAATGGAAGTTGGGATTTCTTAGTTTGAGCCTCTCCAGCTCGGGACACGCGTTAGGTTCCGGGTTGGGGTGCTCACAGTACTAATAATAACTAGTAATTTTTATTATTTTTTATTGACTAGGAAAAAATATTTTAGACTTTTTTTTATTACTGAAATTTACAAAAAATTATCTAAAATATTTACATGCATTTATTTGATCTACCCAAAATTTTAATTAAAGTAGTATGCCTAATATCAAGAATAATAATATTATCATGTAATTAGTAATAATACTTTAATAATAATACTAATAATGATGCTATTGTTAATTGTTCAATTATATAGTTGAATATATTAAAATTTTTTATTATATAATTAATAAAAATATTAATAATAACTAGTAATATTACATAATATCAAAAATAATAATTTTATTAATTAATAATAATACTCATTAATTTAATTAATTAATATTTATTAATAATAATTTAATAATTTAAACTTCTAAGAAATATTAATATAACTAAGTAATAATTGATAGTAATAAATTATAAAAAAAATACTTATTAACAATAACAATAATTTAATCTTTAAAGGAAATAGTAATTAGTAAAAATAGTTTATAATAATAATAATTTAAAATATAAAATAATATTATATCAACACATAAAAAAAGTTAAGAAATTTTAAATAAAAGAATTTTTAATATACCCAATCCCTTAAACATATATCCTTAGGGTATAGAGTGAGGTTTAGACTTTAGAGTGAGGTATATTTATTTTTTATTTTTTTTAAATTTTTTATTGACTAGAAATTAATATTTTAGCCTTTTTTAATTAGTGATTTTTTTAAGAAAAATTTATATAAAAAAAGATAGAAAAAAACTAAACAAATGAAAGTATATTGAAGAAAAGTCAAAAGAGGGACGGACTACCCTATATTTATTTTTTTATATTTTTATAAAATATTTATTGACTAGAAAATAATATTTTAGCCTTTTTTAATTAGTGATTTTTTTTAGAAAAATTTATATGAAAAAAGATAGAAAAACACTAAACAAATGAAAGTATATAGAAGAAAAGTCAAAAGAGGGATGGATTACCCTATATTTATTTTTTATCTTTTTTTTTTAATTTTTTATTGACTAGGAAATAATATTTTAGACTTTGTTAATTGGTGATTTTTTTAGAAAAAGTTATATAAAAAAAGATAGGATTTAGGGTATATGATATGGATTTTAGGGTTTAGAGTGAGGTTTAGTGGTTTAGAGTGAGATATATTTATTTTTTAATTTATTTTTAATTTTGTATTGACTAGGAAATTCTATTTTAGACTTTGGTTAGTAGTGATATTTTTTAGAAAAAGTTATATAAAAAAAGATAGGGTTTAGGGTAAATGATATAGGGTTTAGGGTATAGAGTGAGGTTTAGACTTTAGAGTGAGGTATATTTATTTTTTATTTTCTTTTAATTTTTATTGACTAGAAAATAATATTTTAGCCTCTGTTAATTAGTGATTTTTTTTAGAAAAAGTTATATAAAAAAAGATAGAAAAAACTAAACAAATGAAAGTATATAGAAGAAAAGTCAAAAAAGGGACGGGCTAACCTATATTTATTTTTTAAAAAAATATGTATTGACTAGAAAATAATATTTTAGCCTTTGTTAATTAGTGATTTTTTTAGAAAAAGTCATATAAAAAAAATTGGAAAAAACTAAACAAATGAAAGTATATAGAAGAAAAGTCAAAAGAGAGATGGACTACCCTATATTTATTTTTTATTTTTTTAAAAATATTTATTGACTAGAAAATAATATTTTAGCCTTTGTTAATTAGTGAATTTTTTTAGAAAATTTTATATAAAAAAAGATAGAAAAAAAACTAAACAAATGAAAGTATATAGAAGAAAAGTCAAAAGAGGGACGGATTACCCTATATTTATTTTTTATTATTTTTTTAATTTTTTATTGACTAGTAAATAATATTTTAGACTTTGTTAATTGGTGATTTTTTTTAGAAAAAGTTATTTAAAAAAATATAGGGTTTAGGGTATATGATATGGATTTTAAGGTTTAGGGTTTAAGGTTTAGAGTGAGGTTTAGTGGTTTAGAGTGAGATATATATTTTTTTTATTTTTTTATTTTTTTATTGACTAGGAAATGCTATTTTAGACATTGATTAGTAGTGATAGTTTTTAGAAAAAGTTATATAAAAAAAGATAGGGTTTAGGGTAAATGATATATGGTTTAGGGTATAGTGTGAGGTTTAGACTTTAGAGTGAGGTATATTTATTTTTTATTTTCTTTTAATTTTTTATTTACTAGAAAATAATATTTTAGTCTTTGTTAATTAGTGATTTTTTTTAGAAAAAGTTATATAAAAAAAGATAGAAAAAAACTAAACAAATGAAAGTATATAGAAGAAAAGTCAAAAGAGGGTTGGACTACACTATATTTATTTTTTATTTTTTAAAAAATTATGTATTGACTAGAAAATAATATTTTAGCCTTTTTTAATTAGTGATATTGTTTAGAAAAAATTATATAAAAATAAGATAGAAAAAAACTAAACAAATGAAAGTATATAGAAGAAAAGCCAAAAGAGGGACAGACTACCCTATATTTATTTTTTATTTAAAAAAAAAATATTTATTGATTAGAAAATAATATTTTAGTCTTTGTTAATTAGTGATTTTTTTTAGAAAAAGATATATAAAAAAAGATAGAAAAAAACTAAACAAATGAAAGTATATATAAGAAAAGTCAAAAGAGGGACGGACTACTCTATATTTATTTTTTATTTTTTAAAAAAATATTTATTGACTAGAAAATAATATTTTAGCTTTTGTTAATTAGTGGTTTTTTTTTTTACAAAAAGGTGTATAAAAAAAGATAGAAAAAAACTAAACAAACAAAAGTATATAGAAGAAAAGTCAAAAGAGGGACGGACTACCCTATATTTATTTTTTATTTTTTTCAAATTTTTTATTGACTAGGAAATAATATTTTAGACTTTTTTAATTAGTGAATTTTTTCTCTAAAAAGTTATATAAAAAAAGATAGAAAAAAACTAAACAAATGAAAGTATATAGAAAAAAGTCAAAAGAGGGACGGACTACCCTATATTTATTTTTATTTTTTTGAATTTTTTATTGACTATGAAATAATATTTTAGACTTTGTTAATTAGTGATTTTTTTTTATAAAAAGTTATATAAAAAAAGATAGAGTTTAGGATATATGATATGGGTTTTAGGTTAAATGATATAATTTTTTTTTTTTTTTTGGATTAATAAAATTATTTGAGATGTTGGTCAGTCGTGATTTTTTTTATACAAAGTTATATAAAAAAAAAGTTTGTTTTAACGAAATGAAAATATACAATTCATAAACCCTAAAATTGAGAAAATAAAAATAAATCTATTTTGGCTACAGATGTTGAATCTGTCTCTAAATTAGAGACAAATTTTGAACACGTCTCTAATTTAGAGACAGATACTAAATCTGTCTCTAAATTTTAGAGACAGATGTTGAATCTGTCCCTAAATTAGAGACGTATTCAAAAATCTGTCTCTAAATTAGAGACGAATTCAAAAATATGTCTCTAAATTAGAGACGGATTAAAATCTGTCTGTAAAGTTTAGAGATGGATTCTGAATCTGTCTCTAATTTAGAGACAGTTACAAAACCCGTCACTGAATTAGAGACGGATTCAGAATCCGTCTCTAAATTAGACAGATTCAGAATCCGTCTCTAATTTTTGGGTCCGTCTCTAATCTGTCTTCAAATTAGCTACAGACTCCGTCCGTCTCTAATTTTCCGTCTCTATTTTCGATTTTCCTTGTAGTGTAAGTCATTAGGGTCTTGTTATTCTCTACCCATAAAAGATGAGCCCCTCGTTTAATTGTGGGTAGACATTCCTGCTAGAATATTGAAATTGATGTAGTATAACTTCCAGCATTTTATTGAATATTGGTTATAGTCTGAATAATCATTAAAGTATTGATAATTTGTTTTAATCCAAGTTGTTGCAACATTTATCACGTACCAGTGCATACTTACACAAAAGTATAGATGCACTATGACTTCCTTTGCTTGAGTATTGTCAGATTTGTACTGGATATAAATGCAAGTTAACGTCCTATGCTTAGAGTTCGATCAGATTTCTCGAATTCTGTTAGTGTAAACCGTTTGATTGGGACTATTGCAGTCACCTTGTTAATAAAATAAATATAGCCAAAAAAGCCTTGATCGCGGCGAAAGGTGAGATTAGGTGAGGGTCCGTTGCCTCTTGAAAGGTCAGTGAGGGGTTATGGAAGAAATGACCTAGAGTGATCATCTAAGCAGAGGCGGGAGGCAGACAAGGCAAGGAAATGCGAGAAACTAACTTTTTCTGGTCCAGACAGTGACCTCATACCCTACACGTTGGGAGCTGGCCCCTTAACAATTTATTGGAATTGTATAGACTTGGTTGTTGGCACCTCTGCAACTTAGTCTCCAGGTTGGTTTTTAGATTTTGAGAGCTTCAAGCAGGTTGCTGGTGTTTTCACTTAGTCCATGGTTTGTGTTTCTTTTCCAAGCAATTTTGAAATATTTGGGAATAAATATTTTTAGGTTGGTTTGAATCATTGTTTTTAAGTTATCTGCTTTCACTAATTTACAGGTTTCTGGGAAGCTATTAGAGCTGAGGACAACAATAGATGCAGGACTTTTGCACCGTGGCAATTTGTTACAAACAATTGGTGAACATTATGAACAGTGGAACCTTCTGGTATGTGGAAAAAGTCATCTACCATGTGAAGCATGAATATGGATGATCTAATATTGCAACACTAATTATAAGCTTGTGAATGACCGTTGTTATATTTTCATTCTACGTTGACCATTACTGAACTTCATTTGTGAACTAATTTAGGCGAGGAAGGAAAAATCTATTTATTACACTCTAAACATGCTCAGCATTGATGTGACAAAGAAGTGTCTCGTCGCAGAAGGGTAGAGTCCCACCTATGCAACCAAACATGTATTTTTTTCATCATGCTAGTACTTCTTGAAAGCAATTAAGAAAAGCTTATGGTGCATGCATGTTCTACGAGGATAACGGTTCTATGTGAATACGTATTATTTTTCATCTTGGATGTAATGTTTCAAATTGCTAAACGATTAATGGCATTTTTATTTTTTAGATTCAGGATGCACTGCAGCGGGCAACACTTGACTCCAACTCTCAAGTTGGTTCCATTTTCCAGGTCTTAAGTACGAAAGAGTTGCCACCTACCTACTTTAGGCAAGCAAATATACTACCGCCTTTCAGGAAATTGTTGATGCATATGGGTAAGCATGACCATTTTCCTTCTTGTTCTTTGAATTGGGATTTGTCTACTCATGCTACTTGATGACGCCACAGCTCTTGGGGTCAGGAGCGGTTCAGGATATCTGGCTAGGATATTTTTGGTGGTTTGATGTACCTAGATCACAACACAAACAAGCACCGTTAAGGTCAAAGTTGGATGTTACTCCAACTCAGGCCCTCGGGTGTGAGAGTAAGAATACTGAGTAATAAGGCTTTGAATACCTTTGGAGTGAGTGTGTGTTTAGGTTTAGAGAGTAATAGAGCTTACTCAATTGTATATGGAACTTACCTTGCCCAAGGGGGTAAAGGCCTTCTATTTATAGGTAATGAGACGGTGCTTAGTTGATGTAAGCAATGAGATCAGCCCTAGGGGGCACTTTGGTATTTGACCAGCTACACGTGTCCGCATCTAATTGGTCCCGCCAGAAGGGAACATTGTGTCAGGGGACATGGCTGAAAGTGACATGAGCCGTGTAGCCGGCTTAGTGCATTAAATGGAATAGTAGGCGCCGGGTCGAGCCGCATTGAATGCGTTATGGGGGAGCCGGCAGTGGCACATCGAGCCAGTGGTGACTTGCTCAGTAAGGCTTGACATTAACCGGGAAGCAGATATGTGCCCGCGGTCAACGTTGTGCCCGCGGTCAAAGATATATGACGCGAGCACGGTTGATGCGGTCATGACTCATGCGGGCACGGATCCAGCGAGCAGGGTCCCAATGGTCCTCGATGGGGACGATGCGAGGAGGGACGCGGTCTTGACCACAAAGGCCTATTTGTCCGCGGTCTTCCCTCCAGCGGTCTAGGAACTGCCACGTCATTGGTTTCTTGGACTAGACCGAGCGCGGGCCAGGTCCAGTAGATCCGGGCTCATCACTACTTGAGTTTTTTTATAACTGTTATTGTGTTCTCTTATATGTAAAACTTTATTTTACCTAGTTATTAGGCATGTTTGGTTGAATATTTTTACATGTGTTATAGCTAATATCTGACTATATCTATGTGTGTACTTTATTATGACATGTTTATCACTTTTTTTGTTCACTAAATAAGTTCTCTCTTCATTTTCTGGTATGTCTAGAGGTAAAGGTGGTGTACGTTCAACTTCTGGTAGGGGTGGTTCCATGAATACATCTAATCAGGCAAAGATTGGTAGTTTTTGTTTTTTGAAAGGACAAAGAATGGTAGTTGGTTAGCAAGTTTAGGTACTTGGTATATATTTTGGACAATGACACCTTTAGGTACTTGGTATATATTTTGAACAAAGAATGGATGTTGGTTACAAGTTTATATAAAACTTGTGTTTATGCATATGAGTATTTTATTTATTTTTAGTTTTTATGAAAAAAGTAGCAATTGTGAAAATAGAATTTATATAAAGTTTGGGAATTCTATAAATTTCGGAAAATGTTTATGCGATGGCTAGTGCCATCTCTAAAGCACATTTCAAAGAATTTTGAGGAAATATGTGATGGAGGTTGCCATCGTATAAAATGTGAAATATAAGATTGCAATAGCAATCACATAATCAGGTTTTATGCGATGGTTAAGACCATCTAATGTTGATGACTACTCCCTCCGTCCCAATAATAAGTTCATCATTTTGGTTTTGGCACGCAAATTAAGGAAATTGGTGAGTGGAGAAAATGTTGTGAGTGTAATTGTAAAATAGGAGAGAGAATGAGTGGAGAAAATAGTAAATTTGAAAAATGTTGCGAGTGTAATAGTAAAATAGGAAAGAGAATGAGTGGGTGGAATAGTAAAGATTCTTTGCCATTTTCGGAAAGGTGAAGCTTTAAACGGGACATCCGTTTTGGCAAAAAGTGAAGTTATTAATGGGACGGAGGGAGTATATGCGATGGTTAAGACCATCTTTATTGACGACTATATGCGATGGTATTTTATTTTAAAAATAATATTTTTATCGAAAATAATATTTATCTTATAAGATTATATTAACCATCTCATAAGGTGTTACGCATTAGGCGATGGCCGCGGCTGTCGCATATACCTTTAGCGACAAAGCCTAAGGCAAGGGCCCTTTTGATGAATTTTGCAATCGTATAAAGAATATTCAATGATTTATAGATGTTATGCGATGGCCGAAAGCCATCGCAAAAACTAAGTTTTCTTGTAGTGGGATCCAACTATTGTATCATGTCAGTTACGCAAGAAAAAGGGTCACGAGGCCACATCATGTTACCAAAGGGGAAACTATGCATACAATGCTCAATATTTTCCTGGGGGAAACGTGCACTACAATGGATCCACACCCATGGCTCCAAGCTCATTTGTACTTGATTCCGGAGCGACTAATCACATGACATCTGATCCGGATGTCCTACAACAATTTCCCCGTATTCAGGTAATGATTATATTATTGTAGCTAATGGTTCCTCTATTCCTATAGCTAACATTGGTTTCGCAAAATTTTCTGCTAATAATCATTCCTTTGTCATGAATACGATTTTACGTGTTCCTAAAATTAGTCCTTTTTTACTTTCTATTCGCAAGTTCTGTCTTGACAATGAGTACTTTTTTGAACTAACGGCTTTCGGGTTTTGTGTGAAGGACAATCGTACCAAGAGGACTATTCTTTCTGGCAGTAATGCGGGAGATCTCTACACATTGTCTTTCGTTCCCAATTCTCTCATCAACTCTTTGGCGTTAATTGGGGAACGTACCTCTTCTTCTACGTGGCATGCCCGATTGGGACACCCTTCTTCTTATATTTTTAGTCGTTTAGCAAATAAACTTAGGATTCCGGTTAGCGGTCATATTCAACGTAAGGAGATGTGTCATATTTGTCCTTTTGGCAAATCATGTAATCTTTCGTTTGAACTTCGGTCCTTTAATTCTACTTCTCCTTTAGCTCTACTTCATTTAGATGTGTGGGGACCCTCCACTGTTGCTTCTGTTACTGGATTTAAATATTATTTATCTATCGTTGATGATTTTTCCCGTTTTGTTTGGTTGTTTCCTTTATTTCAGAAGTCAGATGTGTTTACTGTTTTTACTGAATTTAAATCATTTATTGAAAATCAGTTGACACGTAAAATATCTGCTATTCATACGATTAAAACTATCCAACAGATGGGGGCGGGTAATTCATTAACCTTAGGTTTGCATCCTACTTAGCCCAACATTGGATTGGTCATCGAACTTCTTGTCCTTATACACCCTAACAGAACGGAGTGGTAGAGCGCAAACACCGACATATTGTAGAGATGGGGTTTTGTTTACTTGCACAATCTAAAGTCCCTCAAACCTTTTGGGTAGAAGCGTTTTCTACCGCCGTTTTCCTCGTCAATCGGTTACCCACTCGTCAACTTCGTTACTATTCTCCGTATGAGGTATTATGAAAATCAAAACCCGATTCCAAATTTCTGAAAGTTTTTGGGTGTACTTGTTTCCCCAATCTTGTGCCCTATAATACACATAAACTCATGCTAAAATCTACTCTCACACGCCCGGATATTTTATTTGCAGTTAATCAAGTATGCCATTTCATGCATTCTCCACGGACTTCCCATCTCCAGGCAGCCAAATGCATCTTTCAATTTTTAAAGGGCACAGTCACTCTGGGATTATCTTTTAAGAAATCCCTAGACACTTCTCTCATTGCGTTTTGTGATGCCGATTGGCCGGTTCGCCTGATGATCGGCATTCAACTACCGGTGCTTGTGTGTTTATTGGACCTAATCTCATTGCTTGGACTGCAAAAAAGCAACACACAGTTGCTCGTTCCAGTAGTGAGGCGGAATATAGAGCTTTGGCCTTCACTGCAGCCGAAATTCGTTGGTTCTTTTACTTATTTCGTGAATTGGGTATCGTTCTATCTCCACCACAAATCTTTTTGATAATATCTCGGCCCTTCATATGTCAAAAAATTTGGTCTTTCATGCTAGAACACGACATATTGAGATTGACCTACACTTTGTTCGTGGCCGATATCTTTACAAAGAGTCTTGCTGCCCCGAGGTTTCAACTTCTGACTTCCAAGCTTCAGCTTCATGCTACTCCGCTTTGCTTGAGGGGGGGGGGGGTGAAAGCACTAATCCCACACACGGTTCCAAACCTCCGCCACATTAGGAAAACATGTGTGAGCTGTACATATTTTATGTACCATGTGTATATATTTTTTTATGTAAATCACTTCCTTAAGTTTAGGCTAGTGATTAGTAGTTGATTAAGGATAGACTTGTATAGCACTTATCTTTAGATCAATTGTATTGCTTATAAAACAAATCAACAAGGATCACCACCAGACGTGGGTTCTTCTTCTTCTTACTTCTTACTGTGTCTTATCTTTTTTCTTCCAGTCCATTTCTTTCTTTCTTCCTGTGCTCTCAATATTGTTTTATGCAGGTGATTATTTCGTTCAGACCGGCCTGCCACGTCGTCAGTGGTAAGCATTCTTGAAGGCAAGACACGTTTTCAAGAATCATTTGTGGATTCGCGTATAGTAATTAAAAAGATGAAGCCCAAACGAATGAAAGACGTAACGAACACAAGTGAATTCCAGACTCAAATTAGTACATCAATGGATGGACCATGGACTGCTTCTTTCACATCAACGACTACTGATCTTTATCCTGTCGATTTTGAGGTTGATTGTTTGGAGAACAGAGATTAAAGATGCAGTTCCTTTTGATTTTTTCTTGGATTGTTTTCATTTGTCATCACATTTTCAGCATTTTGTTTGGGTTCTGTAATCTTTTTTTATATTTTTCAATGGTTTGTTTCGGTCTTCTCCTCCAAGTGATTGTACAAATTGTTATTGCATTTTGACAAACGAAGTTTGAGGTTTTATCTTAAAATCAATTGGATATAAGAGGTATTGTTTATTCTTGACGTGGGGATGGCTATAAGGGCATCTCCTATGGAGAGAGTTAAGCCATATGTAAATTTTTTATACATATGGAGCACTAATAGGGTAAATTTTCATCTCCAATGGTAGGTATCAAAATCAAAATCAAATTATTATTTTTATATTTTTAATTTTATTTTACATTTAAAATCTTTCAACTAATTAAATATTATTAATAATTAAAAATAAATAATTACAAATAATAATTAAATAATTATTTAATTAAAGGTCATCAAGTTTTTTAAAGGGCCTGAAAGTCACAACAGATTGGGCAAAAGGTAAAAAAGAAATAAAAAATTCAGGAATGAGACGCTAACTGCCAAAATCCTTCACAAATTGACAAAAAATACAATTTGCTGGCTTGTTCCCACAAGCCCATGTGATGCTCTGCCATTGTTTTTACTTGCTTATATCCTTCCACTCAAGCGTGATATGAACTCAGCAAGAATTAAGCAAGGTACCAAATTTGATACCTGCTTAACTCCTTCTCTAAATTTGGTATCTAATATTTTTGCATTAGAAATGTTAGTTTTTTGAGGTGGGTATTTGATACCCACCATTGGAGTTGCCATAAGAGGAGTATTGTTTATTACCAATGTGGGATAAATGCTTCCCCTCATGCGTAGCCAATTTCTGGGTTTACGATGTGGACTCTTTGGTTAAGGTAACGCGAAACTAAAATATTATTCTTTGATCCGGGTGATGCGGAGCTAGAACATCGTAGTCCGTTGGGATCCGCATGCATGTAAAGAGCTTTCTTTAAATAATGATTAAGTATGAAGTTATATCTTAAAATCAATTGACTAAGAGTATAACATTCTGTTGTAACTTGGTTTGATTTCATCCCACATGAAAAAAGAATGAAAACATGAAAAAAGAATGGAAACTTAAAAGGTCATTATATTGGATGAATCCACTAGCCTCCTCAATTAAATGATGGGCCAAAGGATTATCTTTTTATTAAATGAATCCACTGTATTATTAGATGAAGATGAGAGTGGGGACAAATTTTTAAATATGAAAAAGAACCGAGTCTCATATCTTAAATATGAAAAAAAATGAATAGGGTTTTGGACAACTTTAAATTCAATTTGCTAAAGCTTTCGGTCATACTATTGGGATGCCAACCCATGTCCCATATTGCTAATTGAAATAAGTACTCCCTTTGTCCCTTTATACACTTTTTTCATTTGGCGTTTTATTACAAACTACACACTTATCATATACTCTCTCCGTCCCACAATTCTATACACTTCTATACAATTTTTGGGGTGGCACGGGAATTAAGGAGAAAAATGATAAAGGTAATCTGTTGTGAGTGTAAAAATAAAATAGAAGAGAGACTGAATGGAGAGAATAGTAAATTTGAAAAGTGTTGTGAATAGATAGAAGTGGGTCCCATTTTCATTTTGAGAAAGCGCAGATTATTATGAGACGTCCAAAAAGAATATTTTTATGAATTATTGTAGAACGGATGGAATACGTATAAATTTTACCAAAAATAAAGAAGATCACAAGAATATTTTTTATTGTTCTTTTCCAAAAGTTGAATGCAAGAATGACAGTAACACAAGTAAATGATTTGGGTAAGGTATGGTCAGAGTCAACGTTGTACAGTATTTCCACATTTCTGTCGTCATCATGCAGTTAAGTCCTGTCCCCTACCAACGTAACATCCATTGGCAATGTCACAGCTACTTCCCGATCAGATTAATTGGAATACGAAATGTGGAGACTTGTATTACACACAATTTCCCAAGGAATTAATTGTTCCACGTATCCGTTTCGCGGCTCACTCACTCATATGTGTACTATTTGTTCCTGATTCACTTTATGGCTCGCTCACTCTAGAGTAGGAAGTTGGTCCCCTTCGGGGTTAAGATATCACCTCTCTGTCCAACATTTGTTCCAATTTTACTACTCCCTTCTCCCAAAATAAATAATTAAATTTAGATTTTTTTTATTTATGTGAAATAACTTTGTCCTTAAACGCATTATTAAGATTTTCTTTTAGCTATTTAGGGAATATAATTATGTAGATAACACGGATATTTATACATCTTTGTTATTAAAATAAATAAAAAACACACATTTTAATAGTGTCTTTTAAAAGTAAGTATAAATATTTATTTAGGGACGAAGAAAATATAATACTTTATAAGACAGATATTACTTATTTTTATTTAAAGTGTATGATAAGACTGGTTAAACAATGCAGATTTTCTCTAAGATAATAACTCTTAATTTTAAAATCATAAAATTATCAATGTAGCTTAAAAGACACAATCAAATAACTATTTTAATCGATTAAATTTTGATAGAGTGTAGTTTAGGATTGAGAAAAAGTATAGTTAAAGCTAAAATGTGTATAGTATATAATAAATCATGTTAATATAAAGGGTAATTTTGACATTATAAATAAACATTAAATTTTAAATTAGCGTTTTAACTTTTAACATGATACACTAAACACATTTATAGGCTAATGCTCCGTTTTAGAAAGTTTCGTTTCAAAAAAATGGTTCGTTTTTAAAACTATGTGTTTTTAAAATTGTGTAACATACGAGCTCTAACTGTCGTTAATAGAATCACTTCAAACTAACGAATTCGGCAAACAAATCTGAATATTTGAAACTTATGCACTTGAAAGAAATTTATGCTTCAATATACTCTTTCTATAACTTGCTATTGAATGCTTGATAACTTAATAAATGAAATTGTCAAACTTGAGGGGGGGGGGGAAGGAAATTTTATAGTTTTTCAAGAGCTATAGTGCCTTTTAGGGAATAGGCATAATTCAGATCGGATGGATTTGTATCGTCCGATCTGATCCCGATCAATGTACCAGATTGAGCGGAGAGACTCATGCCCATTCGAGGAGACGCAGATTCTCTATCTGAACCGACCCATGTTCATTCGAATGGACAAATCCGCCCCTCGCATCTATTCGACTCAATCTGTCCGCCCCACACACCTGTTCAACCCAATTCGTGGCCTGCCCCACCTGGACGACCTTAGACCGAACCGGCCAGCACCAACCACGACTGAACCGAACCGTTTGGGTGAGCTGGACAAAACTTTAAATCTAGTTAGCTCTTATTGACGATGCGAAGTGTGCCCTAAGGTGCCCTTTGCTCGTTAGGAGGATAACAATTGATTGTTACCTTCTTGAAGTGGATGAGTTTAAAAACACTCATACTTTGTGATTTTTAGGCAATGTGTGATATGACTTTTCACATTCACAAAAGTCTTTATAAACTCATTTTCAATTGCATACTTTGAGCATTAATTTCTCTTTTACCATAATCTGATTTTGAGAAAATAAATACATCATATTAATTTACTCCAAATGTAGATTACAAATATGCAACTTATTTTTATTTGCATAAAATAAAATTACATTTAATTTTTGGTCAAATATTGGTCAAACCCAATATTTGGAAACAAAATCCAATAATCCCCCACATGAATGACAATTAATGCATGTATGTAGATTCGTCTAAAAAGTTTCGGCGAACTATTATTGCATTGGGATAGGTAGCTTATGGTTGTGAACCTCCCCTAGTAAAATACTAACAAATATATTAGATATTTAGTAACGTGATGCTTTGAAATAGTGATTGTATAGTGTATACCAAGATAATAATACTCACACAATAATACCTCTAACTCTATTTGTTATCACATTGTGTCCATTTCGGCCATGTACCGTATCTCATTCATAAGTGTTCGTTCAGAAACGACCTTGTTACTTCTCACTTATATAGTTGATTCTAATATAAAGAGTATCTTTCTATACTCCACCATGTAGTTATATGAATCATTAAAAAATTTCTCAACTTAACCTCTCCACTATTTTTTTTTTCTTTTCTTCTTTTAAGAAGGGGATCAACACATTTCACCGCTCCCCCCTTGATGCACTTCACAGAGGCGCCTAGCTATGCTAAGAAGGGGATCAACACATTCCACTATTGCTGGTATATACACTTGAATGTTCTAGGAATGAGTATGAAACAAGTTTCAAGTGTTTCTATCGAACATCATAACTTAGTTGTCTCATTTAACCAAGGTTTTAGGATCTCCAATTCTCAATTTTGAATGTCCAATATTAGTTCTTTTGTTGTGGATTTTAAACACATTACCCTTAATAATTTTATACAGTTGATCTCTATTTATACCTTTCGTAAACGGATCCGCTATATTATCATTTGACTTCACATAGTCAATTGAGATAACCCCATTTTTGATCAACTGTATGATGGTATTATGTTTATGACGGATGTGTCTAGACTTACCATTATACATACTGCTTTGTTCCCTTCCTATTGTTGATTGGCTATGACAATGTATTAGTACAACAGGCACATGCTTATTACAACAAGGAATATCCTCCAAAAAGTTCTTAAACCATACAACTTCTTCTCCAGCTTTATCTAAAGCTATAAGCTCAAATTCCATCGTGGATCTGGCTATACACGTTTGTTTCGAGGATTTTCATGACACCGCTCCTACACCTATTGTGAATACATATTAACTTGTGGACTTGGAGTCTTTCATGTCAGATATTCAATTAGCATCACAATATCCTTCTAATATTGCTGGATATCTCTTATAAGGTATCCCATGTCTCAATGTATACTTTAAATATCTCAATACCCTTATTAGGGTCTCCAATGGTCTGTATTGGGATTACTAGTTAACCTACTTAGTTTGTTCACTAAATATGCAATGTCTAGATGTGTACAATTTATTAAGTACATCAGACTAACTGTCAATTATTCTTGCATATTCCAATTGAGAAATTGGTTCCCCTCTATTCTTAGCTAAGTGTAAAGCCAAGCCTAATGGTGTCTTAGCCGGAGGGCTATCAATTGCATCGAACTTTTGAAGTTCATTCTCTAGATAATGAGACTGTGACAGGACTATCATTTCTGATGTTCTAGATATCTTTATTCCTAATATAACATCAACTAATCCCATATCCTTCATGTCAAAATGCTTCTTTAACATGCCTTTAGTATTTATGATCAACTTATGATTACTTCCCAATATCAACATGTCGTCTGCTTAAAGACAGACTATTACATATGATTTAGATGTTCCTTTAATGTAGACACACTTGTTACATTCATTTATCTTGAATCCATTTGACAACATAGTTCGGTCAAACTTCTCATGCCATTGTTTAGGTGCTTGTTTTAGTCAGTAGAATGACTTTACAAGTTTACACATCTTCTGCTCTCTACCAGAAATAATTAACCCTTCAGGTTGTTACATGTAAATCTCTTATTCCAACTATCCATTCAAGAAAGCTATTTTCACATCCATTTGATGTATCTCAAGGTTATGCACTGCAACAATTATTATGAGAACACGAATGGAAGTGATTCTTGTGACATGGGAATATGTATCGAATAAATCAAATTCCTCCTTTTGTCTAAACCCTTTGACTACTAACCGGGCTCTTTACTTAACTATAGATCTATCTGCCTTATACTTCATTTTAAGGATCCACTTGCAACCCAATCGTTTGCATCCTGGAGAGAGATAAACCAACTCTCAAGTATTATTATGCATAATGGACTCTATTTCACCATTAATTGTTTCTTTCCAGAATGGACTATCCAGATCAGATAAAGTTTCTTTAAACAACAATTGGTTCATTTTCTAACATATATGATAGAAAATCATAACCAAAAGACTTTTCCACTCTTGCCCTCTTACTACGTCTAGATCCTTCATCCTCTTCTTGAAATAGACCACTTGTAGCTTCATGAGTTCTCTTATTAGAACTTGTATCTTTCTTTTCCTTAATATGAAATATATTCTCAAAGAATACAACATTCCTTGAATCTATTGTCATTTCTTCATTCATATAAGGAATGTCTAACTTGTGCACTATAAACCGATAGACACTACTATTACTAGTATATCCAATGAAAATGCAGTCATTCATTTTTTATCCGATCTTGACTTGCTTTGGGTTAATGTAAGTATGCCAATCCAATTCGCTACCCTTTCAGGTGCATTTTAATACGATAAAATTGCATTAAGGGGCGTTTTGGTAAATTCCCGGTCTATTTCGAGACTTTCGAAAACATTCCATAAGTTTCTCGCGAAGGAAGTACCTTTTGGTACTTTGCTCAAGCTAAAGGACCTACAGGGAATAAACCTTTTTGGACCTTTTGGGTATTTACTCAGAATATTCCAGAAACTGGTTTTGGCGCCAAAAGCAGTTGGTGATACCTTGTGTCACGCGACAAGTCGAGGCTTGGAAATTGGTTACAGAAAGTCGTGCGACACACTGTGACCATCAACTGCAGCCTATAAATAAGACCCTACCCCTCTCAGAAATGGATCCCTTTTCCACACTCTAAGGTCACTCTGCCCAATTCGCACCAGAAACCCTTCTCTCTCCTCCTTCCACATAAAACCCCAACCAATTCACCTCAATTCAACCTCCCTCTCATCCAATTCACCCATCTACCCCCATACCTCACTCACCAACAGAAGATCCAAGCTCAGAGGTTTCTCCTGTGCACCAATCCACTTACCGCAGCTGAATCGAAGGCCATTTAACCTGACTTGGTGTAGTGGTGGTGGATCTACAAGGGTAACAACTCCCTTCCCCTCTCTCTCAATCCTACCTTGTCAATTCATCATAATTCTATTCCTCCACCTGATAATTAAGCTCCATCCGCTCCAATTATCAGGTGGCAACTGCCATCTCTCTATTTAAAGTTGCTTTGCTTGGTTAATTTGATGCTTATTATGTAATTCAAATCATATTTGTTGCTTATTGATCAAGGGAGTGTGGATCTCCCACAGTAAAAGGCTCACAAGTTGTATTTCCCCTTGTTGAGTAATAAAACAAAGCTTTAATATGCATTTTATACATATCTTGTCACACACATTTTGCACACACTTATGAATGGATTTGATGTTGAACATAGAAAGACTCGTCTACGGACGAGGCGTGTTGGGTGAACTCTCGGTTCTTCCCAACACGTAACCTGACCCCTGAACCCATTTTCTCTTTCAAAAGGTTTTCAATGTTTCCTTAAAAACGGCATGGCGACTCCTTTTCACAATTTTTTCGGCGAGAGCACATTCAGTGGCGACTCCGCTGGGGATTTGAAACCTGTTTTCAAAAGTGGGTCAAACTTTCGTGTTTGTTCAACGTTCACTTCATTCACTTGTGTGTGCTTTGTTTATGACATTATATGTTTTGTTTGCATCTTATGTGCTTTATTTTATTCCTTTCCCTCCTTGTGTCCCATCTTTGTTGTCTGTGTTGCTGGTACTGGGGCTTGAGCTATTGCATTGTGCTTGGAGGCTGGGGCTGGTTTGGCTTTTGTTCAGATTCTGGATATAGGACTCCTTATGTCACGCGACACAATTGACCTCATCAGTCCTGTGTCACGCGACATAAGTGGTCAATTGGCAGGATTTGTTTTCTCAGATGCAGGTTGTGATTGTGGGGCAGTCCCCCATGATCAAATTCTTGATCCTTGATTATTATGCTCTGTGGGGTGTGTGTGAGTTGTTTTTCTTTTCTTCCCCCTTTTCAAAATTAAAAAAAAATAAAAATAATAAAAACTCATTTTTTGCAAAATAAAGGAACATAGTCATCCGCAAACTACATCACGTAGATCCAGAATCCTCGGGTGCGATTGACGGCATCGCGGACGGTGATTATATTTGCCTACGCTTGAGCGCCTGAAATCAAACCTATCCCCCTAGCACATCATACACTACAAGAAAAGGGGCTATTTACGGCGCTCATTTACGGCGGTGGACACGCGTCCGCCGTATATATCATATATATACGGCGGTTATGTATACCGCCGTAAATAAGTAATATATACGGCGGTCTAGACCGCCGTAAATAAGTAAATACGTATATTTGACATGAAGGTGTACGAGATCGAAGTTATATACGGCGGTGTATAAGTAGCCGCCGTATATAGTTAACTATTATCGGCGGTTTTGTACGCGTCCGCCGTAAATAGTTAACTATATACGGCGGTTTGTACGCGTCCGCCGTAAATGTCATTAAATACCGGGAAACCAAATTTCCCTATTCAGTTTCGCGGTACTCTCCCTCTCTTTCTCTCCTCCGATCGAAGCGGCCATGCTAGCCTAGTGGCACCGACGATCTCCATAGCTAGGGCACGAAAGAAGATCTCTTTCTCTCCTCCAAATCAGCAGGTTGGTATTTACTTTTAATTTTTTGGTTTTTATTGTTCTTGGTCTTACTCGGTCTCTCTTTCTCTCCTCTAGTAGCGTATCTCGCCTCTCTCTCCTCCAGCCGATTTCTTCAATCAACAACAATCAGTGTATACATTTCTTTCCCCTTTTCTAATTTACTTTTAATTTTTGGGTTTTTTTGTTCTTGGTGTTGTGAGTTATTGTTATTGTTGATGTTCTTTGTTGTTGTTGTTGTTGTCTGTTGTAATGTAATGGTTTAGATAGTTTCGGGCATTATGTTACGCTTGAGAGGAAAATTAGTTGTTTTTCTTCGTTTGATACGGAGTAGTATTTGTTAGGCTTTTGATTAATTAGTATCTTTCTGTTTGGATGCTTATATAAGGTCTAAAGTATGGTGCTTTAATGGAAATTTGCTTTGGAAGCACATTATGCTTTATTTTGATGACTTGTGAAAACATTTTGTCGGTTTTACCTAAATTTGTGGGTGTTGGTTGACTATGTTATATTGTGATAGTATTAACTTGAAAGGCTTCTTCGTTTGAAGATATGCTCGGAGACCTTAAATAATAATAATCAAAATCACCCTTTGATGACTTGTGAAAACATTTTGTCGGTTTTACTCTTTGATATATGTTGGTCTTTTAGCGTGTTTTTTCTTTGTGCTTAAGCTGATAATGCTATGTAAATTCAATCAATTATTGTTTTCCCTCAATGCTTGACTTTTCTTATGCGTTTCAAGTTTTATCCTAGTTATTTGCATATATTTTCTTTGCATCTCAAAACTTTCCTACCTCAGATTTCTACTTATATGTTGATACTTCCTTTTCCTAGTGACATGATCATGAATCTTGATACCAATGATTCCTTCTTGCTTTACTAAGATACTAAGTTGCCTCCAACAAATAGACAATACCTAGTCGTGGACTTCTTGTTTGAAGGCAAACCTTGTAAATTCCCTTAACTCTAGTGTGCCCGTAATCTCAATCTATTAGTCCATATATTGGTGTTGCGCACTTCAAAAAATAATGTTGCGCACTTCAACCTAGTTCCTAAAAATAGTTTCAAATCTTTTGTTGCATGTGCATATTCTTTTGCACATCAACCTAGTTCCTTAAATTAGCTTCTCAATTAGGGGGGGGGGGCTTGTGAGAGAGAACAAATGATGTTGTCATAGGGTTATACAAGTAGAATGAGTAGTTGATTTTATACTTTATACTTTTAATGAAAACGATACTTGGTATATAGGTGGAAACCATTAACCTTCCTGTATCGCTCCCTAACCCGGGGCTTGGGATAAATTGTGGTCTAACAATCCCACGTACCGGTATCATTTTTCTTTAAAAAAATGAAAAAAAAAGAAAAGTTATTCTTCTTCTTTGTTTTGTTGTTGTTTTGTTGTTGCTTTGTTGTTGTTGTTGCTTTGTTTTGTTGTTGTTGCTGTTTTGTTGTTGTTGTTGCTGCTGTTTTGTTATTGTTGTTGCTGCTGTTTTGTTGTTGTTGTTGCTGCTGTTTTGTTGTTGTTGCTGTTTTGTCAATGTTCATATTTCTATAAGGCCATTTATAAGACCAATATATGGTCTTATACATGATACATAAGACCTATAATAAATTTATAGGTCTTATACATATATTATAAGATTGTTTTTTTGGGTCCTTTACTTGGTTTATCCAATTCTTGTGCTATAATTGAATTGTCATATGACAGATATGCCTCCAAGGAAAAATTTATTACCGTGTCGTGGCTCTAACCCTAAAGGAAGAGGGTTTGGCAAAACCAACCGCCAAATGGGGTAAAGAGAGGTTGATCATAATATGGAATAATTATGGTCAACCAGTTGGTGGGGAAATGTCAAAATTAGCTACTCAGATAGGAATTTTTGCTAAAAATGGGGAACATTTCCCATTAACTAATGAGTGGTCTCGTATGAATCACGAGTGCATAAATAACGTATGGAATGACGTTCTGGTAAGTTGTAATCCATATTTCTTACATATATCTCTAGTACGTAGTCAAAAGTCTTATGCTTCTCTAACAATTGATTTTTTTTTTCTTTGTTGAATTGTGTATATAGGAAAATACAAATGCTCCTCAGGAGTATTTCCCAGTTATGGCTCTTTCTCTCGCTAAAGCGTGGCGTGACTGGAAATACAATGTGAGACAAGCATATAATAAGTATTATATAGTTATGAATATTACTCGGTTATGACTTTGTTATGAATATTGACTCAGTTATGAATATTATTACTCAGTTGAAACAAAGATTATAAGATGTATCAATCCGACGAAGACGCATTGGCTCACCCACCCCGTGGGTGCGTTGCGGAATCAATGGGCCGCACTTGTTGCGATGTGGGGTACGCCAAGGCTCGGGTATATTTCAAATTAATCTCAATCTATTATCGTGAATGTCTTATATAAGTAGTCAAATTAATACTAATATTATCTTTTTTTTTTTTTCCAGAAATATCAAACAAATAAATTGAATCGAGAAAAACAATCGTGCCTCGAATAGGACCGGAAAACGTCCCATCCCAAAGTCATCAAAGAGGTTTGTCATCGTTCAATTTAGTTCTCGCTTGTCAATTCAATTAATGTTTCTTTTTGTATCGTATATAAATATTTTTTTTTTGTCAAATGATTCTATTATAAATTGTAGAGAGGCGACAAGGGATTACCAACTGATCGCGTAAGCGTTTTCATACATACGCGCACGGGCAAAACACCCGCAGCTCAAGCCACCACTCAAATGATTGTAAGTTAAAGTTTCAACCTTTTCGTTTCGCTTTGTTATTCTATAGAATATTTTTTTCATTTCTAACTTCATTTTCATAATATTAATTAAAGTTAAAACATTTATATTGAACATGTTGTTTTTGTTACAGCAAACGCTTAATGATGCAGTTGAGGAGCTGCCCAGAGGACTCTCCCGCGGCGCGTGAAGATGTTTTTGTTGGTATGTTTGGCTCTGATGACCATGGGAGAGTTCGATGTATGGGAGGCGGTCTGAACAAAACTAAGGTGTTTGGTAAATCCCAACCTTCTCAGACAGCTGTAATGGAGGCGGTGGCGGGGGTCAGAGCAGATATGGAAAGGCAACTTGAGGAGGAACGCCGAAAAAATGAGGAGGAACGCCAACGACTTCAGGAGCAGTTACAACAACAACTTGATGAGGAACGCCTTAAGTTACAACAACAAATTGATGAATTGAAACGTTGTTGGATGGAACGACGTGGAAATGACGGTAATGAATAGGTGTTCGTGGATTTTAGACATTGTATATTTTGGATACATTCAACAACTAACAACTTTTTTGTATAATGGTTATTATGTATGGATACATTCAACATTAATTGTGTTAATATGTAGATTGTAAATATTGATTGCATTTGTGTATTTTTTGTTATATTGTGTGTGTACGGTGTTTAATTTGGTTTTTGTGAACGTATTTTTGGGGAAAATGAATTATACAAAGCTGGGGAAAAAAAAAAAAATAGGATTATTTACGGCGGTGACCAAATCCGCCGTATAAACCTGTGGACGACTCGTGCCCAAAGGGGGACGAGGGAACCAGAAGGGGGTGTAAATGGGACGACTCGTGCCATGTTGGACGAGTCGTCCCTATTTAGTTATTTACGGCGGATATAGTGACCGCCGTATAAAAGTCCCATGGACGACTCGTTTGGACGAGGGAACCTGGTGGGGGTGCAACTGGGACGACTCGTCACGGAGCGGACGACTCGTCTCTTATTTACGGCGGTTACATATTCCGCCGTATAAAGATCACTCAAATACGCCATTTTATACGTATGTATTCCATTTATATACGGCGGTGGTATATCCGCCGTATATAGTATATACGGCGGTTCCCCCGCCGTATATAATATATACGGCGATAATTTATACGGGGATCTATTTACGGCGGCTAGTCCGCCGTAAATACTATATACGGCGGGGCGCGTATTATTTACGGCGGATTTTAACCGCCGTAAATAAGCCTGTTTCTTGTAGTGATAGGTGGCGCCACACTTTTAAGCTTACCCAACGGTTGGTTTTGACACGACATTTTCAAATACACTAAAATGAATAGTTTCAAAATTTTTAATAGACTTTCGTCCCTATTTCAAAACCTAGCACGTGTGGGCATGTTGCCAACACAACATGGTTTCACGAGAGGACATGTCGTTCCCACGACATGTTCTAACGAGAGATCATGTCGCTTTGTCAACATGCACCGACGAGAGGTCATGCCGGATTTTTCCTTGAAATTCTTCAGGAATACCCGTTATGCTGCCCAAATTTCTCCAGAAATTGGGATTGCTCGTCCGTCCCACAAATGCTTTGGTTTTAATTAGGTATTATTGCCTATTATCTATTTTGGATCAATACATTTGGTGTATTTCTGAATGGCGTGTTCCCTAGGTTCCCCTGAGGTCTAGATTGCGTAAATAAAGGCTTATCCTTTCCCAACTGTTCATAGGACTTAAAAGACACGATTTCTACTTGAACATTAATAAGATATTGCACGAGTCCATCTCCTTCCGTACTCCTCCCTCTCCCATACCTCCTCAAAGTTTCCTATCCTCCGCCTTATACACTCTCTCGCCTCTTCACCTCCGGTGTGTGCTCTCGTTCCCGGTGCTCATTGGTCTACATTCCCGAGGCGGAAGCAGTTCAAGTGTCTGGAAGATCGTTACCTGATTCAGAATCCCGGAGGTCTGGTGCAGAAAGTGCGGTGGCAAGCCAGTTTCAAAGGTACCCTTCCATCCGAAGTTGAAGAAGTCAATCAGTCCTCGTATGATCTAGAGTGTTCCATTTGTGGATATGAGTATGTCGAGTCCAAGTTGGACCAGTTTTTGCTTTGCAGTAATAAAATCTTTGTTTCTCTTCTTGCTAGACTCGAGACACCATTAGCACACCCAAGTTACACTCAATTGAAATGTTATTATTCCAAATGATCACTTGTGCTGCTCAATCACTAATGCTTTGAAATGATTAATATTTAAATTGATCTGAGCGAAAAAATCGACTGACATCCTTCTCAAATTGGGGCTCACCAACTCCCCATCTCGCATCTCCTGTGCTCACATATCTTCCTTCACCCTCACCATCTCGTTGCTCGATGAATTTGCATGAATCCTTCTCAGAGTAAACTTAAGCAAGCAAATGAAGACTCAATCTCATTCGGATCATCCGGTAGGGACTGCGGCTGAAACCTTTCACCCATAGGAAAGCCATTACCTCGCCCTCACCAATTAATATCCCTTTCATATCAAGATCGGCACGTTTTTTAAACCCATCTAACCATCTCCAGAAGAAAGAGGGATTATCCTGGAGGCTCCCATAATTCAAAAGAAGATCGACCATTTCCAAGCTCAAGAACGACAGAAAGCAATTATCCATCCTGGGGACTAGCTGAAATTCTCCTCTCAAAAACAAAATTGAAAAAAAGAGAGAGACAAAATAAAAAATAAAATAAAAAAAAGAAAAGAAAGAGAGCCTAGTCCCTAGCGATTCTCTCAAAAGCAAAAGTCAAAGGATTCGGTCGTTACTCAAGAAGAGTCTCAGAGTGAATATAGAGACAGCATGGATGTCCCCTCACCTTCCAAAACCAATCCCAAGCCATCCTCTCGATTTTAGAGGATATTCCCATTACCATTACCTTTGACCTTGCCAAAGCCAAAATTGACCTCTCACTCTTAGAGGCAGCTCAGAGGCAATCAATTCCCTCACCTTAGAAATCCCAAACACATCCCTGCAAGCCAACCTCTCATTTTTAGAGGTTCAGCCAGCAAAAGGCCTAGCCGACCTCTCGTCTTAAGAGGTCATGATATCCCGAATCACCCAAGGGCCGATCGTAACCCTGAAACCCAGTCGCAGTTCTTACCGGATAGCAGTTTCAGATCATAAATCGAAGATTGTGCAAATTCCATCCTTTCATTCGACGTTTCATGTGAGCATATTTTATTTCTCCTCCGCAAACACTTGTCGTGGACGTCCCACTGGGGCTTCACATCCATGTCTCCCATCGACACTCCAAGAGGACATGTTTTTTCAATTCTCCAAATCCTCAAAATCCTCAAAGGCCCTCAGATCCTCGAATTCCAATGTTCATTCTCTTTCATTCGGGATAAGCCCGAACTACGGCGACCTGAGCTCCTCCCAAGGAGGGGAACGTAGGCAACCATAATTGGTCCGGTCGAAAGCACAAACAAATCTCAGAAAATCCGGTCTCCTCATTTTCGCGCGGACGCGGAAAGGCGGTTGTCTTTCGCGGAGGGATGTGTCTGAGACCTCGCTTCATGGGAAGGAAAAATGAGGAGTCGCCACGCGGTTTTTGTATTTTGAGCCCAAAACGTTGAGAAATGGCTTTTGAAAATGGTGTCGTTTTTATTGGTAGCAAAAACTTAGGAAAAGGCTTTGAAAACAGGGGATCATTTTTATTGGTAGCAAAAACGAGTAAAAAGTTTTTTTGTACCAGAGATTGTTAGGTTCGGAGGTCACGTTACGTTTCGGGAAGAGTATATTTAGATCACCCGAAACGCCTCGCATGACGAGTCTTTCTACCTTTCTCGAAAACGTGTGTGTGTGTGTGTGTGTGATTTTTTGAAATGGGTGCTTGAATGACAAGCTTAATCTTGGTTTGAATGTCAAACGTTGATTAGGTGACTTTATTCGAAAAGACGAGCGTTTGCGTGGCAAACGTCGGTTTTGAGTTTGAAATGATCGTTTGCGTAGCGAACGTCGATTTTGAACCGGGCGAGTCATTGTTAACGATTTTACGGGAAAATGCGTTTTAAATGATTTTGAGTGTCAAATGGCGGCTTTCAATTTGAAGGATGAGCATTCGGAGGCCAAACGTCATTTCGCGCGTTTTGAAAGAGAGTTCGACGGACGAACTCCGGTTTTGAACCGGGCATTACATTGTTAACGATTTTACGGGAAAATGCGTTTTAAATGATATGCGATCAACGAATCGGGTTGTGACTCGGACTTTGAAAAGTAAATAGTATCACGATCCAAACGGGTCGGACTTGTAAATGACAGTATTTAAAGCAGTGTCAACGGAATCAAACGATCCGGAATCATAAATGACGATCGACAAGCCAAAACGGCTCGGAATTGTAAATGACGATCAACGAGACCAAACGGCTCGGAATTGTAAATGACGATCAACGAGGCCAAACGGCTCAGAATTGTAAAATGACAGAAAATAAATGACGATCGACGGATCGATCGATCTGGAATAGTAAATGACAGAAAATTAAAGGGAACGGGGTCGGAACGCCGTTTTAACCCGTGATTACTTCTCTTACGGGGAGAGAAGAGGATCGAGGGGCTAAAACGTATCGAAACCCGTTAGACGGAGGCGTCTACATTTCAGTAACGTTGTTCGAAACGGTTATAGCGACTGGCGCGTAAACCGAGACGGAACGAGAGATTTAGAGAGAGGGAGTTATACCTACGGCTAGGGTCGACTCCTTTGGCTCGGAAGGTGTGTACGGGACACGAAAAGTGGTTCGAAAGGTTGTTTCGAAGTGTTTAAGGGCGTATTTGATCGAAATACGGAAGTTTCACGCGAATCGAGGCAAAACGGGAGCTCGGAAGGGGTGAAATCAGCTTGTGCCGTGGGTGAGAGTGATTTTTGGGGTAAAAATGTTGGTTCTTTGCCTTTGACAGCAACTTCTATTTATAGGGTGAAAATTGCAGTAGGAGTCCGGACGGACTTGGACTGAATCCAGGGGTTTTTTGGTATTTTGGAAATCTGAGGGACTTGCTGGCAATTTCAGGAAAAGTGCACAGGGAGTCCGGCCGGACTTTGACTGTATACCAGGGGTATTTTAGTCTTTTCCCTTTGAATTTGATTGAAGGGTGACTAGAGGGAGGTGGCATGCGTGCCAAGTGTCCCTGTGAGTCACCAGCCATGTGGGATTTTGTCCCCGGGTCCCGGTTTTGTCCGTTTTTTAAATAACAGTCCGGAAAATGTCCGAAACGCCCCCGGAAAGTGCGTTTTTCAGGGAAAGCCGTGCTTTTACGTGTGATGACACGTGTTAAGTACGCTTCGACGTCGGAATGCTCGGGGCAGTCCCGGGACGTTTCGATGGCTTGACAACGGGGAGTTTAACGAGTTCCGGTTAACCTGGAGCGGGTCAATTAACGGATTTCGGTTAACTTTCTGACGGATTTGACGATCCGGATTTGGGTACTTACAGTTAGTCTCTATACACAGATCCCACTTCCCGTCCTTCCGAGTTTGATTCTCGATATCAATGGGTTTTCTCCTCAGGATCGATCAAAATATTTGTTCATATCAGGATTGGTGATTGAATAACCCGAACATCAATAAAGGGTTTTAAGCGGCTTTGTGATCATCACGAATAAGACAAGTTTTCAAGTGTCTCGACCAGTCTTCTCTTTCTATATCATAGGAAGATAGAGCTAAACACTGTTTCGATCAGCAGGGGCTTCCATACACTTTTCCACACCTTATGATGCTTATACTCTCCCAAAAGAGTCAAACCCAAAAGCGAGAGTGTCATACACAGAATCAGGATTCATTCCACCTTCGAAACATATGCCCCTGCACATAAACATTTCTGAGTCTTGTCTAGTGACTGATTGACTGCGGTTTGAAATGATAAGATGCCTCTTTGGCCACAAGATAACTTTGTCTGCAATAGGGCTACATTGGATCTCTCCAAGCTGGGGCTTTGGTTAAGGTATCCCTCAGGCTCTCCTTACCAGATTTCCCTCCAGGTTTGCTTTGCACTGTCAACTGGGGCTTCGCCAAGCCGGATCATTCTCTTCACATTCTCTGCTGCTCGCTGTCTCAGGCGCGCGATACACTTTGTCCTCACTAGCAATGGACCTGCTACAATCTGTACTCTAAGGAGCGCCCCCGTCTTGCCTAAGCTGCATCATATCATCCATCACTCATACATTTTCCCACCTCATGGGAGAGGGTCCACCCCATCATAAACACTTTCGTTCCATACACAATCCATCATAGCCTAACTGCTACATACATATCTGCTCGTCAAGCCGTGCAAAATCCCCACTTCCTTTCCATTCCCAGCTGAGATGGACTTGTGCAACAAAAGATTAATAATGCATAAGCAAAAGGTCAAATAAAGTGCAAGGTGCCTAGAGTGTTGTGTTTTCCCCCCGCAGGGTACAATAGTCAAGTGATCGTAATTTTATCGTGAGGACTGCCCCTCGAATCACAATTTTAGACAAGGATTCCAAATCCTGCAGGTGGCAGACCCTGCCTTTATCATCTTCGTCAGGCCCGTCACCTTCGGACTCATCAGCATCATCTGAAAGAGCCCCCAGCTGCCTCAGTCTCCAGGCAATGCTTGTCAAAAGAGAGCTCCAGCTGCCCCAATCTCCAAGCAATAATGCTCACCAGCCTCAACGACATCAAGGCATGTTCCACATGACGTCCTCATCAAAGAACCGTCCCCTGCATGGCAAGCCAACGGTTGAATACAACATCAGCAATTATAGCGTAAGGCCCTCCGGCAGCTACAACTATCCGTCAATCACCAGCAGTTGTAGCTTGAGACTCTCCGACAGCTACAACCTCCCACGATCGTCAGCAGTAGCATCAGTCCCTCCGGCAGCTACAGGTAAGCACAACATAGGTATGAAAGCATATCTCAGTATTTACTTTCCTAAAAGCGTTAGTCAAATCCTTGGGTGACTCCCCTAACAGTCAAATTCGTTCCATCGGCTATACGTCCTCTCCCGGAGGCAGCCATCCGTTTCATCGGCTATACGTCCTCTCCCCGAGGCAGCCATCCGTTCCATCGGCTATACGTCCTCTCCCCGAGGTAGCCATCCATTCCATCGGCCATGCGTCCTCTCCCCGAGGCAGCCATCCGTTCCATCGGCTATACGTCCTCTCCCTGAGGCAGCCATCTGTTCCATCGGCTATACGTCCTCTCCTCGAGGCAGCCATCCGTTTCATCGGCTATGCGTCCTCGCCCCGAGGCAGCCACTCGTTCCATCGGCTATACGTCCTCGCCCCGAGGTAGCCACTCGTTCCATCGGCTATCCGTCCTCTCCCCGAGGCAGCCACTCGTTCCATCGGCTATACGTCCTCTCCCCGAGGCAGCCACTTGTTTCATCGGCTATACGTCCTCTCCCCGAGGCAGCCACCCGTTTCATCGGCTATACGTCCTCTCCTCGAGGCAGCCATCCGTTTCATCGTCTATACGTCCTCGCCCCGAGGCAGCCACTCGTTCCATCGGCTATACGTCCTCGCCCCGAGGCAGCCACTCGTTCCATCGGCTATCCGTCCTCTCCCCGAGGCAGCCACTCGTTCCATCGGCTATACGTCCTCTCCCCGAGGCAGCCACTCGTTTCATCGGCTATACGTCCTCTCCCCGAGGCAGCCATCCGTTTCATCGGCTATACGTCCTCTCCCCGAGGCAGCCATCCGTTCCATAGGCTATACGTCCTCTCCCCGAGGCAGCCATTCGTTCCATCGGCTATACGTACTCTCCCCGAGGCAGCCATCCGTTTCGTCGGCTATACGTCCTCTCCCCGAGGCAGCCATCCGTTCCATCGGCCATGCGTCCTCTCCCCGAGGCAGCCATCCGTTCCATCGGCTATACGTCCTCTCCCCGAGGCAGCCATCTGTTCCATCGGCTATACGTCCTCTCCTCGAGGCAGCCATCCATTTCATCGGCTATGCGTCCTCGCCCCGAGGCAGCCACTCGTTTCATCGGCTATACGTCCTCGCCCCGAGGCAGCCACTCGTTCCATCGGCTATCCGTCCTCTCCCCGAGGCAGCCACTCGTTCCATCGGCTATACGTCCTCTCCCCGAGGCAGCCACTCGTTTCATCGGCTATACGTCCTGCTCCCGAGGCGGCCCATCCGTTTCATCGGCTATACGTCCTCTCCCCGAGGCAGCCATCCGTTTCATCGGCTATACGTCCTCTCCCCGAGGCAGCCATCCGTTTCATCGGCTATACGTCCTCTTCCCGAGGCAGCCATTCGTTTCGTCGGCTATACGTCCTCTCCCCGAGGCGGCCCATCCGTTCCATCGGCTATACGTCCTCTCCCCAGGCGGCCCATAGTTTCATCGGCTATACGTCCTCTCCCGAGGCGGCCATCCGTTCCATCGGCTATACGTCCTCTCCCCGAGGCAGCCGTCCGTTCCATCGGCTATATGTCCTCTCCCCGAGGCAGTCGTCCGTTCCATCGGCTATATGTCCTCTCCCCGAGGCAGCCATCCGTTCCATCGGCTATACGTCTTCTCCCCAAGGCAGTCACTCGTTCCATCGGCTATACGTCCTCTCCCCGAGGCAGCCATCCGTTCCATCGGCTATCCGTCCTCTCCCCGAGGCAGCCACTCGTTCCATCGGCTATACGTCCTCTCCCCGAGGCAGTCACTCGTTTCATCGCTATACGCCCTTCCTCCCCGAGGCTGACCATCCGTTTCGTCGGCTATACGTCCTCTCCCCGAGGCAGCCATCCGTTTCATCGGCTATACGTCCTCTCCCCGAGGCAGCCATCCGTTTCATCGGCTATACGTCCTCTCCCCGAGGCAGCCATCCGTTCCATCGGCTATACGTCCTCTCCCCGAGGCAGCCGTCCGTTCCATCGGCTATACGTCCTCTCCCTGAGGCAGCCGTCCGTTCCATCGGCTATATGTCCTCTCCCCGAGGCAGCCATTCGTTCCATCGGCTATACGTCTTCTCCCCAAGGCATCCATCCGTTCCATCAGCTATACGTCCTCTCCCCGAGGCAGCCATCCGTTCCATCGGCTATACGTCCTCTCCCCGAGGCAGCCATCCGTTCCATCGGCTATACGTCCTCGCTCAGAGGCAGCCATCCATCCCTCTTGGTCATGCGTTCTCACCTCTCCGAACTACGATTTGGCTTGATTCCCTCCAGGGATACGTGGGAATCCTTTCTCCAAAGGTCCAGCCATCCGATCTCCCAGATCATTGTCCAGCCTTCCGCTTTATCCCCAGCCGCTCATTGGGATTGGGCCTTATTTTATCGACAATCTCACTTCTTCCATAAGTGACGTTGTCGAGGGGTCTGTAAGTACGCCAATCCAATTCGCTACCCTTTCAGGTGCATTTTAATACGATAAAATTGCATTAAGGGCCATTTTGGTAAATTCCCGGTCTATTCCGAGACTTTCGGAAACATTCCATAAGTTTCTCGCGAAGGAAGTACCTTTTGGTACTTTGCTCAAGCTAAAGGACCTACAGGGAATAAACCTTTTAGGACCTTTTGGGTATTTACTCAGAATATTCCAGAAACTGGTTTTGGCGCCAAAAGCAGTTGGTGACACCTTGTGTCACGCGACAAGTCGAGGCTTGGAAATTGGTTACAGAAAGTCGTGCGACACACTGTGACCATCAACTGCAGCCTATAAATAAGACCCTACCCCTCTCAGAAATGGATCCCCTTTCCACACCCTAAGGTCACTCTGCCCAATTCGCACCAGAAAACCTTCTCTCTCCTCCTTCCACACAAAACCCCAACCAATTCACCTCAATTCAACCTCCCTCTCATCCAATTCACCCATCTACCTCCATACCTCACTCACCAACAGAAGATCCAAGATCAGAGGTTTCTCCTATGCACCAATCCACTTACCGCAGCTGAATCGAAGGCCATTGCACCTGACTTGGTGTAGTGGTGGTGGATCTACAAGGGTAACAACTCCCTTCCCCTCTCTCTCAATCCTACCTTGTCAATTCATCATAATTCTGTTCCTCCACCTGATAATTAAGCTCCATCCGCTCCAATTATCAGGTGGCAACTGCCATCTCTCTGTTTAAAGTTGCTTTGCTTGGTTAATTTGATGCTTATGATGTAATTCAAATCATATTTATTGCTTATTGATCAAGGGAGTGTGGATCTCCCCATATCCACACTCCTTTGGTCGATCTGTTATTGATCTATGTTGTTCAGAGTTGATTTGGTATAGCTTCTTGATCTAATTTGATATCTGTGAAATCTGTCTCTCAATTGTGAGGTTTCTGCAGATGGCAAGGTTATGTAACGCGACACATCGTACCTCATTAGTCCTGTGTAGCGCGACATAACTAAGCCTATGCAGAGACTATAATTTCAGTTGTAATTCGTATAGTCTGGTCTGCTTGTCACTCAGATCAGAGTGTGGATCTTCAATATCCACACTCATTTGAAGTGATTGGATAAGATCTCTGTTCATCCTGTGTTAAATAATGTAAAATCTCTGCAATATGACTACTAGTGTCACGCGATACCACGGACCTCATCAGTCCTGTGTCACGCGACGCAAGTGGTCCTTTTGCAGCAGATTCAGTTCAATTGTAAGTTGTTCCTCTTTGTAAGTGGGATGTGGCCTCCCACAGTAAAAGGCTCACAAGTTGTATTTCCTCTTGTTGAGTAATAAAACAAAGCTTTAATATGCATTTTATACATATCTTGTCACAAACATTTCGCACACACTTATGAATGGATTTGATGTTGAACATAGAAAGACTCGTCTACGGACGAGGCATGTTGGGTGAACTCTCGGTTCTTCTCAACACGTAACCTGACCCCCGAACCCATTTTCTCTTTCAAAAGGTTTTCAATGTTTCCTTAAAAACGGCGTGGCGACTCCTTTTCACAATTTTTTCGGCGAGCGCACATTCAGTTAAGTACTTTAACCTTAGCTAGAAACCCCCACACTTAAAGGTATTTATAACATGCCTTAAATTTATGCCATAGTTTATAAGGAGTATTATCAATTCCTTTCTCAGGTATCTTATTAAGAATATAGTTGGACGAGGGTATAGATTCCCCCCACAAGTTGTTGGGTAAGCCAAAGTTTATTAACATTGCAATTATCATCTCATTAAGAGTACGAGTCTTGCGTTCAGCTACTCCGTTAGACTGAGGTGTGTATGGTGTTGTCGTTTGATGAATAATGCCAGATTCCCAGCATAAGTTTTCAAACGGAGCTACATATTCTCCTCATCTATCGCTACGAATCTTCTTAATCATTACATTAAATTGATTCTCAACTTCATTCTTATAAGTCTGGAAAGCCCCCAATGCTTCATCGTTACTTTTCAATAGATATACATAGCAATATTTTGTGCAATCATCTATAAAAGTAATGAAGTAATTTTTCCCACCTCGAGTTTGCACATAATTTAGATCACATATATCTTGTGTGAACTAATTCAAGAGGTTTCGTGTTTCTTATTACGTAAGGAAATGATGTCTTTGTCATTTTCGCTTCAACGCAAATTTCACACTTGTCAGTCAAATCGAATTTAGACATAAGAATAAATTCTTGACCCACTAACTTCTTAATTGTGTTGAAATCCATCATGTGACCTAATCTATCATGCCATATATTAGGACTATCCAACCAGTAAACATAAGAAACACTGTTATTCTTCATATTCGGGCGATAAATATTCATTATATTTATTTTGAAAAGACCTTTATCAAACTACCCTTTTCCAAGGAACATACCATTCTTGGTCAATACAAAGTTATCTGAATCAAACACTAGTCTAAATTCAACCTTGATCAACAGTGATACGGAAACCAGGTTCTTGTGAATGTCTGGGACATGCAACACATCCACGACAATCAGTTCTTTGCCTGAAGTCATCTTCAGCACAACCTTTTCAAGTCCCACGACATTGGGAGTGGCAGATTTTCCTATGTACACCTTCCTTTCGTTAATGAGAGTGTAGGAAGATAAGCTCTCCTTGTCATCACATACGTGGCGGATATCTCCAGTATCTATCAACCATTCTCTTGGGTTGGCTTCCAACTTTCCTAAGTTGGCTTCAAACACCATGGCTGCTAAATCAAGCCCATTTAGCCTTTCAATGACATTGGCTTGATTTTTGGAGCCGGTCTCTTGAATCGTATAAACTCGTTTCAAAGAGTTCCACAACTCCTTGGCCGTCTCCATGAGACAGAGCTCTCGGTAAAGGGCATCATTTAGCCCACTCAATATGTATTTTACATATGAGGTTGTTATGATCCCATGCCTCTTAGGTTATCTTCCTTTGTGGGTCGGAATCATCATCCTGAATAGCAGGGTTTTCTTCTTCCAGGAACTTCTTCAAACTGAGGGTGGTCAAAAGGTACAACATCTTTTGTTACCAAATTTTTAAGTCCACTCATTCGAACTTCGTTAGTTCCTTGCCAATTCCTGGATAAGTTGAAGCAGGAGCAGGTGCAACAATCTGATTCGTTGCATTTGACTATTGATGGGGTGTAGCCCCGGATGACTGAGAGGTTTTGTTTTCAGTTGTCATTTCCTTAAGAAAACGTACATTACTTCTTACGATTGTTAGGAAAATTATGATGGAAACTCGAAAATGTTTTCTTAAATAAATATCTGAAAATAAATAAAACCCAATAAAAAAATAAAAAAGCTGGATTACGGAAAGTCGAGGTTTGTCTTGGACACAAGACACGTAAGAAGTAATTGCCCTGAAGTGTCCTTTGCATGCTTTGCGTGCTCAGATCGCACCATTCTCGTGGTTCGAATTGAGCTAGTCCAAAACTAGCACCATTGAGCTACTATTTGCATGGTTGGCCCAATGTACCACTAAGTTGCATGGTAAGAGGATAACAATTGATTGTTACCTTCTTGAAATGGATGAGTTTAAAAACTCTCCTACTTTGGCTTTTTAGGTAATGTGAGATATGACTTTCCACATTCACAAAACTCTTTATAAACCTATTTTCAATTGCATACTTTAAGTATTAATTTCTCATTCAGCACAATTTGATTTTGAGAAAATAAATATATCATATTAATTTACTTCAAATGTAAATTACAAATATGCAAATTATTTTCATTTACATTAAATGAAATTACATTTAATTTCTGCTCAAATATTGGTCAACCCCAATATTTGCAACCAAATTTAAATAGGTTATACAACCAGTCACCGATCCTTGTTTTTCTTTAATTTGCAATTCTTTTTTGATGGGTTTAATCTGTTAACATATTTTAGGACACTATGTTTAGTGGTAGGTGGTGTTGATGGTAGGGTGGCGGTGGTAGCAGCGGTGATGATGGTGGAGGGAAATGGTCGAGGGGAGGTGTAGTCAACCGTTAAATTTCAAGGGATGAGGTTATTTGTAAATACAATTAACGATATAACAACTTATGAACAACTGATAGATTATAAGGGAGGGAGCTGTAGTTTTTTTCAAGTCACGCCCACTCAATAATTTTAACGATCATCCAAAATTGCTTTGAATTGCCATATATTATGATTATAGTGTAATAAATTACAAAAAATAAAACTTTAGATCCTACAATACAACTTAATGTTAGTAGTAGTAAAATATTATTCCCCTAATTTGAGCATGTGAGTAAGTTTCAACAATAATAACTATTGAGTATAACCCAATCTAAAAGAGAAAAAACACTAATAAAATGAAACAAACAATTAAAAATATAGAACTTAGGGAAAAATAATTAAAAGAGTTTTTTGTTTTTTACAAAACATAAACATCAGCACAACACTTCTCATTCTAGCGGTTTGGTCATCACTCTGATTTGGTCCAATTTTTAATGGTTCCATGTTCAGCGTCGATGTTGTACTGTATTTCCACATTTCTGCCTTCGTGCTGTCGTGCAGTTAAATCCTATCCCCCACGGGCCCATAGACCAGGTCAAGGTCTTCTCTTCAAATCAAATAATCAATGAAAATTATGAAATGCCCATTTTTGTCTTAATTTTTATATCAACCTTTTTGTTGTCTTAATTTTAATAAAATATATTAAAACATTAATTATTCTAATGAATTTAAAAATTATTAGTTCTCCTTAAATGTTAGCAGATAGTATTATTGATGAACTCGTAAAAAATACTAGCTGATGATGCAGGAAACGGTCCAGATCATTCTTAGTCCAACAATTAGGTTGATCTCCAGCTAATGTGACCTGAAACCACAAACAAACGACTTGTCGGGGTGATCTCCGGCTAAGACCCTCCGGCGTGATGATGAGATATGGTGTATGAGCTTATAAACTGTAATGAATGACGTGTATTCAGGATAGCAAATAAGACATTACCTTTTAACGTTGGATGTTGTCTGATATTTATAGTGGTAGTGTAGGATCGTATTGAATCCCTAAAATCATGGAGATGTTGTTGGCGTAACTGTCTCCGAGAATGTAGGAGGCGGTTACAAGTGACGACGTGGGTAGACGCACGTGTTGGTAGATCGAGGTCGCTTGAGTGATCAAGGGCGACCTGACTCTGTAACTTGGCTTGGTATAAATTATACAAGTAGGTGATTGTATGTCAGACGAAGCTAGGTCGGAACCAAGGATGATCGGACAATGAACTAGGTCGACTGATCTCTGCTGGGCAGTTGGCGCTGTAGCAATTGGATCAGCCCATTCGATAGTATGGCCTTAATAACGTCTTAAAGGTTGGTTGGTTGGGTTTCACCAGTTGGGCCTAGCCCGTCACTTTTATTCCGTTCAGTAGCCCCCAACTTTTTGAGTTGACTTTGTCGACCAGGAAGTTATGAAAAATTTGTGGAGGCTTACATAGCTCGCTGTTTGATGGTCGACTGGGTAGACGTAGGCCGATCTCGACCATTTGACTTTTTGACGGTTGGACAACTGTTTAATGCGCCGTAATTTCCGTAATAATGGTATGATTCTGGCGATTGGACATCCGTCTTGGAAACCGCTACTGGACAATAACTGACAGAATCAACGGATTGTCCCCTACCCTTTCCAATTCAAGTAAGGTTTTGGAAACATATAAAAGGAAAAATCCTTTTCCTCTTCAAACTTTACAAACCCCAAATCTTCAAATATTCAGCAAGAACAAAAGCAAAGGAAATTGATTTTCCGACATAATCAAGCTCTCCGTTTCATCTTTGAATCTCTTCTTCTCCAAACTAATCAAGGTACCCCTCAATTCCTTTGTACTTAGGTTTAATTTCAAGTTCGTCCCTTTAATCTGCCATGGCTAGGACCTTTGACTGCAAGCTAAGTGTCAGGTATATGGGTACAACTCTCAAAACCTTAGAATTTATAAACGTCTAGAGGGTCCATTGCAGGAGTTGACTATAGAGGAGTGTATCACCATTCTGAAAAGATGTGGGTTGTTCCATGGTGAGGTAGGGTTCCCAGCTGGAGAGAGTATGGGAGACTTGGAGGTGGATGATCCACGGATTGTCCGCTTCCGTCTCTTCAACAAACTGATTGACCACCTTATTATCTTTTATATCAAGTCTAATAAACCTCCCTTCCCTAGAGAAATGTTAGCATTTCTAGGGGAATCTAGGTCGCCCATAGGTAGTTCGGAACATACTTCGACTAGGACAGATTGATGGAGAAAAATCCTCTTGTAATAAAACCTTGCAAGTATACAAGTACCGAAGTAGCAGTGTATAAAAGTAAGGGTCGAACCACAGAGACTTGTGTGAATAGCAAGTGAATTTAATTAATGTAAAAGTAACCAAGGGGGGTTTTTGATTTGATTGATTAAACTAGAATAATAAATAAATTAAACTAATGAAAATAAAACAGATATTGAAATCAAGAATTGACAAGGATTCACGGATTGAGTTTCACAACTATCTCCTTCCTATGCTAATTTATAAAATACAATTACCAATCTTGTTCAAGAAATCGTTCACTTTAATAAGAGTTGAGACGTTATGGTGTACGGATTGCAACCCTATCATTACCTCTATGTGTTGTTTTCCGCTAAGTTTACAAAACACACAAGTAATACATAAAAATCCAAGGAACAATTGATTTTAGATCCTTTTGATTTCCGCTAGGTCTTTAATTAAATCTATTCAATGAAATCAAGGTCAATGTAAAAACTATCCACGCTAGAGCAATAATTTAAACCCTAATAATTTAAAGACCAACAATATCTATCTATATTGTTGAAGTCTAAAAAAAATTAATTAATCCAATTCCATTGAACAAGAACAAGAAAAGTATGAAAGAATTAAAATATTACTAGCATAGGATTTTAATAGTCGTTACATCCAATCCGGGAAAAATAAATTTAGTTACTCATATTCATAATAAAATTACAGAATTAAAATAAAGAAACATAAACCTAGACTTCGAATCGTTAAAAAAAACAATGGAGTTATTCTTCCTGAAGTTGCTGAGAAGGAAATCCTCAATAAAACATAAAAACCAAAACCCTAAACTGTTTGCTATCAATACCAGGGCTCCAGGCGTGCAACAGGCCCTGAAACCAAGCCCAAACCATGAGAAATCCGGCCCAATTCGCCTGAACCCGCACCTCGATCCGCCCTGATCCGACCGCAAAGCGCCTTGGCCGCAAATGGTGCGATCGCCCCTTACCTGGCCGTGCGGTCGCCCTTACTTACTGGAATTTTGGCGCGGTCGCTCGCCCATACCTGCCTGCTTCCTCGACCACACCTTCACTTTGGCCGGCCAGATCCTTTGTTTGGCCCATATATTGCGGTCATGCCTCTTTTTCCAGGTGCAACCTTCCACTTTCATTTAATTGCAGTTTAGCCCCTGAACTTTATAATTACACTTTAGTCCCTCAGTTTCCAGTAACTTTCACTTAGCCCTTGAACTTCATAATTTCAGTTTAGTCCCACATTTTCCAGAATTGCAATTTGGTCCCAAAACTTCCAAAGTAGGCTCAAATCCTCTATTTTTAGCATTGTTGCGCATCAACCCCTGAACTATCAAAACACTAACAAACATATCAAATTCTCAAGGTTTCGAGCACCAAATAAACTTGGAAACATATCTTTTGAATGGGTAAAACCACATCCATCACTGATTCCCATGTTTCTGTGTTTTCTGCAGATATGGCAGCTCAACAGAATCCAGCTTTTACATCGTCGTGCTCCTCCTCCGATAATATTGTGGATAAATTCTGCTCGACCGTGGTTCCACTTCGCAATGAGAAGGGTTATTTGGCCCCCAGGCCTGTGATAGGGAGGAAGAATGATGATTCCCGTATCCAAATCTTGCATGATTTCTTTAAGATCCCCAGAGATGACTTCCACCTGACCCACTTCACGGAGAGGCAAAGGAAAGCCCAATCTTGGATGCACTGGGTCTGAATCCGGCCAAGGTAGCCTTCTTCTATGGCCAATTTGAGGCCGGCCTACGCCTACCCCTAGATCCTCTCATCTGTGAATTTCTTGAGTGTACGGCCACTGTCCCCATGCAATTAAGTGCCAACACGGTTAGGGTACTAGTGTGTTTTGCCATGGTTTGCAGGTTTGTGGGATACGAACCTGGCATGTACGTCTTCAGGAGATTCGTTAAGGTGGTGCAGAATGACAAAACTTTTGGAATTAGCACCCCGGCCAAAGTCAAGGCCCCAAAATTGTTCACCAATTTTTCGGATAAGGTTTCTGGGTGGAATACCCATATGATACTTGTTGAGAGTAGGAAGGGATAGGAATTCCCCTTGCTTGAGGCTGATTCACACCCTATAAAGGAAGAAGAATAATGAGTCCCAGAGTGGAGTGGGGAGCTCACTCGTAGGTTGGTGTTGGTGGCTCGGAGGAGCACCATTAGCTGGGCCATCCTAGGGTCGGACAAAGACTACTTCATCTAGGACGACGTGATGCTAGGGGGAGATGGGGAGGTATCCCCCTTAGTGCCAATCATTATAAGCCTCACATACCCAGATTGGGTAATTCACGAGAGAGAAAGGTTTGAGTCTCAATGCCATTTCTGTACGAAGAAGCCCGACCATTGCAGAAGTGTTTTTCACTATGGCGGTTAAGTACCTTCATGTTTTTCTGTAATCTTTTTGTCACTTTGCTCGCATATTCTTTTGCTAACTGTTTCCTCTTTGATTGTGCAGTTCTAACCGTCGAGCAGGAGTTCAATATGAATCGCATCTTTGATTTGGGTGACAGGAGAAGAAACAAGAAGGCGCATGGGGCCGCCAATGCAAGAGCCAGCCGTGAGAAGGAGGCTGAGGATAGAAACAAGTTTCTCCCTAAGGCAGGTGTGGGGATGGTCCCCATAGATGGGTCTGGGCCTGTGGAGCCCATTGAGTATGCTCCTGAAGTTCAGGTCATTGGGGGTGATGAAGAGGTCGACAAGTCGACCGAGCTAGAGTCGGGCTCTGATCCTCGACACGAGTCAACTGGGGCTGATCCCCTGAACATTGTTGACTTGGTGCTCGATGACGTCGAACAAGAAGACGAAGAGGATACCCTCCCTCTTAATCGGCAACGAAAGAGGTCGCGTGTCGACCAGACTCTCGAAACTGGCACTTCCCGAGCAGCGGGCTCTATTTCTAGCCATACTCCGCCCCAAGATCCCCTACCCAGAAGCACTAATGGAGTGCAAGCCTTGGTGGAGAGGCTCAGTGACATCCCACCCCTTACTGGTGTTAATAGCTTGAGCCGCCATTATCCCGAGCTGGGATTGGGCCAAGTTGTTATGAGGAGGGCAGCAGATAGGGACTTGTTAGCCCAGTTTGATGAGGAGGGGCTTACTCTGGAGGAGTACAATGATAGATCAGGCCTCCTTGCTTCTGAGGTAACACTTGCATTTTTCTTATCTTTTTGCTTTTCTGTTTGGTCATCATACTTTTTGTCGCTTGAGTTCTGATAATTGTCGTACTAACTCTCTTGCTTTGTATTGTATAGTCTCTTGCCCTCACTGAACAAGCCAAAAGTAGTTGGAGAGCTTCTAGTAAGAAGGAGCAAATGGTCTCCACCCAATACTCCAGGAAGGCCAGGGAGGCCGCTGTACTGAGAGAGAAGCTAGTGGACTCTGACTCCCAACTTTGAGCTGTCCGGACCGCTCACTTCAACGCTGAGAAAGAGCGGGATTGTAAGTACCCAAATCTGGCTCATGCCTTCCGGTTAAATTTCCCGGCAATTTCGGTAAGTTTTCCGGCAACTCCCCGAGCCTTCCTAGTGTTCCGGAAATATTCCGGAACTGTTCCAAAACAATTAAGGGCTGAAGGGGAAGCTTCCTAATTAAGAAACACGTTTTTCTTAATTAGGAAACCTTCTAGAAATTGCCACCTTGCATGATTCTAGAAACATGCTGAGTCACAAGGGATAATGCCGCACGGCTGCATTAGCCAAGAACCTCCAGCCGCACGGCTTCATTCGCTCTCTCCAGATTACCTATAAATAGAGCCCTCCTCTACCCATTTTAAAGGGGGAACAAGACCAACAAGCATCACATAATACGTAAAATACACTCCCAAGAGCAGCTGGAAGTCCAAGAAGGTGAAGAAGAAGGCCAAGAAGCCACCTCCCTCTTCCTTGAAGATCCCAAGATCAATCCCTCCTCCTAGATCCATCCAAAGAAGAAGAGGAAGCCATTGGTAACCTCTCACGCCCTAAACTTACATCTTAATTGCTCTATGTGATTCTAATTGCTCATTGCATTTCATATATTGCCATTATCTTGTTTGGGACTTGGTAGATTAAAGATCATATCTTTATCATCCCCCTCCCCCTTTGCATGCATTAGGCATCCCTTGCCATTAAAGATGTAATCTTTGAATCAAAGGTGCATCCTTTGCACCTAAAAACCCATTTTTTTAATAAAAATGCCCTCTTTATGCATCTTTTGCATATAAAAATCCAATCTTTATGATAAAAATGCATCCTTTGCACACGAAATCCTTTTTCAAGCATCATTTTCATTAAAGATCATATCTTTACCTTAAATTAGCATCCCTTTCTCTTTAAAAATGCAATCTTTATGCATCCCTTCCATATTGAATCCCAATTTATTCATAAGAATGCATCCTTTGCATAAAAATCATGTCTTTACATTCAAAATGCATCATTTGCAATAAAGATCACTTCTTTAAATCAAAAGCATCCTTTGCAACCCAAAAATGTCATCTTTTCACTAAAAATGTCATTTTTATCTTAAATCATGCATTTCCCCCATGTTCCCCATTAGCAACCTTGGAACGGACCGGCGTAAAAGATCCTATCTTTACATCGTTTCTTCCATTAAAGGTTTCATGATTTCTTTAGAAAGGGATAACCTTGAACCCTATATCTCCAATTATCGCTTAAGATCGAGTAAGAAGCATCTATATGAGCTCGACCGTCTTAAAGCGTAGGATTGATGGGCTAAGGACGTTCCTTCCTAAAGAACCTCATCTTTGACTATAAAAAGAGTCATTCTCTTGATCACGCAAGTCCCGAGGTCACAAAAAGCGATGATCACAAGTCCGAGATGAGGACGGGATCATAATCCCGAACACATAAAATTCCAAGAAATCCCGAGCGACAACCAATTAATGGTTTGTACGTCCGGAAGACAACTTGGGACATTCCCCCCCTTTATTTTCAAACACATGCACACAAGAAAGCACACAAGCGAGCACGATTAATGAAATCTTGGGAGACTTGCTCCGGCAAGGCACCTTGGGTGAACGACGATCCGTTCTTCCCAAGGGGTAACTTAACCTCCGAACCCAATAAAACCTTTTTTTCAAAGTTTTGAGGTAATCAAAATGGCGTGGCGACTCCGTTTTTCAAATTAAACACGGATGTCTTCAAACTCGCGTGAATTTCCAAACAAATTTGGGGCACACATTCACAGTTTGGCGACTCTGCTGGGGACACCCCAAAGGAGAAAAGCTTTATTTTCAAAACAAAAGTCGATACTCGGTATATAGGTGGACACCACTTAACCTTCCTGTATCGCTCCCTAACCCGGGGCTTGGGATAACCGGTGGTTTAACAATCCCACGTACCAGTATCCCCTTTTCGAATTTTTTTTGAAAAAAGCTTTTCCCTTTGATCGGGTTAGACTCCCGTCGCTGATTTCATTAATCATGCTTTCTTTCTTTACCTTGCATTGCATCATTTGCATCTTGAAATTCGTGCATACTTTGAGCAGGAAATAACCTGAAAAATGCAAAAGGAGTGGAACCTGGAAAATTGATCCATGCAGTCGTACGGCTCAATCCTCCCTGGATTCTGACCGGGCGACCTCAGTGGCAATTCCACCAGGAAAAATAAGGGTTAATCTGGCAGTCCTAGCAGCTTGGGGCTACTCAGCTCCACGACTGACTAGGGCTCCCAGAAAATTTACGTGCTTACGTGCTGCATTTTCCCCCGTCCCGAAAATCATTCCTTTAAAACACATTCATGAAAATCTCTGTTTTAACTCAAAAAAGGAACATTTTTAGGAGACCGCACACTATGCGCACCTGATATATCCTGTACACTTTGCACGCACGTCCTTCAAACCCGGGGTGGTTCCAGTTGCAGTCACGGACAGCCTTACGATGCTCTCGGGCGCGCACGAAATCATTCCAACCTCCCCATGGCAGCCAGTGTCGACCAATGCACAGTCCGTGTCACACGTTTCAAAAAACCGTGACTTTTGGTTGGTTTTTGGTCTAGTCCGTGTCATATAGCCCAGTTGCATATCCACGTAAAGGTCAAGCCTTAGTTCATAACGGAAGCCAAGATTTCTCGCTCAAGCGAAACTCTGCCAAAATTCCGACAAGGAACAATTGGTAGGATCTTGACTCCGACATTGACTTTGACCTTGACCCGCACGAAATGCGTAAGAGTCGAGACCGAGTCTTTGCCAAATAATCCAAAGATCTTTCGCTCAAGCGAAACTCTGCCAAAATTCCGACAAGGAAAAATTGGCGAGATCTTGACCGGCATTGACTTCGATTCTGACTCACGCACTGCGTATGCAACGAAGTTCAATGTGACACTGTGTCATCCGGCTTTTACCGCCCGACCCATGCCTATTATTTTCTCGGACATTACCGAAAGTCAAAACGTCATTCGCTCAAGCGAAACTCTGCCAAAATTTCGTTAAGGCAGAGAGACGAGACTTTCCCGGTATTGCCTTGACCATAATCCGCATCGCTCGTGCGTTAAAAGGTCCTATGACCCGCTAGACCCGTTAGGAGCGTTCTCTACTCTCGGTTGGTGGGATCCGCGTGCCCTATAGGACCCTCGCCGGGCCGGCATCCACCCCGGGAGGTCGAAATACGGGTGGAATACGAGGGGCTTATAGACGTAGTGACGGAACCCGGCGATCCGGGATCTAGTGTAGTTGCGAAAAAGAAGGGCCAATTCCCTTTTCCAACCAAATAGATATTAATAAAAGACAACATTTTAAGTAAAAATTTGGAAGATTCTAATTTGCATATTGCACGAGCCTTGACTAAACACCTACCCCGAGTCTAAACCTTTCCTATCCCTTTCCCGCGGCGAGAAAGAAGTGGGTGAGAACACCGGGTCGGCGACTTGTTAGCGCGAGAATTCTCGGAGCAGGTTCGCCAGAATCCTCAGTTTTGTCAGCTTTCCAGTGTCAAAATGGCCAACATGGTAATCAACAATGGTAATAACCAAATGGTCAGAGAAGCCATCCCAGTTCAACCCAAGCCCCACATCTGGTATGATGTATGCGACTGTGAGGACTGTCTGGAGTATGAGTATCAAGAATGGATTAATGAAGACACTCCTTCGAGAAAGAAGAAGAAGAGAAAGTCCACGCAGTAGAAGTTAAAGGAAAGGTACGAAGCAGGGGATAAGAGCGTGGGAACTTTAGGGGAACCTTCAGGCAAATTTGATTACTACGTCAGTTATGCCAAAGAGCCAGCCAAGGAACCCGTCATTCAAAGCACAGTCCAGCCTGATGTCCCTGTGATCAACGACCCTCTTGAAGCGGAAAGTTCTGAATTCGTTGCCATCATAAAATTCAATGAGAAGCTAGCAGATCTGGAAGCAGAATACAGAAAGCCTATCGAATACGTGGCCAATCAAGGAAGGATCAAAGTTTCTCCAAAAGAAGACTTCATCAGCATCATTCAAGCCAACCCTCCTGTTGGCTACACTGACGAAGTTGTGATATCAAAGATTGGTAAAGAGAAGATGACTTATCAGCAATGTGTTGACAAAATGAACCAGACACTTCAGTCAATGAGTCCAGTTGTCACAGAAGAGCTCACTGAAAGATTGCAACAAGCTACTCTAGTTCCCCTCACCATCTTTCCGAAGTACCGGCCTGTCAATGATTTCCGGCAAGCTTTCAATCAGTTCGAAGTCTCCAACTTTCTGAAGAGCACTGACAAGACTGCTACTCCCCAGGGCAACAGCAGGAAGAAGTAAATCCCAGTCCAACCCGAGTCAAACACTTCGAGTCAATAAGTAGTGTAGGGTCCAGAGTCAGTCGAGTCAGGAATCTTTGAATTCCAGTCCTCTGAATCATCCGAAGGCCTCACGCCTGAGGATTATGAAAATGTAATCGATGTCATCTTTCCCCTTATTTTGAATGAAATGACAGATCTTTCTGAGTATCCTCTTATTGCCAACTTAACAAATGATAAATTAACTCAAAACTTAACAACAGTTAATAATGAATCATTTGAACAAGATGCAAACACACTAAATGAACAATACATTAAAGAAATCTTTAAGCAGGTTTCAGAAAAAGAGGAAAACCGGGCCCAAGCTGCCGAGGAGGTTTTGACAAGTGTGAACTTGGGTACTATCGAAGAACCTAAAGAGACACAGATTGGAAACTTCTTCCAGGGGGTTGAGCAGGATAGGCGATCAATGCGCGCTCGAGAGAATACGTCGATGTGTTTGCATGGTCATACAAGGATATGCCGGGGCTAGACGGTTCGATAGTAGAGCACGGGATCCCTCTAGCACCGGATGCTAAGCCAGTAGCGAGCGAGGAAGATCAAGCCGGAATGGTCTCTACGGGTCAAAGAAGAGATTGAGAAGCTACGCGGGTAGGATTCATCGAGTCATCGAATATCCGACATGGTTGTCCAATATTGTGACCAGTAACCAAGGCCAATGGGAAGGTGCGGCTGCGTGTGGATTTCCGAGATCCGAACAAGGCCAGCCCCAAAGACGATTACCCTCTGCCAAACATAGATATCCTGGTGGACTCCACCGCCAACTACGAGGTAAAATCCTTCGTTGATGGCTTTGCAGGCTACAACCAGATCAAGATGGCCGAAGAAGACCAAGAAAAGACAGCCTTCACTACACCATGGGGAACTTACTGCTATACAGTGATGCCATTTGGGCTGAAGAACGCCGGGGCTACTTACCAAAGGGCAGCGACCGCGCTTTTTCATGACATGATCCACAAGGAGATTGAGGTCTACGTCGACGACATGATAATCCACTCCAAGGGCGAGGATGGGCAGCACTTTGCTGACCTGCGAAAGTTCTTTGAGAGGCTGAGACAGCATTCCATGAGACTAAACCCTGCTAAATGCACCTTCGGAGTGATAAGGGGAAAAGTGCTTGGGTATATGGTCACGGAGCGAGGTATCGAAGTTGACCCCCGAAAGATCAAATCCATTATGGACATGAGGCCACCTCAAACCCAGACAGAAGTCAAGAGCTTTATGGGAAAACTGCAGTACATCAGCCGTTTTGTCAATCAGTTGACCACTATGTGCGAGCCCATCTTCAAGCTCATGAAGAAGAATGTAGACACAGAATGGACCGAAGAATGCCAGGATGCTTTTGACCAGATCAAGGCATACTTAGTACATCCTCCGATACTATGTCCCCCGCATAGACAGAAACCTCTTATGCTCTATCTCACTGTCACCGATACGGCCATTAGGGCTATGCTTGCTCAGGAAAAGAAAGACTCTCGGGTAGAGAATGCCATTTACTTTGTCAGCCGGAAGCTGCAGGGAAGTGAGCTCAATTACTCAGCATGTGAAAAGACTTGCGCGGGGTAGTGCAGGTAGTCGGTAAGCTGAAGTATTATATGCAAGCCCACCCTGTGAAGTTGGTCTCGAAAATGGACCCCATCAAATACATCTTTGATAAGCCTTCCCTCTCGATGCATCTAGCAAAGTGGTCCTTCTTCTTAGCAGAGTACGACATTAACTATGTGACTAGAAAAGCCATCAAAGGCCAAGCATTGTCAGACCATCTGGCAAATTTTCCCTGTAATGAGGACCGTGGGCCTGAACCCCAATTCCCAGATGAAGGAATCTTCGTAGTTGAGCCCGAGAACCGATGGCAATTATTCTTTGACGGAGCTGCTAACAAAAGAGGAAATGGCGTAGGGATGCTACTGGTCGATCCGAAAGATGAGCACACGCCCATAGCCCTCAAGTTGAACTTCCCTGCCACGAACAATGTCGCCGAGTACGAAGCTTGCATTGCCGGTTTGGAGGCTGCCTTAGAAAGGAATGTCAAGGAGCTCGAAGTTTACGGAGACTCAGTCCTGATCATCAACCAGGTTTCCAACAAATGGAAGACTGTGGACCCTAATCTGCAACGGTATCATGCCCATATGGAGGAGTTATTTGGACGGTTCAGGAAGTAACTTTCCACTACTTGCCAAGGGAAAAGAACAGATTCGCGAGATGCCCTAGCTACTCTAGCCTCATTGGTAGAGATCCCCGAGGAAAAGCCATAAAACCCTTCCGAGTGGGTAGAAGAGAAGCCCCAGCCTTCTGTTGTGAAGTAGACCTAGGACCCGAGCCTATAAAGGAACCCTGGTACAATCAAATTTACCAATTCCTCAAAGATGGAGGGTCAGCTTTCAGAGATGAAGAAGGTAGACCAAAGGAAGGTGTCAGAGCCAAGAGCTTACAAGCCCTGAAAAGGTTGGCCTCCCATTATGTCATTCTAGGAGGCAACCTGTATAAGAAGCGGTACCAAGGACCACTCCTCTTGTGCGTCACTCAAGAAAGAGCCAAAGAGTTGATGACTGAAGTCCACAATGGTCCCTGCGGTCCGCATATGAATGCCAGAGCCCTGATGCAAGTGATCCTCAGAATGGGTTATTACTGGATTTCAATGGAAACAGACTGTGTTCAGCACGTCCGAGCATGCGACAAATGCCAGCGGTTTGCCAACCTCAACTATCTCCCACCTCATGACCTGTACTGCATGACGACTCCTTGGCCGTTCGCAACTTGGGGTATTGACGTGATAGGGAAGATAACCCCGGCAGGAAGCAATGGGCATGAATTCGTGTTGGTAGCCATCGACTACTTCACCAAGTGGGTAGAAGCCAAGTCCTACAAGGTCCTCACTTCCAGAAAAGTGGCCCAGTTTATCAAGGAAAACATAATGTGCAGATATGGGGTGCCCAATGAGATCATTTCTGATAATGGGTCACACTTTGAAGGAGACTGCGATAGGTTACTGTCAGAGTTCAGAATCACTCGCCACAAGTCATCTCCTTACAGACCTCAGACTAACGGAACCGTGGAAGCTGCTAATAAGACGCTCGAACGGATCATCCGAAAAATGGCCACCCGTGGTCGAGATTGGCCCGAAAAGCTACACTTGGCACTCTGGGGCTACAGAACATCCGTCAGAACAGCTACAGGAGAAACTCCTTTTGCTCTAACCTACGGGATGGAAGCAGTGTTACCAGTAGAGCTGGAAATCCCGTCATTAAGGGTCCTCCTGGAAAACAGTGTCAATGAAGTAGAATGGTTGCGTAGCCGGCATGATGAGTTGGCCCTGCTTGATGAAAGAAGGCTAAAAGCCATGGAACACACCCGAGCCTACCAGAGGTGAATGGCCAGAGCGTTTGACAAAAAGGTCAAGGCCAGAGACATCAAAGAGGGTGACTTAGTGTTGAAAGTGAAGCCCCCTACCAGAGACAACCCCCTGGGGAAAATGGGAACCCGTTTGGATTGGCCCGTATGTGGTGCAAAAGATACTATCGGGAGGAGCCATGAAGCTTTCAGACCTGGACGGCAATCCCTTTGTCCACCCAGTCAACGGTGATAAGCTCCGAAGATACTATGTCTAAAAAAAATAATATATATAAAAAAAAGAGAAAATAAAAAAAAAGGAAAATAAAAAATCTTAGTGCAAAAAGAGTAATACCCAGCTAGGCTGAAAACCCCAAAAAGGGCGGTCTAGGCAAAAGACAGGGCTGCACATAAAAAAAAATATAGTTCACCAGAATGAACTACGAAGACCTGAGCCCCTTAGTCTTTCTTGTAAAAGGGGAACGTAGGCAGCCATATATGGTTCGGTCTAAACAATAAAAAAAGGGCAATCAAGCTTCCATGAAGTGCATCCTAAAAAATAAAGGGCATTTCAGTTTTCATAAAACGGGTCCCAAGCAATAAGACATTTGAATTTCCATGAAACGTGTCTTGATTAATTTCTAAAATAATATTCCTTGTTCATTACAAGTCAAAAACTTCTTGATGAGTTCAAGCACGGTCTACTCTTAACTCTGCTAACCTGCTACAAAGACCTAAAATACAAAAACTTCTTGGAATGGTCCCCCATCCCTTTGTGTAGTCCTCCGGGTCTCTCATTGTCTAGTAGAGTCGCCCAATGGCCTTACATCCCAAAATTGTAGCCAATGCTGTATTTCCCTTCGTTCTTAATGAAATGATGAATCTTTCTGAGTATCCCTTAATTGTTACTTTAACTAATGAATCGACTAATAAAAAAAACAAACATTTAATAATGATTCACTAGATAAAGAAGCAGACACATTAAATAAACAATATATCAAAACACAAAAAAACAAAACAACAACAAAAATTCTCAAGCAGGTTGTTCGGAAAGAGGAAAATCGAGCCCAAGCTGCCAAAGAGATTTTGACAAGTGTGAATTTGGGAACTGCGGAAGAGCCTAAAGAGACGCAGAGTGGTATCCCTCTTCATCAAAGAAAACATCATATGCAGATACGGGTTGCCAGCCGAAATCATCTCCGATAATGGATCCAAATTTGAAGGGGAATGCGACAGGCTGCTGGCGGAATTCAGGATAACCCGTCACAAGTCATCTCCCTATAGACCCCAAACCAACGGAGCCGTCGAAGCAGCAAATAAGACTTTGGAAAATATCATCCGGAAAATGGCTGTCCGAGGTCGAGATTGGCCCGAGAAGTTACACCTGGCACTCTGGGGCTACAGGACATCAGTCAGAACTGCTACAGGAGAAACACCGTTTGCCCTCACCTATGGGATGGAAGCCGTGCTCCCGATCGAGCTAGAAATCCCCTCACTCCGTGTGCTGTTGGAAAGCCAGATCAACAAGGTCGAATGGCTCCAGAGTCGCCATGATGAATTGGCCCTGCTAGATGAACGCCGATTAAAGGCCATGGAACATATTCGAGCCTACCAAGGGAGAATGGTCAGGGCTTTCAACAAGAAAGTAAAACATCGGGAAATTAGGAAAGGTGATCTCGTCTTGAAAGAAAAGCCCCCAGTCCGCATCAACCCGCTTGGCAAATGGGAGCCTGTTTGGGTCGGGCCATATGTCGTTCAGAAGATCTTCTCCGGAGGAGCCATGCAACTCGCAGACCTCGACGGAAATCCTTTCGTGCACCCAGTGAACGGCGACAAGCTGCGCAGATATTACGCGTGAAACGCTGGGTCAAATAAAAAAAAACAAAAAAAAAGAGTGCCAAAAGAGTAATACCAAACTAGGTTGAAAACCCGAAAAGGGCGACTTAGGTAAAAACGGGGTTGCACAAAAAAAAAGACAAAAAAACAAAAAAAAGAGTGCCAAAAGAGTAATACCCAACTAGGTTGAAAACCCGAAAAGGGCGACTTAGGTAAAAAACGGGGTTGCACCAAAAAAAAAAAACAAAAAAAAACAACAAAAAAAAAGAGTGCCAAAAGAGTAATACCCAACTAGGTTGAAAACCCGAAAAGGGCGACTTAGGTTAAAAACATGGTTGCACCAAAAAAAAAAAAAATCAAAAACAAAAAAAAAAAAAAAAAAAGAGTGCCAAAAGAGTAATACCCAACTAAGTTGAAAACCCGAAAAGGGCGACTTATGTAAAAAACGGGGTTGCACAAAAAAAAAAAAAAAACAAAACAAAAAAAAAAACAAATCAACCGGGTTGAACTACGAAGACCTGAGCTCCTCAAAATGAGGGGAACGTAGGCAGGCGGAAACGGTTCGGTCTAAAGCACAAATAAAAGTCATACCTTGACATCAACACATTGATCAGACCATGAAAGCGTCTCGAAAAACTCTAAAGCAATTAACACGTTCATTACAAGTTAAAAAATCTTTGATGAGTCTAAGCCCGGTTCATTCCTACAACTGGCAACCTGCTAAAAGAACTAAGATACATAATCAAATTAATGTGTCTGCTACAACAAGAAAGGGATACTCGGATAACTCAGAGTCACTCTAAGCCGCTCGTACTGGCGTCCCCTCTCTTCTTCCCCCTTCGAGTCTTCTTCCTCTCGACAGGAAAAATGTCGGTCTTCCGCCTACCAAGCTCTGGTACAGGAACACGATCTATCAAGCCAACCTCTGTCAAGGCCTTAGTGGCCCTAGCGTCATCCCTCATCTCCTGTAGCCGAGCCGTTAACATAGGAGTCCTCCCCTCTTGCCTCTTGACGTAAGCCTCATAGTCGGTCACAACATCTCCGCTCCTGTCGTGAGGGTTGGCCCTCGCCTCGGCCCTCCTCCTCTCCGAAACTGTCTGGTCCTCCGCACCCACGATGGCCTCACGCCATCTCAAAATAGCCATCTGAGTCTCTCCTAAGTGCCTCTCGTACCAGTCCAAGTACCAAGTGGTCAGGAACACAGGTCTCGGACGCCTGAGGATAACCCGAAGAGGAAAGACATCATACCTCCATGCTCGAGACAGGAATGGAAACACCGAAGGATCATCCATAGAAACAGGAGCCACCACCCTGGTGGCTATATCATCAAAGTCCTCCAAAGGAACCTGCTCCAGGCCGAACTGTCTCAGAACTAAAGCCAGAATGTAAAAGCTGGACTGAGAAAGCCCCGAAAGCATAACCACGGGAGACCCGTCCTGAAATACTCTGCGAGTCTCCACCCGCCAACAAGGCACTGACCATCTGATATCTTCTGTCTGGCGACCAGCCATCCATCGCTCCCACGAGCCCTGATCATCAAAATCTACAGCAACCCCTCTCCTGGCGAATGTCCAAGGCTTGGTCATATCAGAAGTCTCCCGAAGAACCCCCAGGCATTCCATCAGCCACAAAGTCAAAAGAAACGGACTGCCCCCGTGCATGTACCGCCTCCCGGTGGCCAACCTGTTGAGAGCATGAAAAGTCTCTCCCAAAATCAAAGGTACAACATCTCTGCCCAAGCGACAGTGAACAACAACATCCAGCAGAGACCGATGACAGATCCCGAAAGAATAGACCATGAACAAGGTCCCGAACATGCAAAGTGCAAAGGCATCCCAATAGGCATCGTCAAGCAAGCCTAAACCCCTAAATCTATTAGGGAGACCGGAAATATCAAAATGATCGGGACCACAGATCATACCTTGCGCTTCCTCCGGGGAGAGATGAAGGAGGTTGCACAATCTGTCGACAAAAGAAGCCCCTCCAGGCAAAGGAACCGCTATCTCCTCCACCTCCGGGCCACCAAGCAAAGCCCAAAATTCTTCCACGGCCGGAACAATCTCGTTGAAGGAAAGGCAAAAGACATGCCTTCTAGTATCCCAAAATGATGAAGAAGCTCTCAAGAGGTCGTAGTCCGGAACCAATTCTTTGAGGGACCATAAGCACTTCACCTTATACCTTTCTTCAAAGAAGGACCTCCTCTCATGCATAATCTCCCGAGACCAATCCTTGAATTTGTTAAAGAATGACATTTGGGATTCTTGGGACAATTTTGATGGAGTTTTTCTAAGGTTTTCCATGGATTTTCTCTCTTTCTCCCCGAAAATGGCTGTTTGGACTGGAGGTTGAAGAGGATATTTGAATTCGAAATAAAGTGAGATCAGATCTGAAGCAAAATTAAAGGACAGTGTCAGATTCCTGTCCTATCCGCGCGGACATGTTTGTTCTCCATCAGAAAAATCTGCAACAGTCCAAACTGCTGAACCAAAGAGGAATATTCCGTCCTGGTTGCTCGAAACCTGTGCAAAAAAAAACCTCCCCAAACCAGTCCATATACCAAATACTAACACCCTTGCCAAAAAACCAAGGCTCATGCAACATTGCATTCATACTGCATTGCATTCATAAAAAATAAAATCCTAAACTATTACATTCCAAAAAATAAAAGGAGTGTGCAAAAAAAAAAATCAAATAAAAAAAAAGTAGGTAACAATAATCCTAAATTATTACATCAAGAAAGAAAAAGAAAAAAAATGTGCATAAGCTGTACAAATCTCAATCCTAGTCACAAATCTCAAAATCTCAGGAAATCAGTCTAAAAAAGGTAATCAATAAGAATCCCTAGCGCCCGACGTCTGCCCCCGGTCCCTCTTGCGACTCGGGCCCGCCTCATCAGGAGCCCTGAAGATCTCGGGCTCAGAATCGTCCTCGTCTCCAGAAAGAGGCTCGTCAGGACAAACCGGCACGCTCTGATAGGGCAAGCCAAGATCTGCAAAAAAATCATATCCGAAGGTGAAGGCGTCGGACTCCTGGACGTACGAAGACGACCCACCATGCTGCCAGACATGTCCCTGCCCGTGTGGATCCCCGAGAATGACGTGATCCGAAGGCAACACCGCGCGGGGATCAATGAGAGGAGACAGAGGAGTCTTGGAAGAAGTCTCTGAACGAATAGGGGAAGCCTCCCGCCTGACAGGCGCCGGCCGTGGTCGCCTCGCTCTAGCCTGAGGAGCCCCACAAGCAACCATCCTCCTGATAAATCTCTTAGCCCCGATCACTTGTTTCGTCAGCTTCTCAACGACCACCTCCGAAAACTGCACGAAAGCAAAAGTGTCAGAAACAGTTGAAGCGAAAGAAAAGAAAGTACAAAAGCAAAAAAAAAAAAAAGAAGAAAGGTGGGAAGGAGAAGCCATACCTTCATACCCGGACGAGGCCGGAAAGCTCGTGGAAGCCGCTCAGGCTGAGGGATTTGCACCCTCAATCGGACCCCATCCTGGACATATGAAAAATCCGTCTGAGGGTACCGCGGGATCCCAAACCCCTCTCTATCCAGAACCTGGGGCATCCTCAGCCTCCTCAAGACAAATACTGGATACGGCTCAGTCTCCACAAATGCCGAGAAGTGCTGGCCGGCTCGGTAATCATCCCAGGTCACAGATCTATCACTCAGGTGCATCATATAGGCGGGAGGCTCCACCGGTGTCATCAAAGGCGAATTCACGCCATGCTGGCACGTCACCCTCTCTCCCAGATAATAGACGTTGCAAGTCAGACCTCTTAGAATCCTCCGCTGCACGGTCCAAATCTCAGCGCCCTTCAGCTGCGCCACCTCAAAACGATCCCAGGGGTAGAATATCATCCTCTCATCCGTCTCAGCCTCCATCAAAGGAAGGTAATCTGCGTATCTAAGAGTCGTACGCCCCCTGGAACTTATCTTCTCCCGGGCATGCTTGGACCAAGAGCGCATGGCCGGATACGCCCCGACGTACTCCGCCGGCTGTCGCCACATCGTGACGTGGAAAAAATCCAGAGCCCATACATGCGAAAGGTAAAGATCAAATCAATCCAGTGTAAAAGAAAAGTGTGTGCTCAAGAAGAAAGGGAAAGCAAAAAAGAAAGCTTATACCTCCAGGGCAAACTCAAAGCAATATAAGGAGCTCACAGCCTTCCGGCTGTACCTATCAAGAGCAAAGTAAAGCTCTGCCAGCCCGGCCTCTCCCCAAGAGACATCTCCAGCCATCTCCATGTCCTCCAAGGACCTCAGCAAAGCAAAGACTGCCGTCCCCTCAGCGTGTCCAAAAAGGGTGCTCGAAAAAGCAAACCATAAGAAGGCCCTAGCAATCTGCTCAGCGCCTATCCTCTCCTCCCCAGCCTCGTAGCTCACAATGGTCTCCACAATCTTCCCATAGACCACGGCATACTCCATCCCCATCCCCTTTTTGGGAATAGGGGAAAATCCCAGAAGAGCCTGCAGGTCCGCGTCGCTATAGCCATCCCGCCACTCAATGCTGCGTCCATTAAAGGACAGACCCGTAATCGCAGCATAGTCGGAAGGCGTAACCGTAGCCTCGCCCCAGAAGAAGTGAAACGTGTGGGTCGCATCCCACCAATGCTGCGCCAAAGCAAACATCAAGCCCTTGCTCTTAGGGAACTTAACCAACCCCCTCAAGCACTCAATGAACTCCCAAAGCCCGGTCTCAACCACAATCTGTCTCGGGCTCATCAAAGCTCCTCGGCCCACAATCGGAAGCCGGTCCCACAGGTCAACCACAGCCTCCACCGATCCTCGGATCTTCATCTTATTCAGCTGCTCCGTCACGTAGTTGTTTCCACCCTGCAATAAAACAAAAAAAAAAAGAAAATGTCAAATAAAAAACTGCATTTGCATTTGCACAAAAAAAAGAAAGCATATACATGCATCATGCATCACAAAGTTTTGAAGAAAATTCGGCAGCATAACGGCATGCAATGAACCTAGCCCCATTTTTCTCTCACAAAAAAAAAAAAGAGACTGTTTTCAGCAAATCCCAATCAGCATTCATTCATACACGGAGTCAATAAATCCGTCCCACTTTTCAAAAAAAAAAATGCATACATGCACATCATCCATCATCTAAAAAAAAAAAAAAAAATCCTACATTCATGCATTCCCACAAGGAGTCGACGGAAGTAAAAACTCCGTCCCATTTTCATAAAATAACATGCATCATTCATACATTCAATCAACGGAAGGAAAAATCCGTTCCGTCTTTCAAAAAAAAAAATCATCATACTTAAAGAAAAAGAGCATGCACACATTCATATCTACATTACAACAAAAGAAGTCCGTCCCAAATTCGGGAAATCGTTCATCATAGTCTCATATTTCAAAAAAAAAATGTGGTGAAAATGCCAATTCTTTTCCCAAGCAAAATGCACATTTTGAGTTACCCATATACTCATTACAACATGCAAAGCATCAAAATCAAAATCCAAGGCCATGAGCATTGCATAATTTTCGAAAAAAAAAAGAGAAAAATCACCCAAAAATCAATTTCAAACAAAAATCGACAAAGGGATCAAAAGGATTCGAAGTATACCCTTCGGAGACTCGGATCGGAAGCCCAATGTTGCCAAGCATCGGGGTAGGACTCCTCCGCAATCGATTGCGAAATTGTGTAATGCCTCCTCATTCGGACGAGCTCCAATCGTCTCTCCGCTACCGGACCACGTCCTTGGCCTTGAAAAGCACCTTCTCCGTGTTCCATTGCTCGAAAATCGAAGAAAAATGGAAGAATTTTGGAGCTTAATGGCCAAAAATGGCGGTTTTCTTCTTCTCCCTCGTCTCTCTCTCGTAAAAGCTGTAAATGGGGAAGAGGGAACTGAAAAGGGGGCGGCCCCTCATTTAAAAACCCTAGAACACGCTCCTATCGGCGCGGATAGGATTGTAAGGGTCAAAATGACCCTTTTGCCCTTTAAAATTTCAGGACTCTGCAGTTTAGTCCTCAACTTAACCAAAGTTAACCCCCTTTCACATGGTCATCCACGGCAGTAAAACGTAAGTCCGATCTCCCCGAGAAAGATAACGGAATCCTGTTTCATTCATCAAAATCATTCCCGGCAGTCAAACGTAAGGCCGATTTCTCCGAGAAAGTTAACGGAATCCCGTTTCTTTCATCAAAATCATTCCCGGCAGTCAAACGTAAGTCCGATTTCCCCGAGAAAGTTAACGGAATCCCGTTTCTTTCATCAAAATCATTCACGGCAGTCAAACGTAAGTCCGATTTCCCCGAGAAAGATAACGGAATCCCATATCTTTCATCAAAAATCATCAAATGGCAGTCAAACGTAAGTCCGATTTCCCCGAGAAAGATAACGGAATCCCATATCTTTCATCAAAAATCATCAAACGGCAGTCAAACGTAAGTCCGATTCCCCCGAGAAAGATAACGGAATCCCATATCTTTCATCAAAAATCATCAAACGGCAGTCAAACGTAAGTCCGATTTCCCCGAGAAAGATAACGGAATCCCATATCTTTCATCAAAAATCATCAAACGGCAGTCAAACGTAAGACCGATTTCCCCGAGAAAGATAACGAGATCCCGTATCTTTCATCAAAATCATCAAACGGCAGTCAAACGTAAGACCGATTTCCCCGAGAAAGATAACGAGATCCCATATCTTTCATCAAAAATCATCAAACGGCAGTCAAACGTAAGACCGATTTCCTCGAGAAAGAATACGAGATCCCGTATCTTTCATCAAAATCATCAAACGGCAGTCAAACGTAAGACCGATTTCCCCGAGAAAGATAACGAGATCCCATATCTTTCATCAAAAATCATCAAACGGCAGTCAAACGTAAGACCGATTTCCCCGAGAAAGATAACGAGATCCCATATCTTTCATCAAAAATCATCAAACGGCAGTCAAACGTAAGACCAATTCCCCCGAGAAAGATAACGGAATCCCATATCTTTCATCAAAAATCATCAAACGGCAGTCAAACGTAAGTCCGATTTCCCCGAGAAAGATAACGGAATCCCATATCTTTCATCAAAAATCATCAAACGGCAGTCAAACGTAAGATCGATTTCCCCGAGAAAGATAACGAGATCCCATATCTTTCATCAAAAATCATCAAACGGCAGTCAAACGTAAGTCCGATTTCCCCGAGAAAGATAACAGAATCCCATATCTTTCATCAAAAATCATCAAACGGCAGTCAAACGTAAGACCGATTTCCCCGAGAAAGATAACGAGATCCCATATCTTTCATCAAAAATCATCAAACGGCAGTCAAATGTAAGTCCGATTTCCCCGAGAAAGATAACGGAATCCCATATCTTTCATCAAAAATCATCAAACGACAGTCAAACGTAAGACCAATTCCCCCGAGAAAGATAACGGAATCCCGTTCATTTCATCAAAATCATTCCCCGGCAGTAAAACATAAGGCCAATTTCTCCGACGAATACGTCTGATTTTCCCCAACAAAGGCTAACGAAATCCCCAGCAAAGCTAACGGAATCCCAAAAGCCAACGGAATCTCGAGTAGATTTCGAAGTACGAAAGGGCTTGATTCCCACTAGGGATACGTAGGTAGCCTATCCATAGGTCCAGCCCCCCGACCAAAACGGTCACCCTCTCCTTCGGCAGCAGACGGAGTCCACCGAAAGGCCTTTTCAAATCAAGGTCTGAGGCACCTAAAACGCCATCATCATCCAGGTCCGAGGCACCTAAAATGCCATCATCATCCAGGTCCGAGGCACCTAAAACGCCATCATCATCCAGGTCCGAGGCACCTAAAACGCCATCATCATCCAGGTCCGAGGCACCTAAAACGCCATCATCTCCAAAGGTCCGAGGCACCTAAAAAGCCATCACCATCCAGGTTCGAGGCACCTAAAACGCCATCTCCAAGGTTCGAGGCACCTAAAATGCCATCATCAAGGTCCGAAGGCACCTAAGACGCTATCACACACAACACTAGGAAGGCGATAAATCGCAATCATCCCCAGCAGAGCGGATAGCCATCAGACCGAAAATGGTCATTCCTATCCCCAGCAGAGTGGATAGCCATCAGACCGAAAATGGTCATTCCTATCCCCAGCAGAGCGGATAGCCCTCCGATCAAAATGGTCATCTCTTATCCCCAGCAGAGTTTCTCTCCAGCAACCGACTGCAGAACTCGCTCATCAAGGTTCGAGGCACCTAAAACGCCATCATCCCCAGGGTCAAAGACCCGAACTACGACTGGCTTGATTCCCAATTGGGATACGTAGGTAGCCTATCGCTAGGTTCAGCCACTCGATCACTCGATCATCCTGTCAAATATGGAGCCTTACTCTTATCGACGACCCCGCTTCCTTCGAAAGCACCATCGCCGAGGGGCTACTATAAGTGCTCCAATTTGAGCTTGTTAGTATTTTTCGTTAGAAAATTAACGAAAGTTATAACATTTCTAACATTCCTAACTTTTCTAATAAAGTGAGGGCAAAATGGGCATTGCTATTTAAAGATAAACCTTCAAAGGAATCTCAAAAAGCAAAAGAATTAAGAAAATCCCGAAACAGCAAGTTGAAAAACAGTTTCTGTTTGATTTTTTAAATATTATTCCTTGTGTCCAAAGCCTGGAGCAGCATTTAATGAACAGTGCACGCCAACAACCCTATCCGCGCGGACATGTCTGCATTTTTCAGAGGGCTATAAATTAAGCCCTTCAGTCTCAGAAATAAGAAAGAAGAACACATTTTCCTCACTGCACTTTGGTGAAAATAGCGAGAAAACAGTGAGAATTCCATAGAATTGTCACCTTTTTCTCAACTATTCAACCAAGATCACACTCACTCAAACACTCTCATATTCAAGCCTCAAACACTCTTACATTCAAGCCAAAAACTCCAAAACACAAAGAAGATAGGTATAACCTCCCTCTTCTTACCCTAAATCTCTCATCCATGCATGCATTTTCAAGCTACAAAATGTAGTTTGTTCATCTTCTTGCCCTAGATCCAAGAGGATCACCATGGAAGTTCATCTCCATGGATGATCCTCTACAAGGATCAACATTTTCTCCAATGTGTTCTTACTTGTTTGCAAATGCATTTTCAAAACCCTAAAAACCATTTTCAAGCATCAAATCTCATTTTCAAAGGATAAAATTCCCCTTCCCAAGCAAATGAAGTGCTTAGTCCTAATGTACCCCAAGGATGGTTTGATATAGTTGATTCACCACTAAAATCTCAAGTGATCACTAATTAAAACCTAAGGAAATGGGGATAAGCATGGATGCCAAACCCCCCTTAAAATCTTATTTTCTTTCTTGAGGAGTTGCTGTCCAGTAGCAATTTTCTCAGACCTCAGTCCATGGTCTAATTTTTTGGACACAGATAAACTTGGAATTTGGTGTTGACTACAAAATACTTTTTGTAGCCAACATCAAGATATTTCCATACATATTTTTACTTTATTTTTTTCGTGAGTGAAACTCCCTTTTTAAAATTTTCTTTTGGAGGCCAGTTCATCAGTTTCTGGAAATCCAGATTGCATATCTGAGATTTCCAGAAGGTTTTGACCCTTCAAATCTTCTCCAAAATGGAAAATTCTTTCACAGAAATCTTATTTAAGGTGTTTAGAACAACTTTCATTCTCTGAGTTTTCTCAGATTATGAAGTTTTAAAGCCCTTAAATTCGTTTCAAAGTCAAGTGTCCACTGCTTTTTCCATTCTGGCAGAAAAGGTTTCCAACTTCCAAAAATCTTTTGGGTACCAAATCTCAACCCAAAAATCATCCAAAAATCATGAGATCAATTTAAAGTCTTAAAAAGAATTCCCAATTTTTACTTTTCTCAGTTTCAACTTATTTTGGCGAAAACACACACACACACACACACAGCAAATGATTTCTAATGTTTGGAAGACTCATTTTACGAGGCGTTCCGGGTGAACACTAACGTTCTTCCCGGCGCGTAACGTGACCTCCGAACCCAAATCTCTGATCTCGGGCATTTTTCAAAGTTTTGGACCTTAAATTAAAAATGGCGTGGCGACTCCGTGTATTTTTTTCGATTGATTTTCAAAGAAAAGAAAACAAACAAAATCTTTCGGGAAAAATTGGAAATTTCAACATCGTTACAAGGATATGATGCAGAGGTTGAGTGATGTCCCTCCTCTCGAAGGAGTCAATTGCCTGAGCCGCCGTTACCCAGATATGAACTTGGGTCAGGTGATCGTGAGAAGAGCCGTGGATGTGGGTCTGCTGGCTCACTTTGCTGATAAGGGCATAACGCCTGAAGAATTCTCAGCTCGATCTGGGATGGTTCATTGCGAGGTAACTTCTCACTTTCTCTTTTGTTATAGTCGCTTACTCTTTTACTTGATCAACTTAAATTACGAGCTAACACTTCCTTGATTTCTTTGAAATGCAGAATCTTACTATGATCGAGCAAGTCAAGAGCTCTTGGAGGGCCTCCATTGAGAGGGAGAGACAAGCCCTTCGTGATTATTCCAAAAAGGTTCAGGAGCTTGCGGAATGGAGGGAGAAGTACAACGATCTGGACAACTCGTACGAAGCCAATGAGACGGTGAAGACCAAGGCCCTGTCCGACCTTGAAGCTGCAGAATCCAAGCTCAAGGAGGTGGAGGCAGAGAAGGATGCTGAGAAGAAAGAACTTGAGAAGGCCAAGACTGAGCTGGCAACAGTTAACAAGCTTTTGAAGGAGAAAGATACTTTCTTGATCGGGCTGAATGAAGATCATCGTCGAGCACGGGTGAAGTGGGAGGAAAACCTTCAAGCTGCCGTTGCTAATGCTGCTAAGGATGCTGCTGAGGCTGCAGTTGATAAATTTAAGGAGGGAGATGAGTACTATAATGCCATCGTGGCCAAGGCACAGGACTTTCTTGAGGTCAGCAAGAGACACATGGCTCGTCGAGCACTGGTGGATCCAACAGCCACAGTTACCATCGAGCAATTAGCTCGTTGGTTTTCTGAGTCCCAGTATGACATGGCAGCTCGAGGTGGTCATTCACTCGTTCCCTACCTTGAAAATGATTTAGCTTTCATTGCTCAGGAAGATGAAGATGACGGATGCGAGAAATGGGAAGCTCCCCCAACGGCCGAGAGGAATTTTGATGTTGTCTTGCAGGAGCTAGATGATGCAGAAGCTATGGAGACTGAAACTGAGAAGGTATATTCAGAGTCAGGCAAACCCTTAGACCCCCAGCAACAAGAAGAAAATGGGGAGGGTCGAGCTGCTATTGATGACCAAACTGATGCCGGCCAAGACTCTTGAATTATTCATTTGAATTGTAATGAACAAGTCTCAAACAGTATTTTTGTTTTTTGCTTCAACATTATCTGAATGCCTTGGCCCTGTTTTTGGGAGGCATAGACATATGTAATTATATTTTTTGCAAGTCTTAGCCCGCTTTAGGGAGACTTATAATCGTAGCCGACTTTGCTCTATGAATGTTGTATGTTTTCCATTTCAGCGTGTATGTCGAGCTTGATGTAGTAGTACGAATGGGTCAACTTAAGCCTAGGGTCGACTTAATCTTTGATGATTTAGTCGACCTCGGAGTTGTGTAACTTTTTGCGAATGAGGTTGACTATGAGTTGAACCTGCTCGAACTATTGAAACTGACCAAGGGTCGAGCTAATTAAGACGAAGTTGATTAGGAATCATACTTGTTAAATAGGCAAAGCTGATTAAGAATCGAGCTAATTGGAACAGACTGACTGAGAGTCGAGTTTGTTAGGACGAAGTCGACTTAAGAGTCCAACTTGTTTAAATGAACGAAGCTGATTAAGAATCGAGCTTGTTAGAACGAAGCTGACTATGAGTCGAGCTTGTTAGGACGAAGTCGACTAAGAGTCGGACTCGTTAGATCAACAAAGCTGATTGAGAATCGAGCTTGTTAAAACGAAGCTGACTAAGAGTCGAGCTTGTTAGGACGAAGCTGACTACGAGTCGAGCTTGTTTGGACGAAGTCGACTAAGAGTCGGACTCGTTGAATCGACAAAGCTGATTGAGAATCGAGCTTGTTAAAACGAAGCTGACTAAGAGTCGAGCTTGTTGGGGTTAATGTAACACTATGTTTGATCGAATAAACAGTGCTTTTTATTGAAGTAGGGAACAAGCTTACATCAATCTGAAATTAGAACTAGAACAAACTTCAGGTGTTGCGAACTGAACTAACTTTTTGAGCTCCAATTTAGGAAACCGAACTAGAAGTAGTATTTGATGAGGTGAGTAGCGTGCCAAGGATGTTTCAACTCTTCACCATCAGGATGAGCAATCATGTAAGTCCCCTCTTTGACAACTCGAGTAACTATGAAGGGACCTTCCCAGTTAGGAGATAGCTTGTTCTACTGGGTCCTTCTCCCCGTTGCCTCGATCTTTCTCAACACATAATCTCCAACTTGGAATGACCTTGCCTTAACCTTCTTGTCATGGTAACTTTTAGTTCACTGCTTGTAGTTGAATATTCGGAGGTAGGCTGTTTCCCGCTTCTCGTCGATCAGATCCAGGTCGATCAATCTGTTGGTATCATTTTGCTCCTGATTGAAGAAAGTCACTCTAGCAGTGGGGAATCTGAGTTCAGCAGGTGCCATGGCCTCTGACCCATATGTGAGAGCAAAAGGGGTTTCCCCCGTAGGCCCCCGAGTGGTTGTACGAACTGTCCAAAGAGCAAGTGGGAGTTCGTCCAACCAGTTGTTGCGTCGACCTACGAGTCCTGTCTTGAGCGAAGATAGAACAAGTTTATTTGCTGCCTCAGCTTGCCCATTTCCTTGAGGATAGGTGACAGAAGATTGCCAATGTTTGATTCCTACCCGATTCATCTCTGCTTCGAAGGCTCTGGAGAATTGCAGTCCGTTGTCAGATACTATGGCTCAAGGAAACCCAAATCGACACCAAATGAAATCGTGAATGAAGTTGATAGCATTCTCCTCTGTGATGCGAGCTAATGGTTTGGCCTCAACCCATTTAGTGAAGTATTCAATGGCGACAATGACATACTTGCAATTTCCTCGGGCGGGAGGGAAGGGTCCAATCAAGTCGACACCCCACATGTCGAATGGCCAAGCTGCAATTACTGGAGTCTGCTCGGTTGTAGGCATATGGGGTAAGTTAGCAAACCTTTGGCATTGATCACATTGTTGAACAAAGTTATGAGTATCGGCTCTCATGTGCGGCCAGTAGTACCCCAAAGTGATTAACTTGTCAGCAAGAGTCCTGGCCCCCGGGTGTCCACCACAAATCGCACTGTGTACTTCATGTATCAATAGGGCGACCTCTTGAGGGTGGATGCATTTTAGCAACGGTCGAGTGTAGGATCTTCTGAACAGATCGCCTCCTTGAATGACATACCTCGGAGCTTTCTTTTTGATAGCTCGGGCCTTCTTCTCGTCATCTGGCAGCTCGCCACTTTCTATGTACGCCTTCATTTCCTCGATCCAACACTTCTCATGAGTCCAATTTCTCGAGGGATCATCTATGCAATGAATTTTTACCCTTTCATAGGCTGGATTTTCGAGGAAGGAGATGGGCTCATCATGTGGCTCATCTGAAGTAGCTAATTTCGAGAGGAGGTCGGCTAGCTCGTTGTCTTCCCGTCCAATCCTCTGAATCTCCCAGAATTCCAAATCCTTTATCAACTCTTTCACCAGGTCGCAGTATTTGATTAGAGTGGAACTAAGCACTTCGTACTCGCCTTTGACCTGGTTGACTATCAGTTGTGAATCACAATAAGCCATGATCTTAGTTGCTCCAAAACACTTGGCGTACTCTATAGCTGCTATCAAGGCTTCGTATTCAGCTTGGTTGTTGGAAGCATCAAACTTGAACCTTAGGGATTCCTCGTACACTGTCCCAGATTCTAGTTCAACTAGCACTATCCCAGCTCCACTGACATTCTTTGTCGCTGATCCATCTGAGTAGACCTTCCAACAATCGTCGGGTAGATTAGTAGCGACTTGGGACTCTGGTTCTTTTCCTTTAGCCTTTTCTTTTGGAGCTCGCTGCTCGTCGTCTTCCTTGGTGAACGTAAGTTCGACCAAGAAGTCTGCTAGAGCTTGAGCCTTCAATGCCTTTCGAGGTCGATACTCAATGTCAAATTCAGTAAGGGCAATTGACCAATTGAGTAGTCGACCTGAACTCTCTGGCTTGTGCAATATTTTCCTCAAGGGCGCATTAGTCAGTACCACGATAGGGTGAGCCAAGAAATAAGCTCGCAGCTTCCTTGAAGCTACGACTAGAGCATAGGCGACCTTCTCAGTATTGTAATACCTGCTTTCCACATCCGATAAGGCTTTGCTGATGTAGTACACTGGCTTTTGAAGCCCTTCATCCTCTCTAATCAAGACTGCTGCCACTGACTTGTCTCCCACAGATAGATACACAAACAATGTTTCACCAGTGGTCGGGCTACTCAGGAGAGGTGGAGTAGCGAGGTAATCTTTCAGCTGTTGGAACGACGAATGACATTCGGTCGTCCATTCAAAATTTTTCGTCCCCCTCAATGCTTTGAAGAAGGGGAGAGACCTCTCTGCTGACTTTGATATGAAGCGACCCAGAGCTGCTACCCTTCCGTTAAGTCACTGTATCTCTTTGACACTGGTAGGCTCTTGCATGTTGACTAGAGCCTTGATCTTCTCCGGGTTAGCTTCTATACCCCGTTGAGATACCATAAATCCAAGGAACTTTCCAGCAGCTACACCAAAGACACACTTGCTAGGGTTGAGTTTCATGTCGTTTGCTCTTAAATTGGCGAACGTTTCCTTTAGGTCGACCACGTGACGTCCAGTCTTTGTTTTGATGACCATATCGTCGACGTAGGCCTCCATGTTTCGGCCAATTTGAGATGCAAAGACTTTGTTCACCATTCATTGATAAGTCGCCCCGGCATTCTTCAATCCAAAGGGCATCATGTTATAGCAGTAGATGCCTCCAACCGCTTGAAATGCCGTTTTCACAATGTCATCTTCGTGCATCTTTATGTGGTGGTACCCTGAGTAAGCATCCAGGAAACTGAGAGTAGAGTGGCCAGCAATGGAATCAACAAGCTTGTCGATTCTAGGAAGAGGATAGCTATCCTTTGGGCAAGCAAGGTTTAGAGTGGTGAAGTCGACGCACATCCTCCATTTGCCATTTGACTTCTTCACCATGACCACGTTGGCCAACCAGGTTGTATGAGTGGCCTCTTTAATTATACCTGCACTCAAAAGTTTTTGTACCTCAGTTTTAATGGCCTCCTCCTTATCTCGAGCAAAACTTCGCAACTTTTGGGGTCTAGGCTTTATGGTCGGGTTAACTTCAAGTCTGTGAACGGCGACCTCCTCCTTGATTCCCCTCATGTCCTCTACTCTCCATGCGAAGACATCATTGCTCTTCTTGAGTAGCTCGATTATTTCCAGCCTTTCTTCAGCTGACAACTGTTTCCCAATTTGAATTTTTTGGTCGGGGTAGGAAGGGTTGGTGATCACCGACTCTAGCTCGTCCACGGCTCTCAGCTCACGGTCCATCCTCGAATTGCGTAGTCTCAATGATTATTTCGACCACCCTTTGTCTCCTCGGCCCCCAGGTGTGGAGCCTCTTCTGCGATCATATCATCCAGCTTATCTGCAACCTCGCTGGTGGTGGTGGCCCCCGAGTTATTGTCGATTTGGAGGCATAGGTTGCCAATGAGGACTTGGTCGACCATAACTACGTCTGAATCGACCTCTGTGATATTAGAGTGACGTGTCGACTCAAGAATGACCTCGTCATTTAAGCGATAGGTCGACTCTTCCACGTTGGTGATTGTTGACAGTCGATTAGTTTTGGTGACTGATTGGGACAGCTTTAAATAACCATCTGCCGTCTCAATTTCTAGCTCTCTCTTCTTTCTTTCCCGAAGAACATGGTCCAGGTAGGCTCAAGCTGTGCCTTGTACGCAGCCTACTCCAGCAGGTGTGGGGAACTTGACTCGCTGATGAGGGATCGATGCCACCATTCCAAGAGCAACCTGTCCAGGAATACCGAGTATGGCGGCATGGTCACTATTTACATCAATCACAATAAATTGTACCTTCGACACGATCCTTTGGGGGTGCTGGCCTAGGTCGACATCGAGCTCTATCTGGCCTTTAGCATCAACTCGATGGTTGGTGAAGCCCTCCAACCTGCCATCATATCTTTCCAACTGCTCGTCATTAAGACCCATCTCTTTGAAAGTCTTGTAGAACAAGATATCCTTGCAGGCCCCCATGTCGACTAAGAGTCTGCTCATCGTACATCCGTCTATGAGACCTGGGATGATGAGAACTTGCTCCCTAGCCGCCATATTAGTTGCCAATTCATGAGGGTAGAAGCTGATTGCTTCATCCCTTACATCTCTCCTTGGAGGCACATGTGGGGCTTTGTTGAGCTGAAAGATCTTGTGTTTGATGGCTGTATTGCTTGCTTGTTCAGTAATGACCCCCAGGTTCAATCTAGGTTGCCTCGGTCCTTGCTGTCCGCCTGCTGGCTGCTCGCCTCCACCAGCTTGAGGCCTTTTCACATAAGCTTCGAGTCTCCCCTGTGTGATGATGTGTCGCCATTTTCGCGGGAAGAAATTCGATTTTTTCGCGTTTCTTTGAAAAAAACCAAATAAAACCCGGGAAAAAGAACGGAGTCGCCACGCCATTTTTGTTTTAAGGGCCAAAACTTTGAAAAAAGCCCGAGATCAGAAATTTCGGTTCGGAGGTCATGTTACACGCCGGGAAGGACGTTAGTGTGCACCCGGAATGCCTCGTAAAACGAGTCTTCCAAGCTGAAAATGATTTGTGTGTGTGTGTGTGTGTGTGTTTTGGCCAAAATAATTTGAAACTCAGAAAAGTAAAAATTGGTATATCTTTTTAAGACTTTAAACTGATCCCATGATTTTTTGGAAGATTTTTGGATTGAGATTTGGTACTCAAAAGACCTTTTGAAGTTGAGAGCCACTTCTGCCAGAATGAAAAAGGCAGTGGAGCTTTGATTTTGAAATGGATTCAAGGGTCTTAAAACTTCATAATCTGGATAAACTCAGAGAATGAAAGTTGTTCCAGACACCTTAAATAATATTTGTATGAAGGACATTTTCGTGCCGTGCTCGGCCAGTTTGCTCTAGAATGTCGGCGTTGGGTCCCGAGTTCTGGCGTAGGCGGCGGAAGAGAGTACTCGGCCAGAACCGAGGTAAGCAGCGTGCCCCAGAAGCATGCCTTCTGCTGCGCCAGGGCTCTGATAGATCACGCCAGCCTTGCTTTGAAGTGGGAGCCGGCTTCCTCGAAGGGATCGGCACATGTCTTTCCGAGCCACAAATCTACATAACTTGATACGTAAACAGGTGCGAGCGGAACTTTGAGAAAAAAAAAAAAAAAAAAGGAGAAAAATCTCGAAAAAATCTCGAAATTGCAAAAAAAGCAAAGAAATGCTGAAAAAGGGAAAGACCCTAAAAGTGTACTTGCAGTCTTTGTCGGGCGGCAAGGTATCTTGGGGCTCCACGGAGTGTGTCGGGGCACGGGAATCCTGTCCTCCTCGGAACTCAGTGGACTACGGTATGAAATATTGCGCAGGAGGGATCGGCGGGTCGAAACTCGTCCTCCCAGTATCCACAGTGACCCGCCCGGCTTCGTCGGCCTGCAGTGGCGTCCTCGGGCGGCTGCTCCACAAACTGCACGGCGTAGAGGTATCCATGTCAAAGTACTCCTCGGCTGACACTTTGCTGATATCTAGCGATGCGTACGTACGCGAATCCACAGGCGACAGCTAACATCAGATGTTTGGAGGATAAATGAGGAGTAATGGCGTCAAATGGAGGGGCAATGGCCATCTTTGCCTAGAAAAATCGGTCCCCGAAATAGATGACATCACATGTCGGCCCGATCGGCCATCTCTACTGCCTCGTCGCCTCGATGGCCTCTCCTAGCAAAATCTCAGGATACAGCAGGGGTAGAAGTCGGCTAAGTCGTAATCGTCCCTTTGTTGATGAACGGCCTCACCGTCTTATAGTCAAAGGTGATCCGGGTCTTCTGATGTGAACTTATCCCTCGCGTCTCCCCTCCCGGCCAGGACCTGGCAGCGAGGAAGATGGTGATATCGCTACGGTGGTTCCAAGGAAAGAACCCCGTGCCTCGCGAGAACCGGACTGCGTGTTCCCGAGCATCAAAAGGGTCATTTCTCTCTCGCAAAGATCTCAAGACGGGAAGAAAAGAAAGAGAAAAGAAGAGGGACTACCTGAAGAGCAAATGAAAAGCAATCCATAGAAGCGACCTTTGTTCATTTGTACATGTCCGAGAGAGAAATAGAGCTCACTTAATCATTCTCGCACGAGCAGGTCCCAATCCCATCTACATCCTGAAAGAGTCGAGGAGGCGAGTCGTGGCCGGTGTCCCGAAATTAGCAAAAATAGTGGCCAGACGGCATCGGCCACACCCAGGCTCTAGCAAGGCGGTGGGCGATCACCTCGCTAGCGGCAAAGTCCTAGGTATGCGGTTACGGGCCCGCACCTCGGCGTTCAGCGTCTCCATCCCTAGCCGCAGGGCTCAGCTGAAGCAGACCCAGCTCGGAACTCCACCGCGGTGATATGGTCCTCGAAGTCGCGAGCCTCACGGTGAGCGTAGGCCGGTGATAGGCTGTGAAAATCGGCGGGAGTCATGTCAGCTCTCCCCGGCTCGAGATGGAAGCTATGAGTGGTGTCCCTTAGCTTCCGATATGGCTGGACGAAGCCCTTGCTCTTAGAAGTGATATGGATTCCCCTGGCAGATCGCCTCGATGAATAAATCTAGGCGGGCAGCCCGCACCCGGCTTGCTTTGGGGTTCGCCCCATTCTTCTCGAAAATGCGGCATCCTCTGCCCAGCATGTTGCGATTTCTCATGGGTCCCCTTTGGATTTGTTCTCACGTAGGAAGAACATGCAAAAGAAATGTGTCCGGTCCTTCATCGTTTTCAAAAAACATGCATATCTTCAAAAAATGCACATGTTTTTCAAAAGAAAAGCATTTATAAAGTTTTTTCTAGCATCCTTTGCATCAAAAAGCTTTTTCATCACTTGAAACACGTCATGTCAAGTCCCGTTGCTTTCACTAAAGCACTTAATCATGATTTTTGCGATTAACTTTGCACATAAGCATTATTTACTGACAAAAGTGGCATACATGAATCCTTTTCATTGCCCAAAATTCTGTTTTCTCATTGATAATCAAAATTTTGGCCTAGTTCTAGCACATGCAAGAACTCCGTCTCACTTTAGACAATTATCATCCTTACTTTATTTTCGAGAAAAAAGTGGGTCATTCTCATTATTTTTGTCAAATAAATTGCACATGCATGTTCTTAGCCTCATAGGTTATTCATCAATGTCTCAAAGTCATTCAAAAAATCCTAGGAAAATCCTAAAAAAAATCTTAAAATTCGGGTCAAGCCCTAAATCAATCAATACTCAATCAAAATCGACGGAATTGAGCCAAATAAGAACGCTTACCCCAACCGATCGCGGGTTCGTCGATTTGTGCTCTCTTCTCCCCGGATAGAGCTCCGATGGAGGCGTAAGAAAGTCGTACTTCCTCTCCGTTCGAACGAGTTCCTTCCTCCTCCTTTGAGCGGCAGCGGAGATGTTTCTTCTAGCTTGTCTCGGCATAGGATTACCCTCCGGATCCATTCTTGACCAAAGGAAGCAAGGGAATTGAAGGATTTTCGAATTTTCTCTCCTCTCTCTCTCTTCCTCGGCTTGTTCTTGGGCGGCAACAATGCCAAATGCCCGTTCAAATCAGATTTTAAATAATCTGGAAAAATCAATCTTCTAGCCGTACAGCTTCTTTTTCCTCCCTCTCATGCCGGGCGGCCTCATTCGCTCTGAGCAGAAATTACAATTTTGCCCATGGACTTTTCACTTGGGCCTACAATTCCCGTTATCCTTTAACTAAGATAACACCCTTTTCAGAAGATATCCCTTATCTCCTAAGCAATTAAGCTTTCTTCCCAGTCGCCTCCTTTAATTCCGTTATAACGGCGGGATATACGCTAGGTGGCTGACCTCCAGAGTCGATAAATCCGAACTTTTGCTACCTCATCACGAATAGTGAAGTATGCTCGAGTTCTTCTAGCTTAAGCTACCTACATCACGAATAGTGAAGTATGATGAAGTTATCCCCAAACTTAAGCTACCTCTATGCGAATAGTGAAGTATGCTTGAGTTATTCTAAACTTAAGCTACCGCTATCTACAGAATAGTGAAGTATGCTGAAGTTTTGCAACTTAAGTTTGCCTACATTCACGATGAGTGGCGTATACTTTCCCAGTTCTTCTAAGCTCAAACTACCTGCATCACGGGAATGGTGAAGTATGCTTCGGTTATCAGAACTTAAGCTACCTCCCATCTAGAATAGTGAAGTATGCTCCAGTTTTCTAAGCTTAAGGCGCCTCACATCTATGAGATAGTGACGTATGCTGGTTCTTTAAGCTCCCAAACTACCTCCCATCACGAATAGTGAAGTATGTTCAAGTTATTCCAAGCTTGTCAGCTACCTTTATGCCTCGACGATAGTGACGTAAGCTGGTTTCTTCGGTGACAACTACTCGCGTTAATTGTCCCGATCGGGTGAAATGACCTCCATTAATTGTCCAATCAGGTGGCAAACCTGTTAATTGTCAATCGAGGTGACAACCTCCATTAATTGTCGAAACCTCGAGGATCCTAGACATCGTTCCTAGCCTATCTAGTGATGCTTGAACTACGGCAAGGCTTGATTTCTCAGGGATACGTAGGTAGCCTTTAAATAAAAAGGTCCGGCCGTCCGGAGCCGCTTTGGTGCTACAGTTTCTTAGTCGCTCATCAGTGATGAAGTAGCTTCATGGAGGTCTGAATGTCGAACCCGTCGATTGTTTCTAGCATATCCCCGGTAGGATCAATTGCTTGACCTTTTCGGTCATTTTCTCTTCTACTTCCCAGGCCAAAGGAGCCTGGTTTCTCTTCTCCATTCCTCGGTGGACCCATTCAGAACTATGGCACAGCTTGATTCCGCTCGGGATGCGTAGGTAGCCTTCCAGAGGTTCGGCCGCTCGACCACCTCGGTCTCTGTCCGTCTCGGCATTACGAGATCGAGATCCTTTTCTATCGGCTTGACCCAGCACTCGCCACTTGCCCAGTGGCGTTGCTTAGGGGGCTTACAATAGTACTAATCTGACTCATGCACTTAGGTTAAGCCAGACAATTTCGGTAAGTTT